>JAPQWV010000397.1:0-569000 GCA_027422505.1 Craterostigma plantagineum
TAAAATATCGATCCAATGCTAACAATTTACGATTCAAAACAGAACGAATCTGCTCTGATACCAATTGTTAGGTCCTCAGATTAACAACTCTACGATCCTAGGCTAGAATCGTAGCAATTCGATCGTTTAGATAATCAATTGAATTCGATCAAAAAACTCAAGTTAAGAACACGAGAGAGAATTCAATTAGAGGAGAAAGTTACTGTTGTTTCTCTCTCCAGAAATCGAATTGCAAGCCCTTCGGATCAATTCTCTAAACTTTCTCTTTTCAGCTCAATTAGTTTACAAGTATTTATAGCAAGCAATCTTGGTATAAATATCAACTAGTCCTTAATCTAAAGACTAATACAAGTAAAGCCCCTAATTACAAGGACAACTAATGAAATCAAGCGCAATTACAAATGTATTCTACACTGTGGATCCTCAGCATTGTATCTCTATTGATTTCTTCCAACCTCTGCTCGATATTCCTCCTGATGACCTTGAGCGTCCCATCGCAAAACTTATGATCTCCGTCTTCAGCATCATCCTAGTCTTCTTGGCAATTGGTGTTGGGGATATGCCCTCGGAATGCCATTCGAGGATGTAATGAATTGGGCATAAACATGAACCTGTTATTCACAGTTTAATATTTGGATATTGTATTCAAATATTTATTTATGGAATTAGGCATATTACTTATTTACCTATCCAGTCTTACTAGGCATCCGCTGAGAAGGTAAATAAATAAAACCCATATATACGAGTTTAGTCACCGATTCTCATGGGATAAGAGAGGGGGCACCGATGAGCTATTATTCTCGGATATAAAATTCCATAAGTCTTAGACTTCAGTAGGGTGACTGAATGTCGATCATGACTTATTTGTTGATGACTCTAAAATTGTTGTTCCAATCATTCGCTTGGGAAGCGGGAGGTCGTAACATTGGTATGAGTTGAATCAGGGGATTAACTTGTATTTGGACACGACTCGTAATCGACGATCACATGGCTAATTACTCGTTGAGTGTCAATGATCGATCGATTAACTATAGTAGTATACGTGGACCTTAGACCGAAGGGTCATTGACAGAGTTGGCTTCGGGGTCCTGACTTGTCACTAGTTTGCTAGGTCCGCCTTGTTCGAGGTTGAACATGGGTCAGCGACGACATGTGGTCTTGACTACGAAGTGCAACTACTGGGCATTGATAGTCGTGAGGGATTCACAACCTCGCAAGTAATCGAGGTATATGTCCTATGCATATTCGGGGACAAGGAATTACGGAATCTTGCAAAGTATAAAAACTAACTCACGTGGACGTGGAGTGTAGTTTAGTAATTTCTTCATCACGAATTTGACATAGTGTCGGGTTAGTGAGTTTGACATTACCATGGCTCTCACTCGACCGGACATATGTGAAGGGTCTATACGTATTACGACGATCTATAGTCGGTTCGTAAAATACGAAGAACATACTCAACACGGATTTATTCGGTACCACGGGATTGGCTAGGTGCTTACCGAATTCATGGATTCCTCCCTTGCCGGGTTGAGACGAACCAAGAGAGTCGGGCTTAAAAAGGATCACTGGGATAGTATCTGATAAAGTGAGATGTGTTATTACATAACGGTCTTGGAGACGTAAATAAACATTAAATATTAGTTTTAGAAACTATATTTACTTGGAATAAGATTCCAGGAATGAAACGACAAAGAATGGACCGAAAACAAGGTTCATCAAGGTCGTGAAGCCCGCATAAAAAGTAGCAACAGATTCCAAAATTCATATCTCACAATTTAGACATTGGATTGGTAATCCCTTTGGTCAAAATCAAGACTGTGAGTCTTCTATCTGTGGTTGAAATTTCAGGTCAATCGGACATCGTTTACACCTCGAACGGATGGAAAAACAAAACTGTCGCAAAGCTGTTGCATGTCACGGCCGTGACACATGCGTGCCGTGGCTGTGACGCACAGCAGAGGCTGAGTTTTGGCCTCGACATGGTCACGGCCGTGACCATTATGAGCCAGGCCGTGAAGGGTGTTGTCACGGCCGTGAATAGGCTTGTTTCAGGCCGTGACGGGCGTCGGTTTGGCCAAATTTAATCCAAATCAAGTCCAAATTCATTCCTTGTTCTTATGTGAGACAATGGACATTGTCTAGTCATTTGATGACTTATACAAAGGAATCAAACAAGAAATGAGTCATGTAGGACATGATTTAATTAGAAAATCATTTTCAATAGTTGAATGTTGATTTTAATGTCTTGGACTTGGAAATTTCATGGCTATGAGTTCTAAGTCCATTTCTTACTCTAAAGAGTAGTTCTAAGAGAGAGTTGAGAGAAAACTTTGGTTGTTCTTTGGAAAACATAAGTTTGTGAGTGAGCTTATAGGAAATCACACAAATATGCACATCTCTTCTAAACATCTTCCCTCCTCTCTAGCCATCCTTGGGAGGAGGTTGAATTTGGATATGTCCCGGGGTCGGCGTGACGATCTTGTCAAGGTGTTGGAGCTCGGAGAGGTCACGACATTGCTCGGATCGAACTACGACAACCGGGATGGCAAAGGCGAGAGCTAGGATCTTCGCTGCAAGGGTAAGCTACGAAAATCCTTATTACGTGTCATGCATATTTTCTTTACATAACCAAGCGATCCGGGGCTCCTTACGGGATCCCGGGAAGAAATTTTAAACTTCCGCTGCGGCCGGGGTTCGATCTCGGGACCCGGGGTTCCCAAACAGTGGTTCAGAGCATGCTTGGTTTTAACCCGAAATGATCTCGGTTGTGCAAATCACTGAGTCACTCGAGCGTCATAGCATGAGTTCTTCTCGGTTCGAGTTTGCAAACCGAGTGCTTGCATGGTCGGAACACCGTCTCGTTGCTAGCGGTCCAACGTATTGCAGCGCCGTGGTGAGAAACCGTAGTGGTTGTCTACCCGGGGATTATAACTTTGCTCTTGGAGATGAGTTTAAGGGTGTACTTTACTAAGATTGCTTAGATCTAGAGGTCTAGAGTAGATCTGCGTAAAAACGTTAGACGTTGTTTGAACGGAAATTTTCAGCGATACCTAAGACGAGAATAGTGAGGCTCACAAAGATAGCCTTTAGTATCGTATTAAAAGCAGTGGGAGTTAGATATAATCTTCGTATTGTACGAGAGATGTTGCCTTTAGGAAAGAGAACAATATTGAAATACTCCGAATGGTAAAAGCGGGGCTTTTGACCATTCTCCATAAACGATTTGGGATAAAATACCTACATTCACGGAACAAACTATTTGGAGATAGTATTTAATACAGAATGGTAGGTTTATCCCAGGCCCTTTACTTGAAAAGACAAGGTCAATTACAAGATAAAGGGTTATTACCTACGATTTAGTTTTCTATGTTCTCGTTGCAAGGTAGATCGAAAAGCTGAATCGAGTAACATATACAGTTATAATAAGTGTTGGGGTGGGCCCGATTAATCGACGCTGGCCCCGAACAGCACAACGTGGCTATAGCGAAAGCGCGGTTTGTACCGAGCGGCGTAGGGTGGCAAATTTCGATTTTTAATATCTAAATTCAACCTTACGCCACTCGGCTTCTCCCGAGGGTCTGAGATGCTGCCCTAAGCTTCGGAAGATCGCGGTTAATTCGAATTATCAAAATTCGAATTTCTTTCCAATTTATTCGAATTAATAATTTAGATCCAAATAATCGAACAAAGCGGCAACCAGATGTTTTTCGATTATTTGGAGACTGAAATGATTTTCATCAATACCAAACTTTTCAGAATAATTCTACACTTCCTAATGTTCGCAAAGATAGGTCTTTCGAATTATTCCGACATCGTTTGATATTTTTCCCAAAATCCAATCTGTGGTTCGAAATTATTAATTCGAGTAAAACGGCAGTCGCCATCTTTTAACTATTTGACGACCGAAACGATTTCCGATCGATACCAAACTTTCCAGAATATTTCTACATTTCCCGGCGTTTCGAACGAGGGGTCTTTCGAGTTATTCCGATATCGTTTGGTATGTTTCGTAAATCAAATCGTTAGGGTTCGAGGTATACCTTCGGTGAACGAGATTTCTTCTGTTGTCGCTCGGATGGACGTGGCTACACCTCGTCTGAATCCCGGGCCTCCGGGCTAGATCGTCACGCCGGTATGACTTTGAATAAACCTCCGAGACTGCTCCCGATGGCTAGCGCAGTTTGGTTCGGGCGTCGGGACTCGTCAAACGAACCCTTCGGTTTTACGTGGCTTGAGAAGTTCTACAAATTCTACTTCTTTTTCTCTATTATTTTTTTATTTGTGCAATGAAGCAAAAATTCCCATCACTCCATTTTGCATCTCACGTTTTGTGCTCTTTTATGGATTTTTTTTTTAATTGTGACAAACAAGTGTCAAATTAGACACTTGTTAATGACTCACACCATGAGTCATTTATTCTACACATCCGGGGATGTGTAGAGTTTTCTATTTCTTTTTATTTATAATGATAATTTCCTATTGGCCCTTAAGGTTTCTAAATTCTCAATTTAGTCCCTCAGTTTTAAATAATAAAATAATTAAATCCAATCTAATTATTTTTAATTATAATTGAGCCCACTTAGTTAATTATTAAGCACTTAAGACAATCTAAAGTCCTAGTTATTTCCGTGACTGTCACTGGAATTTAACTAAGTCGTCGACACCTCGTATCAACTTTGCCAGTACCTCAACGAATCTTATTCGTTAGGTTCCACAGAAAAGCCCGCCGTTTTTTTTTTTTGGAATAAGTTCCGTGTATATATATAAAGAATGGGTGAATGTACAGATGAGTGCGAGTGTAATCTCTCACGAGCAAACCAGTAACATACTACTGGCGACAAAAAACCAAGTAATGACATATCCAATGACCAAACCAATATGAACTACCAAGCTACACGCCAAAGTCGCCGTATAGCTGCCAGTTGGAGATCAAACTTGGGCGAGGTCCCAAGTAGTCGCATGGAAGCCATGTCAAGAACTACAGCAACCACCCTATCCGGATTCGTGATAATACCCTCCTTCCAGCGCTTGTTGCGGGACTGCCAGATATGGTACACCAAAGAAGCGAGGACATGGCGATACGCAGCCCGTAGGAGGTGCTGCCCACGCCAGCGTGATGCAGCCCACAATATACCTTGTCTCCAGTCTCGATATGGCCATGCCCACCTGATCCTCCTCCTCAAAGCCCGAGCACATTCACGTGAAAAAGCACAATCAAAAAATAGGTGCTGAACCGTCTCCATATGCAACGCGTCACAGAGAACACAAGCCGAGGTACCTGCACGCTGTGCCAGCCACGGCTTATCTCGAGTCGATAACCGATCGCGAATGGCCAACCACAAGATGACCTCATGGCGAGGAATCTTCAAAGGTCCCCCAAATAGGGTAGCCCAGGGGACAATTGGACGGCGTATGCGCACCGCCTCTCTAATCAATCGTGCAGTGGGACGGCCATCTAGTGCAGACCCCCAAGAGATGGTGTCGCTCCTACAAGGGTGAACAGGTGGAAGGTATGGGCTAAACTCCATATACTCCACCGTCGAGCGTCCCGGCCAGTTCCATCCTTGCGCATCAATGACCGCGCTAAGGCGGGTTCCTACCGGCAGCCCCATTGCAAGCGGGCCTCTAGGGTAGCGCTCCAAAAGAGGTGTAGAACGCAGCCATGGATCCTCCCAAAGAAGTAAAGATGCCCCATTCCCAATCGAAAAGGAAAGGAAAGGTAAAATCACCTGCCGCAACTTCATCAGCTTCCGCCAGCTCCATGCAGTGTTTGCCGAAATGGTGATGGTCCACAGTGATCGGTTGTGCAGTCTTGTGCGATACAACCACTCCACCCAGATCGAATCAGGAGACCGGTTGATCACTCTCCAAAGTTGCTGGACTAGAAGAGCATAATTATCCGTGGCTATCGATCGCAAACCCAAACCGCCCTCAACAACCGGCAGACAGACGTCTTCCCATGCGACCTTAGCCGAAGCACCACCCCACAGGAATTTCCGAAATCTCGCTTCGAGAGCTCGGATGATACCCTTGGGCAGCAAAAACCAGACCAGTAGACGTGCATTGCCTGAAGTACCGACTTGATGAGCTGTACCCTTCCCGCATAAGACAACGACTGATTCAGCCATGATCCTAGGCGAGACTCCCACGCTGAAGTAGAGGCGCACAATCACTAATCGACAGGCGTGAGGCAATCAACGGGACCCCCAGATAGCGTACTGGTAATCGACCTTCTCGAAATCCCATGAGAGACTGGAGCTGTACCTTGAGGCCCTCTGCCCTACGGGAGAGATACAGCTCACTCTTGTCAGGGTTAGGATATAACCCAGACAACTGAGAGAAAGTCGTCAACGCTCCCTTCAGCACCCCTACAGAAACAGGGTCAGCGTGACAGAGAGAGAAGCAGATCATCCGCAAAGACCAACATAGGAAGCAATGTTGTCTCGCAACGCCAGTGAAATTGAAAGCGCGGTTCGGCCTGTATATGCCTCTCGACAAGCCCGTGCAGCACCTCCATGACAAGGGTGAATAGATAAGGTGAGACAGGATCCCCCTGGCGAAGTCCTCGCTTGCCAGAAAAAAACCCCGCCGGCCGCCCATTCAGATTAAGGGAGAATGTGGGTGTCGTCACGCAGCTCCGGATCCATTCAATATAGCGTGGGTGGAATCCCATCGCTTGAAGTGTCGCCAATAAGAAACTCCATTCCACCTTGTCGTAGGCCTTTGCCAGATCGACCTTGAGCATCGCTCGAGGCGGACGACCTTTGCTCGCATAACCAAGGCAAAGCTCCTGTGCCAGAAGTATGTTATCAGTAATGCGCCTGCCAGGTATGAAAGCCGTCTGCGAGGGGTGGACCAGCTCTCCCAACACTGGCCTTAGTCTGTTCGCCAACACCTTCGAGATGATCTTATATAGGACATTACAGCATGAGATGGGTCGAAAGTCTGTAGATCGGCGTGGAGAAGCGCACTTCGGAATAAGCGTAATAAGCGTGCTATTTAGCCCCTTTAGTAGGCGGCCAGTAGCAAAGAAGTCCTGAACAGCACGTGTCACATCCGGTCCCACAGTGTCCCAAGCGCTTTGAAGAAAGCAGCTGTATACCCATCAGGCCCCGGCGCCTTCTCATCCCCCATAGAGAATAGCGCCAACTTTACCTCCATATCTTCAACTGGGCGAACCATGTGCAACGACACAGCTGGGGAAAGCGTGCGTGAAATGGCCTCCTGGACCTCAGCTCGTGCCACCGGAGTCGATCTCGCCGTCTGACCAAGTAAGCCCTGATAGAACCCAAGCAACTCCCCTTCCACCGCCTCTCGAGTATGTAGGGGATCGCCAGTAGAGTTTTCCAGGGAAATGATACGATTTGTCGCCTGCCGAACCGCCACCTTCCTGAAAAAGAAAGATGAGCACTGATCACCATCCTTGAGCCAACCCGTTGAGATAGGGCAGTGTGTTCCACTTCAACAGCCCTAGCATAAAGATGTCGACAGTGTCGTTCAAGATCGTGGAACATCACCTCTAGAGGATACCTCGCTGCGAAATCCTGTGCAATTCCCAAAAAACGTAATGCATCCGCTAGATTTGCAGCAAGATCCCCTTTGGCGCGTCGCATTTGCCTAAAGATAGGTTTCAGTAATTTCAACCGCTGGACCAGCACAAACATCGGAAAACCAGACATGCGAATATTCCAAACACCTTTGATGTGGTCAAGAAAGCCCGCCTCCTTAGTTAGGAAGTTTTCGAAGCGAAAACTGGCCCCCCCCAACCTAGTCGCTGCCACCCCCACTGACAGCGGCGAGTGGTCCGATGTGGCTGGGAGATCACATCGAAAACATGCATCTGGCCACTGAGCGAACCACTGTGGGTTGCCGAGCATGCGGTCCAATTTCCTCCAAATGCCCGCAAGGCCGCGCTGCTGATTGTACCATGTGAACTCCTGGCCCGTCGATGGTAGCGTTAGGAGGTCAGCTTGTAGGAGACATGCCTGAAACTCGGACATATCCCGCTCTTGAGGGGTACCCCCGCGCCCCTCCCCCGCATGCAATATAGTGTTGAAGTCCCCCGCAACCAGCCATGCATCCTCAACACGTAAAGCAGAGAACTGCGTCAGCTCAGTCCAAAGGGCAACTCTATCCTCCCGTCGAGAGTACCCATAAACAAACGAGATAAATGTTGATTCCTGCGTATCGAGCTGTTCGACGTGACAATGCAGAGCCTGACTAGACTTCGCAACAACAGTGACACGAAGCAAAGAAGAATCCCATCCCAACCAGATACGAGTACCTGGACCATCCTCATAGTCAAAGAACCAAGTCCAACGAGGCCTAATACCCTCTGAAATGCGTGCCGCATTGGACTCAGCCACTCGCGTCTCAAGAAGCCCAATAAGCCGTAATCCACCTCGAGCAATCCAATCCCCCACCGCCCTCCTGTGGTCTTGCCTGTTAAGACCACGCATATTCCACACCCCGACCGGCGCTATGAATGAGCCCCCGATCGGGCTGCGTGCTCTTTAGGGCCCGTAGTAAGTAGATCATGTTCAGCAACATTGTCCTCTTCATTCAATCTTCGTAGCACGGCAAAGGAATTGTGATCGGCTTGGCCTAAGTCCCCAGGTCGCCGGGGGATGTGCGGACCCGTTGAGGAGCTCAACTCATGATGGGCAGCGTGGGTTGACCGGCCGATCCTCTTAGATGGCGAAGGGCCCGCCACCACAACAGCCTTACCTCGGGCACCCATCTGACTCCATTCCGTTTGCACAGACCGTCCTCGAAACTGATTCGGCCGTTCCTTTGCAGGAGCTTGAGCCTTAGCCTTAGGCTCGGTTGAGCGTGATCCCTGGGTTGGTGGTTGATGTATGCGGGTTTGATTCTGCTTACTCGGCTGTGGTTGCGGCCGCTTGGGGCATTGTGTTTCCCCATGGGCCCACGTCGCACAACGCTCGCACCTCGTGGGACGCCATTCATATTCCACCCGTACATGGACTAGCACAGCCTTTCCTCCCTCCTCATTTGGCAACTCTATGTGGATTTCCTCTATGAAAGGAGTAGCAAGCGTCTTCATGATGCAAACTCGGGCAAAGTCTATCCTTTCCCCTTTTGCAGTTATCCCATCAGCAAAGAGTGGACGACCAACTCCACTAGCGACAATACCCAAGCCATCTTGAGTCCAAAACTCACTTGGCACGTTCCATAGCTTCACCCAGGGGCACCTCGACAAGTTCCTTACGCTCGAATGACATCCCCGGTCTCCACGTTTCCAGAAACAGTGGCCGACCTTCCAACATCCAAGGTCCACCCTCCAATACCACTGTCATAGACGCCGCAGAGTCAATCTGAACCTGAAGAACCCATTTGTGGTGGCCTTAACTTCCACCACACCGTTCCATCGCGCCCGCACAAAGCGTTCAACGTGGGGAAAATAAGGTTTTCCGCCCGAGAAAGTACCCAACCAAGGTGTGCTCCCACCTCGCAAAACCTTTCCGTGCCACCTCCCATGGCGGAGATACTACTGCAATCCCATCCCTAGTCGCTGTTGGAGCGACGTAATCAAGCACAAGTCGACGTTGCTTCTCAGTCGTATGATTGCGAATGCCTTGGCCCGAGGTTTGGCATTACGAGCCACGTCCGCTCGACATCACAGCTGCATACGTCCGTTTGGGAAGGTGCCGCCGATCAGAGGTTACCGTCGATGCAAGCACCACCGAGGTCGTCTCAGTCACGACTGGCTCCGTAGAAACCCTAGGTGGCGCCTTGACTGTAGCACCAACTGTCACGTCGTTTCCCTCGACGATAGGCTCAACTTCAGGTTCGTCCTCACTCGTTGATGAACCCATATCCACCAACCTCCTTGCCGTCAGACGTTTGGGTGGAGGCGTGTCCGGTCGACCCCACTTCTGACGTCGGTAGGAATGGCGGAGAATACCCTTGATCGGGGCCGGTCCTCCTCCTCTAAGAAGCGTAGATCCCATCAAAACCCTAGTCGCTGTAGTTGCATCAGCATGTGGCCTATCCGCCGCCACCTTGTTCGATGTCACCACCACCATCGGAACCTCCACACGTTCCCCAGAACCATCATCAGATCCACCACTCTTACCACCATCGAGTCCTCCACTACTACCATCAGATACATCCATAGCCGCCACCACCATGGGATCCTCCACGCTAACCCTAGCAGCCAATGCCGTATCAACCCTAGCCGCCATATACGCTCCCTGATCTCGACTCCGGGATGATGCAGATCCAGATTGAACGTCCACCATGGCAGATCGGCGCTCCCCATCAGAGTTGGCCACTGTAGATCCATGAATCGTGCTCATCAAAGAACGAAACCGTGCACCATCAAAGCAACTCGCGAATTCAGGATATGCCACGGCAAGAGCATCCAAATCAGGCATGGCTGGCGTCGCCAAATTGCCCGTCGCTGCCGTGTTATCCGGATTTCGCTCACTCTCCGTCTCCATCATCGCCAAAACCCTAGGCGAAAACATCCTCCGCCCCGCAGCACCCAGTCCAAGAACCACAGATGATCGTCGGCCAGTCAAGAAGGACCGGAAACGACGATGATCGGTGCTGAAAACCCGCGATGGAAACCTTCGAAAATTGAAAAAATCGCTTACTGTGTGAAAATCGCACACACTGAAGGTGTAATCGCGCTACTGTGTGAAAATCGCACACACTGAAGGTGTAATCAGATCAAGCCCGCCGTTTTTCGTTCAAGTTCATTACCATTTTTAAGCGCGACTCTCTAGGTCCGTCTCAACTGGCATGGGAGGAATCTACGAGTCCCGGTATTCGCCTAGCCAATCCCGCGGTACCGGACAGATGCCAGTTGAGAACGAATTTTGATCTAATCGAAATTCGGGTGAACCGACTATAGTGTATACATTTAAATACTTCTTACGCCTTTCACTCGCGTCCCGGTTAGGTGAGAGCCATGCAAATGTCAAACTCACTAACCTACACTATGTTATAATCGATACCGAACCGATTATTTAAACTCCGCTCTGTATCTAATACGAGCAAGTTTTCCAAGCTTCGGCCGAGGCTTTATAATCGTCCCTCTCCGATTACCTCATAGGACATTAACCTATACGAATATAGGCAGTGAATCCCGATAGAAGTAAAGCCCGGCAATCACCTCGTAAAGTCGGTTGCGTTTCGTCGCTGACCCGTGTCTCATTTATGAACACTTGCGAGCCTAGCCAACTAGCGACAACCAAAATCGCGAAAGCAAATCCGTCAATGACCCTATCGGTCTGAGGCTGCTATAGTCATTCGTTCAATCATTGACAACATCCTAGCCATGTGATTGAGACGAATACAAGCCGAATGTCCAAATACGCAATCTCTCCGATCACCCAATATCTCCATCACGACCCACAACCTCTCAGGTAATCGGTGACACTATCGATACTATGTGGTCGTCAATGGATAAGTCATATTCGGATATCTAGTCACCCAACTAGAATCCTTAGACTTACGGACTTTTTATTTAATGTTGAGATTAAGGACCGTCCGGTGTCTCCTCTCTCGTCCAACGAGAATCAGACGTCCAACTCAAACATTTGGGAGTTATTTATTTATCGCACTACCGGATGCCAAGTAGACTTTAAATTCGATAAATAAATAATAATGCCTTTATTATAATGAAAATATATATTCATTAATTTATTTGACGGTATATTCAATAAACCTGTCTTACACCTATACATCGTGTGCCCTATAATTCCTAGTCCTCGTACGGCATTCTGAGGGCACACTCCCTAACAATAAGTGGCCTTGTATATGCGGAGTTTGACTCGCATTTTTGACAAAAGATAAATACGCTAAGAGCGTTTGTCAAAATTTAGGCTACCTAGGTAGTAACAATAGCCATGATGTTGGTCTATTCGAATGGAGAAATATAGGTGGACAGTTAGACTTATTTTCGAACTTCAGTTTGACGTGGGTGATCGAAAATCCACTAGGGTTTGGTTTACAAAGTTTAATGGTAGAACAGTACTTTGAAATGGTTTCAAGGAAGTACTTACTGTTAGTACATGGGCATCATAAGAGCTCGTATCCCAAGTCAACCATGCGCACCGTGCGCAAATAATTACCTGGGAGGTAAGAAATCAGTTTGGATATTGAAGTCTTCTTGGAAGAACTTCAAATAGTTCCAGGCATTGTGGGTCTACTGCTGCCATTGTGGTGCGACAATAGCAGAATGACCACTTTAGCTAATGGACCTTTGTCTCACAGTTAATCCAGATAAAAGAAAAGAAAGAAATATTACATGTTGTATGTATCGTTGAAAATGGCTGCTGAGCGTGCAGGAGATTGTGCCGTGGAAATGTGGCCGTCCCATTCACTGTGCCTTTTATACAGGCAGTGCTGAATAACGTCTTTTCAAGACGAGTATTAGATATACACAGCATATGGCACTGAGTGCAAGTGGCAGATTGTTGGGGATATGCCCTCGGAATGCCATTCGAGGATGTAATGAATTGGGCATAAACATGAACCTGTTATTCACACTTTAATATTTGGATATTGTATTCAATATTTATTTATGGAATTAGGAATATTATTTATTTACCTATCCAGTCTTACTAGCATCCGGTGAGAAGGTAAATAAACCCATAATACGAGTTTAGTCACCGATTCTCATGGATAAGAGAGGGGGCACCGATGAGCTATTATTCTCGGATATAAAATTAGTCCATAAGTCTTAGACTTCAGTAAGGTGACTGAATGTCGATCATGACTTATTTGTTGATGACTCTAAAATGGTTGTGCCAATCATTCGCTTGGAAGCGGAGGTCGTAACATTGGTATGAGTTGAATCAGGGGATTAACTTGTATTTGGACACGACTCGTAATCGACGATCACATGGCTAATTACTCGTTTGAGTGTCAATGATCGATCGATTGACTATAGTAGTATACGTGGACCTTAGACCGAAGGGTCATTGACAGAGTTGGCTTCGGGGTCCTGACTTGTCACTAGTTTGCTAGGCCCGCCTTGTTCGAGGTTGAACATGGGTCAGAGGCGACATGTGGTCTTGACTACGAAGTGCAACTACTGGGCATTGATAGTCGTGAGGGATTCACAACCTCGCAAGTAATCGAGGTATATGTCCTATGCATATTCGGGGACAAGGAATTACGAAATCTTTGCAAAGTATAAAAACTAACTCACGTGGGACGTGAGTGTATTTCTTCATCACGAATTTGACATAGTGTCGGTTAGTTAGTGAGTTTGACATAACATGGCTCTCACTCGACGGGACATATGTGAAGGGTCTATAAGTATTACGACGATCTATAGTCGGTTGGTAAAATACGAAAGAACGTACTCAACACGGGATTTATTCGGTACCGCGGATTGGCTAGGTGCTTACCGAGTTCTTGGATTCCTCCCTTCGGGTTGAGACGAACCAAGAGAGTCGGGCTTAAAAAGGATCACTGGGATAGTATCTGATAAAGTGAGATGTGTTATTACATAACGGTCTTGGAGACGTAATAAAACATTAAATATTAGTTTTAGAAACTATATTTACTTGGAATAAGATTTTAGGAATGAAACGACAAAGAATGGACCGAAAACAGGTTCACAACCATGAGCAAGGTTCTCAAGGTCGTGAAGCCCGCCTGAAAAGTAGCAACAGATTCCAAAATTCATATCTCACAATCTAGACCTTGGATTGAGAATCTATTTTGTCAATATCAAGACTGGTGAGTCTTCTATCTGTGGTTAAAATTTCAGGTCAATCGGACATCGTTTACACCTCGAACGGATGGAAAACAAAACTGTCGCAAAGCTGTTGCATGTCACGGCCGTGACACATGCGTGCCGTGGCTGTGACGCACAACAGAGTCCTGAGTTTTGGCCTCGACATGGTCACGGCCGTGACCATTATGAGCCAGGCCGTGAAGGGTGTTGTCACGGCCGTGAATAGGCTTGTTTCAGGCCGTGACGGGCGTCGGTTTGGCCAAATTTAATCCAAATCAAGTCCAAATTCATTCTTTGTTTATGTGAGATATATGGGGACATTGTCTAGTCATTTTGATGACTTTATACAAAGGAATCAAACAAGAAATGGTCATGTAGGACATGATTAATTAGAAAATTATTTTCAATAGTTGAATGTTGATTTTAATGTCTTGGACTTGGAAATTTCATGGCTATGAGTTCTAAGTCCATTTCTTACTCTAAAGAATAGTTCTAAGAGAGAGTTGAGAGAGAAAACTTTGGTTGTTATTTGAGAAACCTAAGTTTGTGAGTGAGTTTATAGGAAATCACACACATATGCACATCTCTTCTAAACATCTTCCCTCCTCTCTAGCCATCCTTGGGAGGAGGTGGATTGGATACGTCCCGGGGTCGGCGTGACGATATTGTCAAGGTGTTGGAGCTCGGAGAGGTCACAACGTTGCTCGGATCGCGACAACCGGGATAGCAAGGCGAGAGCTAGGATCTTCGCTACAAGGGTAAGCTACGTAAATCCTTATTACGTGTCATGCATATTTTCTTTACATAACCAAGCAATCCGGGGCTACTTACGGTGATCCCGGGAAGAAATTTTTAAACTTCCGCTGCGCTCGGGGTTCGATCTCGGGACACCCGGGGTTCCCCAACAATTGGATTGTGGTAGGTGATGCCTAGGACTGACCTGATGTGCACATGATTGACTTGAAGCGCTCGATCTCAGGTCCTCTGTTGAGCGGTTCGGCCATGCGCTGCAAGTATTTGACTTGGCGCATCATGAACTGGTACAGCCCTTCGAGGCCTTCTTTCTTGACGAAACCTTGAGGATCTTTGTACTTCTCCACGTACAGTTGATAGAGGTTGTATATATCGTCGGTAGGGAGATACGGAGGTCGCTCTCTCTAGTTCCTATCGGTTCTGTCCACATCGCTCAATAACGTATATTGTGGTTGGAAGTCCTCCTTTTGCACAGTAGACGCTGAGAAGCTGGCAAATCGGGGAGAGACTCTTATAGTGGCTCTTGACGTACGTCAGGTCCAAGTTGAGTCAGCATCCAGAGGTAGGTCATCCTCTTTCTGCTGATCCCAGTGAGAGATCCCTCTCAGCTCAAATTCGTTCGGCTTTTTTGATTATGTCCGATGACCTCCAAATATTCTCACGTACTTCTTCGAGGAAGGGTATCTCTATTCGGATATTTTCCCACAGCGTGTCGATCCGAATGGTCCCTGGCATTTGTCTTGTGGGGGAGACCGCTCGTTGCGTGATCAGCTCTGAAAGCCTTGTGGGATCTTGTTCGTGGTCTACACCTTCCTGAAGTTCGTCATCTTCTATCAGCACGAGGTCCACCGAAGCTTGTTGCAAAATTTGTCGAACTTCCTTGAGCCGTTGTACTTTATGCTCCTCGGGCATATAATGGGTCGCCCACTGTTCTTCAAATATGAATTTGTCGAGATATTCATGTGGGTTGACGCCTTGTCCTGAAGGGCCCGGTTGTTCTGGAGCTGTTGAGGGAGTAGCTGGGGTTTGTGCCAGAGCTACGAGCATGGCCGCACTTGCTTCTTCTTCTGGAAGCAAGGGGCTTGTCAGAGTCGGTGGTGTGGGCGGAGGCGTCCGGAGGTGAAACGTTGGTGGGTCGATATGGGTTAGAGTGGTGGTGCGGTGCGCGGTTTGGGTGGTTTGTGTTTGGGTTTCACCTGCTCCAGTGCTTGTTGCGTCGCGCCCGTGACTTGTCCTGGCCACTCGTAGATGTCTGTGGCCTCTCCCCTCATGAGGGTCCTGATCGTTAGGATCGTCATGTCCTGCGTCTTGAGTGGAAGCTTTGGCCTCGACAAGTTTCAATAGGTGGTTCGGGATGATCCACCAATCGCCTATAAAGAGACTCTTCTCGAGGCGACCGGATGGAGAGGCCGATCAGACGGGCGAGTAGGATGTCGTGGATCTTGGTTATGGGTATGGTGTATGGGTTGATGAGGATGGATGAAGTGGATAAAGGGTCGGTGGGTGTGGGTTGTGGAGGTGTGAGGTTGGGCCTGTGACGAGGTGCCTTCGGAGACAGGTGCTTTCCCCGGTGTCTCTGCGGGATGTATCTATGGCAGTAAAAACTCTCTCCATTATTGTCTTCAAGCGATTGAACAGCATTGGAGAGAGCGGCTTGGAATTGCTCGTTCATCACAAACGGTGCGGACGCTCCTTGAATGTACCAGGACGACTGATGTCGCCTGTTATCAAACCTTGAGCAGGACACCGTCTCCTCAGGTTGGCTCGCAGTCACCTGAGGTTGTGACTATATGAGACTTCCACCCAATTCTCGAGTCGAATCCTGAAGATTCTCCTGTATGTGTGTTATGGCAGGCTCGATTTGGGCCTGCGGACCAGACATCGGTAGATGTGGTTGCGGCTCAAGATTGAGCGAAGAAGTGCCGGCAACACTTGCAGAAGTGGTCAGCATGGTATCTGGTGCGGTGGTGCGGCGGGAAGAGGGACTCCATTTGTATACTGAGTCGTCTAGGAGTCCGTCTTATCAGGCTAATCTCCTCATCTGACTCCGTGTCGGATGGGGTGAGGAGTGAGGTCACGATCTCTGTCCTACCGTGAGCCTGATCCGTCACTCGTGGAAGCGAGCTTTGCCCCATTTCAACCTCGGGCTGTGGCTTCTTGTAGAAGAGCCTCCTCGATAGACTCTTCAAGCACGCCTACATGTACGGGCACTTCCACTTGAAATGTTTCTGTTGGAGCCTCTTGTTCCAACTCAGCAGCCACAGCATCGATCAAAGTGGCATCTATATCAAGAATCTGTTCGTCCTGAGTTGGTGGCTTATGCTCCAGCTCCTGGGCCACTTCATCAATCATCATGGCCTCAGGCTTTGGTGTTGTTGTGGTTGGGGAGGGCTAACTCCAAAATCTGTCGGGGGCCCTCGAACCATCTCCTCGGTGAGGTGATTTTCCCGGCAGTACATACGATATACGTCTCCTCTGGGGTCAGCGAGACGTAGAAGCTCAAAGGGAATCGGCATCGACGGTTGGTCCAAGTCCGTGAGCCGTGGATTGTGAAAGAATTTGAGCTTGGATGGTTGATAATTTCCTCCGGAGGCAGGCGAGGAATGCTCTGCTCGTGCATCTCCATATACTGGCGGATGATGACATTAAACCACCGAGCGTAGGGCACATTCTTCGATCTCTAATTCTCCTTTTGCCTAATCTGGTCTGCAAGATCATTCCAGATCAGCTGCGTGAAGTCGTAATTTCTGGAGAATGCGAGTCCGTGAAAGATACGTAGTATGTTTCCATTGCCCTTGTCAAAGCCGGCATGCTTGGGCGATAGCACTTGTTCACAATCCCGAACAGTGTCTTCCACAGATAAGGGATACCGCTGCTCTGGACCTGAGCTAGCTTGGTGAGCTGCGGTTGATATCCCATCTGCATTAAATCATGCATTATTTCTGCGTCTGATGGGAACGGGTCGTAGTTTGCACTGTATGGAAAGTCCAGAATCATCCCGAACTGTTCTCGTCCATATGTATGTGCCGCGTCCCAATTATGGTTGTGAAGGAGATGCTCCATTATCCACTGCTCCTTGTATACATCCCCAGAATTGCTGGAGATAGACCATTGGCACCGATGCGGTGACCATCAATGCATGCCAGATGTGGTGGCCTTCCAGGATTGATATGATGATATCATCTGGACACCAAAAGGTGGTCAGATCGAGTTGAAAATTTGTATCCTGGATGTTCAGGTACAAATTATGGTCGTAGATGTGATTGTATCGTGGGTAGCGATCCATCTGAAACATAAAAGATATAAAAAGTTCATTAGTTCAAAATTTATTTTAGTCGAAAATTGATTTAATTTCATCAAACTATAATAGTGTATCAAGTCATGACATGTTTGATGAATTTTGAATTGAAATCGTGTAGTATGCATATAGTATGATCGATTTTGAAAAATGTAATGGCGTGATTGTAATTTCGAATTAACATATAGCGCGTGAAAAGAGTTCGAAATTTTTCTAAGTATTTGATCGCAGGAAATGTCACTGTTCATGCCGAGATATTTTTCGCTCTAAAAAAATTTGATTTTCAAATTGATTTCCTATGCATTGATTTCAATTGAAATACTCGCTTAATTTTACGATTGAAAAATTTTTATTCGCCTAATGTTCGCTACAGTGTAAAAGACTTAGAAATACAACTTCTAAGTGTTGAAGTTGGAATCGTGAGACTGTAGCCGATCAATTTTAACGATCGAGAAAAATTCCGCGTAAATTTACGATCGAGAAATTATTTCTCAGGTAAATTTACTATCGAAAAATTTTCCTCGATTGAATAAAATTTTTCGATTTGAAATTTGTTGAGCGGCACGTGATTTTCGATCCTAAGTAAAATTTTCGCTGCGCTATTTTTCTATCGAGAAATTAGTCAACGAAAAACTAAGTCGATCGTCGAGAAATTTTTCAATCAATTAAACATAAGCGGCGAATTTTACGATCGAAAAATTATGCGTGAAAAATAATTTTTCGTTGCTAAATTTTTGCGACGAAATAAAATGAAATCAAAAATTCTATTTTGCGATAGTAAGTTTATGCTCGATCTAATTTGCATCTAATTGTCTATTCAACGCTTAAATTTTTCGCCTCGTAGAAAATTCTAATTAGATTTCTCGACGGTAAGTGACTTTTCGGACAAAATCTTCTTTCTTAGCGACTAAGTCAGATTTTGCGATCTAAAACTAATTCGATACAAACAGTATCTCAATTCAATCGGAATTCAATTAAGACTCTTTTGTCGAGGGTTTGAGCTACAATCTCTTCAGCATTGGTCGTTTCTGCGACAAAGGATACAAGGTCTCTTCGATTCTGACATCTGCAGCATTATAGATGCTCGGGACAGCCTCTTCTTTCTGGAACGCGCACGTCTCACCTTTACGTACTCAATCTTACGACCTCTCGACCTATATGCCTTCTCTCTCGAGCCGCACCCAAGTTGAACGATCTATGGCACCGGCGTCTTTCACATCTCAACTTCAAGACCATCAACAAACTGCGTCAGAATAAACTCGTCAACGGTCTACCCCAATTGACATATCATAAGGAACACCTCTGCTCTGCCTGTGAATTGGGGAAGATGAAGCGATCGTCTCACATCTCCAAGGAAACACCGTCCTCAAAGCTCATCCTCGAGCTCTTACACATGGATCCATGTGGCCCAATGCCTACGGCTACACTCGGAGGAAGACGGTACATTTTTGTGATTGTCGACGACTTCTCACGCTATACGTGGACGAAACTCATTCGTACAAAGGATGAAGTTCCTGATATAATCATCGAGTTTGTTGTTACGTCCCAAACCCTTCATCAACAAAAGGTTCGGATTATCAGAACTGACAACGGAACTGAGTTTAAGAACAAGAAGCTCAGTGATTTCTCAGCTATGAAGACACCGGAACAGAATGGTGTCGTTGAGCGTAAAAATAGGACACTAGTTGAAGCAGCTAGGACTCTCCTCATCCAATCCGGCCTTCCTCACTCTCTTTGGGGCGAAGCTATTCAAACGGCTTGCTACACGCAAAATCGGGCTTCCATCCACAAGAGATTCAACCGCACCCCATACGAGATGTTGAATAACCGTCGTATCCCCGATATATCTTATCTAAGGGTCTTCGGTTGCCGATGTTTTGTGGCCAATGATCGCCAACATCTTGGATATTCGCTGAACTCGAAGGCATACAGAGTCTATCTTAAGGTGAAACGATCTGTCATTGAGAGCACAAATGTCACCTTTGACAAAAGCGAAGGCGACATCATGGCTTCTACTCATATCAGTCCAGAACCAGGTCTCCTACAGTCGTTGACAAAAGGTCAACCTTCAATGGCGGAAACTACCTCATCTGAGGGCAACTCTGGTGAACTGGATCTCGATATGCTTTTCGAGTACTTCTATCCAGTGCCCAAGACTCCCGCCGCCACCACTCAACCTACCGCTGCACCCACTCCACCTACACCACCAGCTATCGGCAATGACGTCGTCCCTCCAAACTTGGATGCGCTCAATCTCAACGAAGACGACATTTCACCCAACCCTGGAGCATTGCTGATCCTGATGCTGAACCCTCCCAATCTACTACGGTTGAGATCTCTTCTTCGGACACGGGACCCCAATCCAATGAACCTCCAACCGATACAAATGCGGCCAGCTCATCTCAGACCAATAGACCACTTTGGGCTCGCTCTCATCCAATAGATCAGATTATTGGGCCCACATCTGGTGTCTCGACACGTTCGGCTACGAAATGAAATCTGTTTGCTTGCTATCTCAGTCAAGTCGAACCATCACGAGTAGCTGAAGCTCTCAACGTCCTGATTGGCTGATTGCAATGCAGAAGGAAATAAATCAGTTTGAACGTTTACAAGTTTGGGAACTCGTACCACGACCTCACAATAGATCCATTATCGGCACAAAGTGGATCTTCAAGAACAAAAATAATGAAGACGGTGTTGTTATCCGCAATAAAGCAAGACTTGTGGCTAAGGGTACAACCAACAAGAAGGCATCGACTACGATGAAACTTTCGCCCCAGTTGCCAGGATCGAAGCCATACGAATTTTTCTTGCCTTTGCTGCTCACAAAAACTTTAAAGTCTACCAAATGGACGTTAAGACTGCATTTCTGAATGGATTTCTCAAACAAGAAGTGTACGTTGATCAACCTGAAGGGTTCTTGAGCGAAGAGTTTCCTCATCACGTATATCGACTCTACAAGGCCCTCTACGGACTAAAACAGGCTCCCCGAGCTTGTATGACGTCCTTTCAGACTTCCTTATTCAGTCTGGTTTCAAGAAAGGATCTCTGGATACAACTCTCTTCACCAAGCGGAGTGGCCCGGACATCATGATTGTACAGATTTATGTCGATGACATCATTTTTGGATCGACTGAACCACAACTGTGTGAAGAGTTCGCAGAATTGATGAAAGAGAAATTCGAAATGAGTATGATGGGTGAGCTGAATTCTTTCTTGGTCTTCAAGTAAAGCAACTCCCCGATGGAATCTTCATCAATCAGTCCAAATACATCCATGACATCCTCGAAAAATATGGAATGAAGGATGCGAAGACTGCTGCTACACCTATGTCCACCCTCTGGCCGACCCGACGTGGACCCATCTGGTGCTCCCGTTGACCAAACCGTCTATCGAGGGATAATAGGCTCTCTTTTATACCTCACTGCTAGTCGACCGGATATTGTTCTCTCGACAGGAATCTGCGCTCGCTTTCAGGCAACACCGAAGGAATCCCATTTCACTGCCGTCAAAAGGATTCTCCGCTATCTCAAAGGAACACCCAATCTGGGTTTGTGGTACCCCACTCGATCGGACTTCAAACTGGCTGGATTCTCTGACTCGGATTACGCAGGATGCAAGATGGACCGAAAAAGCACCTCTGGAGCTGCACACTTCTTGGGCGGTAAACTCGTAAGTTGGTCGTCTCGAAAACAAAACTGTGTCTCAACTTCATCGACGGAGGCAGAAATGTCGCCGCCGCTAGTTGCTGTTCACAGCTTTTGTGGATGAGAACCCAACTACGAGATTTTAATTTTCATGTTGATAAAATTCCCATTTATTGTCACTCAAAAAGTGCTATTGCGATGACGAGTAATCGGGTTCATCACTCGAGAACGAAACACATAGATATTCGTCACCACTTCATCAAAGAACATGTAGATTGAATTACACTACATCACAACCGAAGATCAACTGGCCGACATTTTCACAAAACCGTTGGATGTCAAACGATTCCAACATCTAGTGACTATGTTGGGCATGTTGAATATTCAGTTGTGATCAATCGACCCTACATGAACTTTGATAAAGTGTACATATTTCCTTTTCCACTTCACTCCATTTTCTATGTGTCTTCTGAATTATGTCTTTTGAAGGGGATTTTCGATTAAGGGGGAGCGTCTGATTTTCCATTTTTTTTTCCATTTGGGTTGAAATTTTTAAAGTTTGGTCAAACTGAGTCAAATTGGACCAATTAAAATGTTTTGGGTTGAATTTTTAATTTTCTGGTCAAAAAGGGCCAAAATTGGACCAATTGAACTTCAATTGGACCCAACTTTGACCAAGCCCGCGAATTCAGCTCAGCTGAGGTTTGACCAAGCCCACGAGATTTCGGCCCATTAACTCAAAATTCGCATGAACAGTCACAAAAATCCTAAAACCCCAAAACCCTTAACGTTTTTTTTTTCACAATCCTAAAATTCCCGAGAAAATTCAAAAATTTCGCAACCCCTCTTTTCAAAATTTCGCAACTCCTCGCAACGTCGTCGTCGTCCAATCTGCATTCAAAATCCATTATCTGCATTCTCCTTCCTCAAAATCGGCTTTTCAGTATGAATACACCTCTAATAAACCAAGTTCCGTTCATTTTATCCTGTTTTGCCCCGTTTTGATTAAATCTGTTAGGTTAGGATTAATTTTTCTCGGCTCTAAATCGAACGCATGTTAGGTTTTTGGTGTTTAATACCCCCAAATATGCATTGCCCATCCGATTTCGAGTCGATTGAGTCCAGATTATTGCATTTAGTTAAGATTTGAGTAGGTCTAAGGCAAAAATCATTGCGTCGTTTCGCACGTTTTCGCACTGTGTTCTTCACCGAGAAAATTCTCAGAAAATGCTTTAATCGTTAAATTTCGCTGCTACAGTGAGCTAAGCCCCGCGAAACTTTTATTTTATCCGCGAAATTTCTTGCACTACAGTGAGTGAGGTCCCAAGAAATTTTATCCGAGAAATTTCTAACGTTAAAACTTTCACTGCTACAGTGACTAAGGTCCTGCGAAAACTTTCACCCGAGAATGTACATGTGTTAAAACCGTTTTTTTCGCTGCTACAGCATGTGGAGTCCCGCGAAAGTTTATCCTAGAAAATCTTTTTCCCTCACGCCAAAACTTTTTCTGCTACAGTGAGTTTTGCCCCGCGAAATTCTCAGAACACATCACTTCATATTACATATTTTCGCATCTTCACTATTTCGCAACCACAGTGAAACAAAAGTTTCTCAATCCACAAAGCTTTTTCCTCCGCGAAATTTCATATAACATGCGAAAAATTTGGACACTTGCGAATTTCTTAACTTGCGAAAATTTTCCATACTTGCGAAATTTTACTCAATCTGCGAAAATTTCTCACGACATGTCTATGTGCTATCACTTGCGAATTTCCTAATACATGCGAAAATTTTCTCTATCTGTCGAAATTCCCTTGATATGCGAAAAGTAACATTACGTGCGAAAAATCTACGTATTACACTTAGCGAATTTTCCATTACATGCGAACTTTTACACAACATGCGAAAATTTTCTCTATCTGCGAAATTTCCCTGATATGCGAAAAGTAACATTACGTGCGAAAATTTCTACGTGTTACACTTAGTGAATTTTCCATTACATGCGAACTTTTACACAACATGCGAAAATTTTCTCTATCTGCGAAACTTCCTTGATATGCGAATTTTCCATTACACAATATTGCGAAAAATTTCTCGTCATGTCTACGTGTTATAATCTGCGAAATTTTCATTACATGTGAACTTTTACACAAAATGCGAAAATTTTCTTGACATGACCATTGTTTATGCTTAGCGAATTTTATCACATGACAATCATTCAATCTTAACAACTATTTCAAAAAGACTCTAAATTAGCTTTAATTTGAATTTTTTATATATGTTTGGGCAATTCAATGTTTCGTTTTATCATTTTCGCAACTTAGTCAGTACTAATCATTTTACAATTACTGTCGAGTACAGATATGACTAACAAAGATCAAGGTACCCTTGAAGCGCTTGAGGCGGCTGCAATCCAAAGGGACGTCGCTCGCATCGAACTCAACACGCGTACCTATGTCCCACCACCCGAGCAGATCTTCCCAATAAGTCAATGGGCGGCCTTGATTCCCGACAACTACATGGTGGACTTGAACAGCTTTCGCTGCGATGCCCCCGTCATTATAGAAATCCTCAAAGGGCACCCACTTCGCCACGCCCTCACTCATGGCGAGCCAGAAGCACAAGTGTATCTTCAACAATTCTGGCATACGTTGCAAATAGCTGGACCACTCCATCTTGCTAAAACCTTATCCGCCAAAATCGATCAAAAACGGTGGTCCTCACCCGCAAGATAGTCCAAGAAGTGCTTCAACTCCCAGTCTACTCACCCTACGATCCACTACCGACGCACGAACAACTCATTGAAGACATTGACAGACTGGGCTATCAACCAAATAACAAGAAGAAGAAGGCCCACTTGTCCTCAGTGAAGTCACCACCCGCAATCTACCTCAACCCTGGCGAACACTGTACTTGCTGGTGAACAAATACATGTTAGGGAAGCATGCTGGTCAGGATCGCGGAAACTTTCAAATCCTCACCATCCTCACCGGCATCGCCCACAACCGCAAGTACAACTACGCCGACATCATCTGGATGGATCTCGTCTCAATGATCCAACATCGCGACCGGGAAGTCGCCAAGGGAGTCACAAACCGCTTCGTCCCTTACATGCGGTGGCTCCCAGCTCTCATCAAACATTTCCGCCTGCATTCCACCAACATTCGCATCCGACGGCAGCGGAACACTTCCTCATCCCCCACTGTCGAGAAGTTCGCCAAGAAAAACACTCCGGCGAAGGATCGACACGCAATGATAATTCCGGACGAAGTTCTCGCCTACGCAGACCAGTCAAATACGCACGTCCGAGAATATCGCGCCACAACCGCCACATTCCGCGAAAGCCCCCGACCTCTATCCACTGTTCCTACGGCGCAGATCAACCCCACTGCTCCTATCCCCGGGACTAGCCAAAACCCCCACCACCACCTCCAAAAAGTCATCGAGTCGCACCGCATCCTCTTCCACCCGCGTTCCGAAAAAATGGTCGCGTGAGGATGACGTAAGCCGCCCCACGGAGCGTCGATCGAAACAAAAACACGATCGGCCTCCTCAGCCACAGATAATCCGAGCCGAACCAATAGGTACAGGAGGTGATGTGTTCACCTCCCGAGTAGAAGACGTGGCATCTGGCTCAACCACGCAAACGACCCCACCAACCCACTTATCTTCCTCTCTACAGGAAGGTACTTCATTCTACGAGGAGCCACGTATACCATCGACATCCCACTTGGAGATGGTCGATGTTGAAACAAGCAGTCCCTCGCCTCAGATTGCATTCTCTTCATGCACATCGAGTATAGTGCCCTCACTCCCCATAGTGTCATACGTTTCTAGGACACATACACCATCTACCGCACCACAGAGTCTTCGTGACTCTGTCAGAACGCTCGATGATGTCTCTGTGACTGAGAGCGGAAGACCTAGCACGGCCAACATCACAACAACCGTGAGCCTAGGCCATCATTCAATTGAGTCTGTCTCATCGATGATGCCAACGGGAAGTCTGAGTGACCCCGTCTTTTCCCGTCCTGTGCAAACGGGCGGCCGATCGGCTATCTTCTCCGATTCGGTGACAGTTGGATTTCTTCGTGATTCCAACTTGTTAAACTTACCCCAGTTCGTGACTGAGACCGCGTTAGAGACTCGTCTTCAAGAGTTTGCAAAGACTCTTGAGGCGTCTATCCTCGATAAAGTCTACGCGCGTCTTGATTCGTCCACCGTCGACAAAGGCAAAGGTGTGGCCCCGGAGATGCCACCACTCATGCAACATACGGACGCAGACGCTGTTCTCTCCTCCATTTCCGCCAAGGAGCTCTTTTACAGCCTCAGAGCCCGATTCGAATCCATGACGGAACTTACCGAGGAGGAACGGCAAATGAAGGCCATTATGACTCAACCGATGACCTGTCGTGCTCAAGATCGCCGCGAGGGGGAGAGTAGGCAACTGGGCTCACAATCCCAGGGACTCATGTAATCGACGCCGCCCTCCTCCTCTAGACCTAAAACGACGCTCGCAACAGAAACCTCACACCCCACTAGCCAAATATCCCACCTTGTTTACCCTGAGCCACTAACCAAATCACACTCACCACCACCCATTACCGTCTCCGAAACTCTAATCGTCACATCGACGTTCGAGACCACCTCCACACAGTCTCCACCCACCATCTCGGAACCTCTAACTGTCACATCGACGTTAGAGGCCACCACCACATCTACACCACCCGTCACCCAAATCATCCTCGCCAAAACCATTACCTCAACCGAACCACCAGAATCTCCACCACAACCATCCTCACAATCCACAAACTCCTCCGACGCAACACCCTCGCCACCACATAGCCATACCACTCTCGATATCGATTCCAATCTGGCTTCCGAGGACGTCTACTGCGCACAAAATGAGATCGAGGCCTACATCTTCAACGATGAATGGCTGTACACACCCGCCGATGCAGTAGCAGCCAGGAAGTTGGTGGAAAATGCTCGACGTCTGCTAAAGGAAGCCTCACTCACGCTGATCAACACCGCAGATGACGAGAACGGAGAGGAGTACGACGCTGAACCTGCCGAGCTCGAGAACATCGTACAATTCCAAGCGCAGCAAACTGAGGCTCCTGCTGCTCAAACGGATGTACCCACGGTGGATATATCCGAAGCACCATGGGAAAACAAAAAGATCACCGCGCCGTTTCAAGAAGAGATCAGGAAGAGGATCTGGCGGCGCAAGGAGCAGATCATCACAACCTTCAACGAATAGGAGCTGATGAACATCCAAAATTGGAGCGAGGAAAGAAGAAGCTCTATCGATGGAGCCTTCTTTGCAACAAGTGCACAAAGAGGACGCTATCCGATGAGGAAAACATCGCCCTGGAAATGAATCGGGCCCCCATCTGCAAAGTCACTGACCTCCGCCAAGAGTCGAAAGGACTTGTCTACTACCCAGTCTTCACAGTAATGAGGCATGATGAGAGCTACAGTGAAGTCAGTGAGGCGGACTTCAAGTTTCTGCGTCTGGGTGACCTATACAGTATGCTGGAATCCATGAAACAGTTCAGACTCGTCCTCAGATGTTCTAGACATCTCGTACGTGCTGAACCGGTCACCATGGGATATGTGGCTCTCTGGCACATGCTCCGACAGGTCAAATTCTTCGCCACCCACGATCTGCAGATGGCGATGGAACACAACCTGAAGAAGGTGAATCTGACTCGCCCATCTTTCAAGAACACGGACGACTATCGAGAAGGCGATGTGATCGACGGAGACGATCCTGCGGTCGCCTACTCGAACTACAAGGGAAAGATGAGGCTGCTGCGCTGCTCCGAAGTGGCAAAGTTCTCGGATGGGACGCTCACCATCATCCAAGACAAACTCATGAGGATTTGCCGCATCCTTCCAGAAGAAGATCCTCTCTGCCGATCCAAGTTCGCGAAGCTCATTGATGCTATAGCTGATCGAATGGTCCTTCGAAGGAATCTCCGCGCCTTCGAGTTCAAGCTAGGATATTGTTAGGATATTTAGTGATTGTGTCAATAGTTTAAGTCTTGGAATTTATATTGTAATTATCCTTTTAGCTTGGGCTTTGGACTTGAATGTAATTATTTAATTTTTGGAGTATGGGCCTTAATATACCTAGGGTTAATGTGGTATATAAGGTTTTACCAACACCATTTGAAAGGTATCAAAGATCAAAAGGCTAACCCTAGTTTTCACACACTACACACAGTACAAGGTGAGAAATTCTCCCTTTTTCATTCCATCAAAGCCTCTTTGATTCCTTGTTTGGTGCACTCGGGACCAACAAATGGACACAAGTATGTGCTAGTTATCGTCGATGACTACTCTCGCTACACGTGGACAAAGTTCCTCCGAACCAAAGATGAGACCGGTGAGTTGATTATCAACTTTGTGAACACTACTCAAAATCTGCTGCAACAGCCCATTCAAGTTATTCGAACAGACGTCATTGAGTTCAAGAACAATCACCTCAGTGAGTTTTATCAGAAACTTGGAATAGTCAACAATTTTCAGCGGCCAAGACTCCTCAACAGAATGGGGTAGTCGAACAAAAGAACAGAACTCTAGTGGAAGCCGCGCGTACGATGCTCCTCCACTCTGGTCTTCCACATTTTCTCTGGGCGGAAGCAGTAAATACCGCTTGTTTCACTAAAAACAGGATGGTAGTTCACAAACGCTTTGACAAGACTCCGTACGAAATTATCAACAAACGAGTACCCGACATTTCATTCTTTAAAGTCTTTGGGTGAAAGTGCTTTGTGGCGAACGAGCGAGAGCAACGTGCTAAGTTCGACCCTGAAGCATTCGAAGCAACCTTCGTCGGGTATTCTTCAACATCCAAAGCATACCGAGTATACATCAAGTCCAACCTCACAATTAAGGAAAGCTATAACGTCACTTTTCACGAAGTGAACGATATGGCTTCTCGTCACTTCAGTCCAGCCCGTGCTCAACCCGATGGCTCCTGCACACCTCAGTTCAGGACCCATACCTAACCAGATAGCTCCTGAATATAACAGTTCAGAACCTGTTTTCACTGGTGTGTTGGCACAAAACCAAAGAAGATGGCAACAACTCCGAATTCAACGTCAGAAGAAGCAACGAGACTTCCATTAGACGATTTGGACTCTCTCTTCGAGCCAGTATATCGGCACACACTACTACACCTACAGTGGATTTTCCACCCGACGAGACTGACATACCAAGTCATTCTCACGTCCCTACCTCACCCGATTCAGAATTGCCACAGAATAACGAAGAACTTACAGTGGTTGAGGAAGAATCATCAGAGACGATTATTCCAGGTGCAGAATTGGAACTTTCTCAAGCAATTGATCAAATGGAGACTATAGGAAATCTAGACCCAAAGATGGCTGATGCATCGACTCCAGCCTTGCCTCATGAGCGCAAGTGGACTAGAGGTCACCCGTTGATCAGATAATTGGCGATCCTTCGGATGGAGTGAGGACACGTCGTCAACACAGTCTTTTCAGCTGCTTCCTGAGCCAAAACGAGCCTACTAAGGTAGCAGACACACTACGAGACCCGGATTGGGTAATTGCGATGCAAGAGGAAATCAACCAATTCCAACGTCTTCAAGTGTGGACCTTAGTACCCCGTCCGCATGGGAAAACAATTATCGGAACTAAATGGGTATTCAAAAACAAAAAGAATGAAGATGGTGAAGTGATCCGGAACAAAGCAAGGCTAGTTGCGAAGGGATACAATCAAAAGGAAAGCATCGACTACGACGAGACATATGCTCCTGTATCGAAGCTATCCGCCAACTTTTAGCTTATGCGGCTCACAGAGACTTCAAAGTCTATCAAATGGATGTTAAGACCGCCTTTCTCAACGGCATTTTAAAAGAAGAAGTCTATGTTGCTCAGCCGGAAGGTTTTGTTAATCAAGAACATCCCGATCATGTCTATCGTTTGGACAAAGCTCTCTACAGATTAAAACAAGCCCCTCGTGCTTGGTATGATATTCTGAGTGAATTCCTCGTGAAGTCTGGATTCATACGGGGAACGATAGACACAACCCTCTTCATCAAATGGCAAGACAAAGATCTGATGGTCGTCCAAGTATACGTCGACGACATCATCTTCGGATCAACTAATCCACGGCTTTGCATGAAGTTTGGAGATCTAATGACAAACAAGTTTTGAGATGAGTCACATGGGAGAGATGCAGTTCTTCTTAGGACTACAAGTCAGGCAACTCGAAGATGGGATTTTCATCAGTCAGACAAAATACATCAAGGATATTCTGAAGAAATTCCATCAAGATCAGAGCAAGCCTCTCAGCACTCCTATGTCACCAAGCTGCAAGTTGGATGCCGATCTCTAGAAAATCGGTCGACATCACGCTGTATCGCAGTATCATTGGATCTCTTCTCTACCTCACCTCAAGCCGGCCGATATCATGTTTGCCACCTATTTATGCGCGCGTTTTCAAGCTGATCCCAAAGAATCCCTTATGCTTGCAGTTAAAAGGATTCTACGTTACCTTAAGGGCACTTCTACCCTTGGACTATGGTATCCAAAGGGTACGAATTTCAAATTTATCTTCTAGACTGACGCTGATTATGCAGGTTGCCGAATGGACAGGAAAAGCACGTCTGGTGGCGCTCAATTTCTAGGCGAAAAGCTGGTCTGCTAGTCATCCAAAAAGCAGAACTGTGTGTCAACTTCGACGGCCGAAGCTGAATACGTGGCTGCCGCCAGTTGTTGCTCCCAGATGCTGTGGATGCGGACTCAGCTTCGCGACTATGGTTATATTTTAAATAATATACATATATATAGTGATAGTCAAAGTGCCATCGCTATCACCTGCAATCCTGTTCATCACTCATGCACAAAACACATAGACATCAGATATCACTTTATGAAAGATCATGTAGAAAAAGGCACCATAGATATGTATTTCGTAAACACGGTGTACCAACTAGCTGACATTTTCACCAAGGCATTGGATGAAAAGCGATTTCAATTCCTTGTCGGAAAATTAGGCATGTTGAATCTTCCGTAATATGTGCTTTACCTGATCATTTGTGCTACTAAATGTTCTATGCTATGTGTTTTCTTTGCTTATTTGCTATATATTGAGTGAAATAGATAAATCCTTTAAAAATAAAATAATAATAAAATAATACGAAAACATTGTAAATATATATATATAATTTGGGGGATGTCGAACTCCTTTAGGTTGCTTTGATCTAAAGTCACTTAGAATTTTACCCCGACATGCGATCGATTCAATTGCTTAATTTTGTCAGTCTAAGTCGCATTCTTGTGTCTAAAGGTCATTAGGTTGCTCCACTAGACGCAAAACCACTATACATATGTGCGGATTCTAGCCTTATTATTTTCATTTCTTTGGATCTATTTCTCGAGTGAGTCACACATCGATTACTTGTCTTAACTAGTGTTACTTGGCTTCATACTCACCTTGCCTTAGATCGTTAGGAAAATGATAAGGGCGCTTTGGTTATTCCTCACTTGGCCTTATAAATTTTTCCCTCACATTAGCCATTAGTCATCCAGTTAGAGCCATCTCCGATGTCCTTTTCTTCCTTTGAATCCCATTCCTAGCCTTCATCCGTTTTCTATCTCTTAGAAGATGGCATGGATCCTGCTGTGAACTTCTCCAATGATAATCTCGTATGCTCATCAGAACGGCTGGAAAAGAGGAGCATCACGAAGTAAACTTCTCCAACGATAATCCGGTCTTATATCGAGAGAAGAGGAGCGCAGCCTTGGGTACGAGTTCCATAACCGTGAACTTTTCCATAAAGATAATCTCTGAAACCTGTCTAGGGATTAAGAGAAGAGGAGCACGGTATCGGTCGAAGAACCAACAAGAAGAACTTCACATACGATAATCTCCTAAAGCCTCGTGGAGAAGCGGAGCTTCAGCTTTAGCATAGCATAAAAAAAGGATAGTTCTTAAAAGAAAAAGATGGAGAAAAGATTAAAAAAAAGGGAGACGAACGTAGAAACGGAAGATGACGAAGAGATAAGCTCACTTTCCTCTAAATTCCTTCCCTTCTTAGTCGTAGCCAAACTATAACCCCTACAACCCTTTGATTCCAATCGACGGTCTCTCGCTTAGGTGAAATGATTAAAAATGCCTCGATCACAGGTAAACTGACTTAAAATTGCTTGTGTTGACTTGAGTGATATAAATATAAAAATCCCAAGTTAAAAATAATTGAGTGCAAGAGCGAACCTAGTGAGAGTTGTCGAAATGGATCAGTCTATGAACTTAGAACTTTAGTTTGACGACATGATTTGACGACATTTTCTTCTTTCAAATGTCTCGTGAAATTTTAGGTGTGACGATTGATCAAAGCAAAATAATCTGACCCCTATATACATAAAACATTAATAAATAAATTTTTTATATACATATAGACATAGAAAAATAATATTTTTTATTATCTCTGAAAAATAAAAAAAAATAATAATAATATAAAATCGTGAAAGAAAAAAATATCGCACATTCTGAATGCATGATTAACTTGCATTGGCATTGAATTGATTAAAATGCGAATATTTGTCTTTGCTCATACCCTCGCGCAAATCTGTATTACATGATTAGGGGAACATGTAACTAGTCTTGAGTGGTTAATTGCGTGTTATATGATCGTTACTTGTATTGATTTGCATAATTACATGTTAAATCAATACATGTGCACTATTTGAGGGGGAGCATCTACAATGACTTTATGTTTTGAGCTCCAAATATTTTTTATGTTCTTCCTTTAAGTGTTGCAGAAATTTTTCATTTTGATTCGCTTTGGACAACGCTTAAATAAGGAGGACTTCACAAATCTTCATGACTATGGACTCAAGACATTGGCAAAACAATTCAGCGGGGCCTTATTAGAAAAATTACTTCCCTATTAACTCTATAGTCTCGACATTTTGATCTAAGTATTGCAGATTTTCAAAGATCGATTTTGTTTGAGCCAGATGTCAATTCTTCGAAAATACAGGGAGTTAAATAGCATTTTCGTTTACACGTAGGGGGAGTAATTCTGTGGTTTATTCTTAAAATTTAGGATCAATCTGAAATATTAAGGAAAACTTACTATTGATGTTAGGATATTTATAGATTGTGTCAAAGTTTAAGTCTTAGGATTAATATTGTAATTATCCTTTTAGCTTGGGCTTTGAATTAGAATGTAATTATTTTATATTTAGTGTTTGGGCCTTAATATACCTAGGGTTAATATGGTATATAAGGTTTTACCAACACAATTTGAAAGGTAATCAAAGATCAAAAGGCTAAACCCAATTTTCACACAATACACACACTTGAAGGTGAGAACCTCTCCCTTTTTCATTCCATCAAAGCCTCTTTGATTCCTTGTTTGGTGCATTCGGGACCAACAAGTGGTATCAGAGCAAACGTGGATCGATCTGCATTGATCTGAATCCAGTTTCATTCGATTCTGAGAAAGATCAAAGGTGTTTTGGGCAAAAGATCACTTTCGGCATTTTGAGCTCGTTTTGGGGTTTTCATACTTCGTTTTTGTGTTTGAAACCTTTCCCCAGATCGACTCTATGCCTAAAATGTTTTTAGAACACTTTTGGATCAGTTTTAACGAGTTTTGAGCAAGTTCGAAGCAAAAATTTCTCAGAAAAAGTCATTTCGGCCTCTCTCTGTTTTTGGTCGATTTGATCCGCTTTTTGTTGTTTTTAGCTCACAAATCGGTCGAATATGTGTTTAGGGAAGAATTTCTGAAGTTTTGGTTCAAGTTTGAGTGATTTTGGTTAAGATTTGAGTGAAAACGGACGATTTTTGGTAAAACTCGCGATAAGCAATGGAACAGTAATCGTGTGTTCTTGGCCGCGAAATTTCATGCTGAGCCATTCAAGTCCGCGAAATTTTCTGATCCGAGAAATTTTATTCTGAGAATCCTTTCAAAACCGCGAAAATTTCACGTTCACTCCATTTTTCTCAACTGCCTAGCTTGTCCAAATCCGAGAAACTTTTATATCCGAGAAATTTTATTCCAAGAATCTTTCAAAAATTGCGAAAATTTCTCTGTTTCACATCACTGTTACTTCATTTTTCTCAACTGCTTATTCTTAAAATCCGAGAAACTTTATATGCGAGAAATCTCATTTCGAGAATTTATTTAAACCGCGAAAATACCTCTGTGTCACTTCATCTTTTCTCAACTGCTCACTTTCAAAAGCTGAGAAATATTTCTAAGTCAAGAAATTTCTTAAAAACCGAGAAAGTTTGCAAATTCGCGAAAAATTCTTTGAAACTGAGAAAGTTTTTTTTTCAAAACCACGATTTTTAAAATCCAAGAAATTTTCAGCCAAGAAAGTTTATTTCATCCGAGAAAGTTCTTCAAAACCACGATTCGTTCAAATCCGAGAAAACTTCCTAAGACCACACTTCAACTCTCGATGCGAAATTTCTTGCGAAGCTTTAAAATTCTCAACTGAGAAACCTTCTCACATAACAAGCTTTAAAATCCGAGAAATCATTTTCAACAAAGAATATGTTTTTCCGTCTTCTATCAGAGAATTTTTCATTAAACTCACACTAACACGAAAATTTCTCAACCAAATTTCTTGGGTAATTCTTCATACTATAACGTCTCTTCAAACTGCGAATTTTTCCTGGCGTTTTAAACTTTTTCTCGCGTTGAATTTTTTTTGGGTTAAATTCTTTCTCGTGTTGATATTTTTCCTCGAATTTTTTAAAGTCTTAATCCTTACACTTTAATCCTATCCCCTAGACCACTTTTGACAAAATTTACTCCTCAAATCTCTTTTTTTTTTTAAAAAAAAAATTTCTAGAACTTTCTCGAACCTCAAGCTATATTCTCCCTTCATACGTTTTCGACCATCACACACGTTCACTTAGTTCTAAGAAATTCTTTAAACGATTTTTCTCAAAACTCTACACGTTAAACTCATATTTCTCATCTCGTTCGTTACTAACCCTTTTTCTATACAAGATCAAAACCACGGACGATTCGACTGCACCAACCATGTCTGCCACAAATGACATCTCAACAGTGGGCTCCGACACTAGGCCTCCAATGCTGCGACAAGGCGATTACAGCATATGGACAAACAGGTTCCTCACGTTCATCAGGAACAAAGGCGCACCACTCTCTCAGTACCTACTGGACTCCATCTTCAACGGTCCAGCACAGTTCTGGACAATCCCCGCTCAACCAAAAGCAAACCCTCCCATGGATGAACGCCGCACTCCAAGAGGTCCCATCAATGAGGATGAAGAGGCTCGCCTACAGGCCGATGAGACTGCCAAAGGATATCTCTTCCAAGCTATGGGCAACAAAGTCTACACTCACATCGAGTGCTGCACAACAGCCAAGGAAATATGGGATGAACTCGTGGAAATCATGGCAGGCACAACTGAAAGTGCTCAGGGGAGGAAATCAGCATGTCTCTCGCAGTATGAACACTTCCAGGCCTATGAAGGAGAGGAACTGCGTGACACATACCTCCATACTTGAAGGTCATCAATGAACTCAAGAAAGCCAGGATCTCGAGGGACAAATTCGATATCAACAACCGCTTCCTTGGTAGCCTCAAACCACATTGGGGCAATGCAATCGTGATAATGATTCAGAGTAAGGACCTCTCTAACACCTCCATCCATGCTCTCTACGACAGCCTGTCTGCCTATGCTCCTTACGTGCAACCCCATTCCACCAACACTCGAGTCGACCCACTGGCTCTCCTCTCGAACAAGACTACCGAACAATCTTCCGCCTCTAAGACCAAACAGAACAAAGGGAAGCTACCAGCTGTTATATCTGACTCCTCTTGAGGATCCGAAGCTGATACAGAATCTGATGAAGATGTTCGTGATATACGCAAACAACTGGCAATGCTTACAAAGATGGCTTCAAGGAAGATCGGGAAAAAATCCTCATCCTACTCCAATCGCCAAAGAATCTTTAGCGGCACCAAAAAGACCACTCCCACGGAGGAAGCTAAGCCGACAAAGAAAGAGGAGGAATCAACACCCAAAAAGTCTGTGAAGTGCTTTCGGTGTGGAAAGTCAGGCCACTTTGCCAAGAAATGCCATGTCCCACGCATGAAGGACTCTGGCTACTACGACCAAAAGGCCAGAATGACCCGCAAATGGAAAGTGGGAAGGTTCTACTCACCAAATAAGCTGAATGGGTGAACGACACTTCAGAAGACGAGGAGCCTAAGGATGAAGATTGCTGCACGGCAAGGCTGGTCGAACATGACGAGGACGAGGAGATGGGTAACACCGATGAGAACACAGCTAAGACTCCTACCAACACTGAGTCTGAGGTACGAATTTCACAACTCGATGATGTGTTTAATCACCGACACACCATTAACAAACCCACCGTAGACGCTAAGGATTATAATGAACTTTAGCTAAAATTTGAAAACAACTATGCCTTACTTAGTCTAAAAGTAGAAGAGCTCGCTAGTGTAAACGAACATCTAATGGCCTCTGAAGCGTTAGTCAAACGTCTGCAAAGCAAGAATAAACAAAGTGAGACTAAGGTTAAGGAAACCACACTAGCCATTAGTTCATGTGAAACATCTCGTCTCCTAACGACGTCCCAATATGAACTGCTTACAAAGGAAAGAGTTAGGATATACCAAAAGGTGAAAGAACTTGAAGAACAACATCACCTTAGAAAAAGAGCTGTACACATCTTATGCCTATTGAACCAACCAGTTGAAACAGAATTCTACGACGCTCGGATGGGAATCGGCCTGGCCAGCAACTGCGATCCAACGCCGCTAATTGTTAAAAGGTATAACATGTACAATACATCATTCCTACAAACGAGGAAGGGTACTCCCTCACAGCTCATGCCGTTTGTAAGATCCTCCTCCGTTGTCCTTTCAGAAGAGAAGAGGGAACGGAACATTCTCCGGGCAGAAATCGCATACGACTACGCAGAATTGAACACTAGATACAAGACTAAAAAGCCTTCACTTACTGAGGACATCAAGTCTCAGTTCCCAACCGAAGAACATGAAATTGCTTTTCGAGAAGCACTTTCTCACATCTATATCCCGGAGAAACTTCTAGTTATTGCAGAACTAGAACGAACCCTAGAATTAGAGCGGAAAGCCTTTGCAAAAGAGCGAGAAGTTCTACTTAGCAAAATCTTTACCCTAGAGCAATCTCACAATACGAACAAACCTTCTACGTCAAGTCAAGTACCCGATTCTCAAACATGTAAATGTAAGAGGACGGCGAAGATGACTCCTGAAGCTGACACATGTTCTAACACTAACTCTCGTATTCTTATGGATACAGGGAATGTGAGTTCGACGTCTCTGGAAGAGAGTTCGTATGAAATAAAGGAGAACCCGCTCTTCGATGACAAGAAGAAAAGACCATCCTATATTCGTCTTCCCTCTCTATGTACTAAATCCCAACATCATAAGGACGTAGACAATTATGTTACCAAATCTTATATTTCCTTTGCCAAACTTATGTCTATGTGTTGCTGCAATGACTTCATTCTTCAACGTTTTCATGAATATGAAGCACATGAACACGCAACACTCCGACCAAACAAGCAAACCTCCTCTACGACGCCTTTGCATTCTCCCAGTACGTCTAAGCCTATGGTTAAGCGAAAACGCCTTCCGACGCTGAATACAAAATCACCTACTGCTTGCAAGCAAAAGAGGACTAAAACCGAAGGACGACAACAACAACCAAAATCCCCACGCCAATTCATTAATAAGGCAACGTGTATGCAAGCGCAAGTTAGGCAAATATGGGTTAGAAAAACCATCATCCCGCCTCATCAAACAAATCACAAAGGGAAAGCTAAATTAGATCCAACACAACCTGATCTAGACCCCACATTTCCCATTAAGCGCATGAAAATTTTACTTGTATCACAAGAAGGTCCCGTCCGTAAACGGGGACCCAACGTTTGCTGATGATTGCAGGTCTGTCATGTGTGGTATCTAGACTCAGGTTGCTCCACACACATGACGGGGAACAAGGAGCTGTTGAGCAACTTCTCCGAGCGCTATCTCGGAAGGGTCTCCTTCGGAAACAGTCAAACGGCGCCAATTCTCGGAACTCGTGATCTCATCCATGACAAACTGACGATTAAGGGCATCTCTTACGTCGAGGGTTTGAGCTACAATCTCTTCAGTATTGCTCGTTTCTGCGACAAAGGATACAAGGTTCTTTCGAATCTGACATCTGCAGCATTATAGATGCCTCGGGACAGCCTCTTCTTTCTGGAACACGCACGTCTCACCTTTACGTACTCAATCTTACGACCTCTCGACCAATATGCCTTCTCTCTCAAGCCGCACCCAAGTTGAATGATCTATGGCACCGGCGTCTTTCACATCTCAATTTCAAGACCATTTACAAAACTGCGTCAGAATAAACTAGTCAACGGTCTACCCCAACTGACATATCATAAGGAACACCTCTGCTCGGCCTGTAAATTGGGGAAGATGAAGATCGTCTCACATTTCCAAGGAAACACCGTCCTCTAAGCTCATCCTTGAGCTCTTACACATGGATCTATGTGGCCCAATGCGTACGGCCACACTCGGAGGAAGACGGTATTATCTTGTGATTGTCGACGACTTCTCACGCTATACGTGGACGAAACTCGTTCGCACAAAGGATAAGTTCCTGATTTAATCATCGAGTTTGTTGTTACGTCCCAAACTTTTCATCAACATAAGGTTCGGATTATCAGAACTGACAATGGAACTGAGTTTAAGAACAAGAAGCTCAGTGATTTCTATGCCAGGGCATCACCCAGCAGTTCTCAGCTGTGAAGACACCAGAACAGAATGGTGTCGTTGAGCGTAAGAATAGGACACTAGTTGAAGCAGCTAGGACTCTCCTCATCCAATCCGGACTTCCTCACTCTCTTTGGGGCGAAGCTACTCAAACGGCTTGTTACACGCAGAACCGAGCTTCCATCCACAAGAGATTCAACCGCACCCCGTACGAGATGCTGAATAACCATCGTATCCCCGATATATCTTATCTAAGGGTCTTCGGTTGCCGATGTTTTGTGGCCAAGGATCGCCAACATCTTGGGAAGCTTGATCCAAAAGCACTTGAAGGCATCTTTGTTGGATACTCACTGAACTCGAAGGCATACAGAGTCTATCTTAGGGAGAAACGATCAGTAATAGAGAGCACAAATGTCACCTTTGACGAAAGCGCGACCTCATGGATTCTGCTCATATCAGTCCAGAACCAGGTCTTCTACAGTCGTTGACAAAAAGTCAACTTTCAACGACGGGAACTTCCTCATCTGAGGGCAATTCTGGTGAACTGGATCTCTACCCTGCTCTTCGAGTACTTCTATCCAGTCCCCAAGACTCCCGTCGCCACCACACAAACTACCGCTGCACACACCCCACTTACACCACCAGCTATCGGCAATGATGTCGTCCCGCCAAACTTGGATGATCTCAATCTCAACGAAGACGACATCTTACCCAACCCTGGGAACATTGCTTATCCTGATGCTGAACCTTCTCAATCTACTATAGTTGAGATCTCTTCTTCGGACACCGGACCCCAATCTAATGAGCCTCCAACCGATACAAATGCGGCCAGCTCCTCTCAGACCAATGTAGGGCTCGCTCTCATCCTACAGATCAGATTATTGGGGATCCCACATCTGGTGTTTCGACGCGTTTGCCTAAAATGAATGAAAGTCTGTTCGCTTGCTATCTCAGTCAAGTCGAACCATCACGAGTAGCTGAAGCTCTCAACGATCCTGATTGGCTGATTGCAATGCAGGAAGAAATAAATCAGTTTGAACGTTTACAAGTTTGGGAACTCGTTCCACGCCCTCACAACAGATCCATTATCGGCACGAAGTGGATCTTCAAGAACAAAAAGGATGAAGACGGTGTTGTCATCCGCAATAAAGCAAGACTTGTGGCTAAGGGGTACAACCAACAAGAAGGCATCGACTACGATGAAACTTTCACCCCAGTTGCCAGGATCGAAGCAATACGAATTTTTCTTGCCTTTGCTGCTCACAAGAACTTTAAAGTCTACCAAATGGACGTGAAGACTGCATTTCCGAATGGATTTCTCAAAGAAGAAGTGTACGTTGATCAACCTGAAGGGTTCTTGAACGAAGAGTTTCCTCAGCATGTATATCGACTCTACAAGGCCCTCTACGGACTAAAACAGGCTCCCCGAGCTTGGTATGACGTCCTTTCAAACTTCCTTGTTCAGTCTGGATTCAAGAAAGGATCTCTGGATACAACTCTCTTCACCAAGCGGAGTGGCCCGGACATCATGATAGTACAAATTTATGTCGATGACATCATTTTTGGATCGACTGAACCACATGTGAAGAGTTCGCAGAATTGATGAAAGAGAAATTCGAAATGAGTATGATGGGCGAGCTGAATTTCTTTCTTGGTCTTCAAGTAAAACAACATCCCCGACGGAATCTTCATCAACCAGTCCAAATACATCCATGACATCCTCGAGAAATATGGAATGAAGGATTCTAAGACTGCTGCTACACCTATGTCACCCTCTGGCCGACCCGACGCGGACCATCTGGTGCTCCCGTTGACCAAACCGTCTATCGTGGGATTATAGGCTCTCTTCTGTACCTCACTGCTAGTCGACCGGATATCGTTCTCTCGACAGGAATCTGCGCTCGTTTTCAGGCTACACCTAAGGAATCTCACCTCACTGTGTCAAAAGGATTCTCCGCTATCTCAAAGGAACACCCAATCTGGGTTTGTGGTACCCCACTCGATCGGACTTCAAACTGGTTGGATTTTCTGACTCGGATTACGCAAGATGCAAGATGGATCGAAAAAGCACATCTGGAGCTGCACACTTCTTGGGCGGTAAACTCGTGAGTTGGTCTTCTCGAAAACAAAACTGTGTCTCAACTTCGTCGACGGAGGAAGAATATGTCGTTGCCGCTAGTTGTTGCTCACAGCTTTTGTGGATGAGAACACAACTACGAGATTTTAATTTTCAAGTTGATAAAATTCCCATTTATTGTGACTCAAACAGTGCGATTGCGATGACAAGTAATCCAGTATATCACTCAAGAACAAAACACATAGATATTCGTCACAACTTCATCAAAGAACATGTTGAACAAGGGACGATTGAATTACACAACGTCACTACCGAAGATCAACTAGCCGACATTTTCACAAAACCGTTTGATGTCAAACGCTTCCAACACCTTGTGACTATGTTGGGGATGTTGAATATTCAGCTATCGACCCTACATGAACTTTGATAAAGTGTACATATGTCCTTTCACTTTACTTCATTCTCTATGTGTCTTCTAAATTATGTCTTTTGAGGGGAGTTTTCGATTAAGGGGGAGCTTCTGATTTTTTTTTCTTTTATTTAAAAAAGGAGTTTTCGATTAAGGGGGAGTTTCTGATTTTACCTTTCAAAAAAAAAAGGGGCTGAAATTCAATTTAAATTCTGGTCAAAATGGGTCAAAATTGGACCAAATAACTCTTGGGTTGAAATTAAACTTCTGGTCAAACTGGGTCAAATTGGACCAAGCCCGCGAAATTCGGCCCAGAATCCTATTTTGACCAAGCCCACCCGCGAATTTCGGCCCATTTTACTCAAATTTCGCATGAATAGTCACAAAACCCCAAAAAACCTTAACCATTTTCACAATCTTACAAATTCCCGAGAAAATTTCAAAATTTTCGCACCCCTTCTTTCAAAATTTCTCAAACCCTCGCATCGTCGTCTCCTTCAATCTGCTCCGAAAATCCGTTTCCTGTTTTACTCCATTGTTGCAAATCAGCTTTTTGGTATGAATATATCCTAAACTAATCACTTTTCGTTCGTTTTATCATGTTTATGTCCCGCTTGTGTTAAACTTTTTTAGGTATAATGTTATTTTCTCTGCTTCGATTCTGACATGTGATACAATTTTGTTGTTTAAAACGCCAAAATATGTATTACCCGTCCCATTTCGAGTCGATTAAGTCCAGATTATTGCGTTTTGGTAAGATTTGAGTGGGTCTAAGGCAAAAATTCACTGCGTCGTTTCGAACGTTTTTGCACAGAGTTCTTCGCCGAGAAAATTTTCAGAAAACGTTAGTTTTTCGCTGCTATAGTGAGTAAGACCCCGCGAAAATTTTTATCCGAGAAATTTCTTGCGTCAAAATTTTCGCTGCCACACTGACTAAGTCCCGCGAAACTTTCATACCCTTCACTTCATATCACATTATTTCGCATGAGAAATTTTTATAACTTGCGAAATTTTACACTACATGTGAAATTTCCTCTGAATACGAAATCTTCTTGATATGCGAAAATCAACACTACATGCGAAAATTTCCTCTGAATGCGAAATTTCCTTGCTATATGCGAAAATTCACTCTGAATGCGAAATCTTCTTGATATGCATTACATGCGAAAATTTTTGAATAACTTGTAAAAGTTAATAACCTGCGAAACATTTTCATACATGCGACATTTTACTCTAAAAGTGAATTTTCTCTCAACATGGCTATGTGTGATAATCAGTGAATTTTCCCATTGCATGCGAAAATTGTGAACAACTTGGGAGATTTCTTAACGTGCGAAAATTTTTTTTCCCTATGCGAAATTCTACACCAAACGCGAATTTTTTTTTTCATGTACCAAAATTGTCTCACATCACATGGATACTTTCAATCCAAATATTTTCTAAATGTTGGAAAAAGGACTCTAAGTTAGCTTTATTTTTATCGTTACTATCTTGGGCACTTTTATGTCTCCTTTTATTGTTTCACCCATGACTCACTTATATCCATGTTCTCACAATTTAATCTATACTAATCTTGTTATAATTACTGTCAAGCACAGATATGACCAACAAAAATCAAGATACAATTGAAGCACTTGAGGCGGCTGCAATCCAAAGAGATATCGCTCGCATCGAGCTCAACATGCTTACCTATGTCCCACCGATCGAGCAGGTCTTCCCAACAAGTCAATGGGCTGCCTTGATTCCCAACAATTACATGGTGGACTTGGACAGCTTTCGGTGCGATGCCCCCATTATCATAGAGATCCTCAAAGGACATCCCCTCGGACACGCTCTCTCTCATGGCCAGCCAGAAGCTCAAGTCTATCTCCAACAGTTCTGGCACACTTTGCAGATAGCTGGACCGATCCACCTTGCTAAAACACTGTCCGCCAAAATCAATCAAGAAACAGTGGTCCTCACTCGCAAGATTGTCCAAGAAGTGCTTCAACTCCCTGTTTACTCACCATACGACCCACTACCATCCCATGAACAACTCATCGAGGACATCGACAGATTGGGCTATCAACCAGAAAACAAGAAAAAGAAGGGCCCACTCGTGCTTAGTGAAGTCACCACACGCAACCTACCTCAACCCTGGCGAACATTATATCTCCTACTGAAGAAGTGCATGTCAGGGAAGCATGCTGGCCAGAACCGTGGGAACCACCAAATCCTCACCATCCTAACCGGCGTCGCCCACAACCGCAAGTACAACTACGCCGACGTCATATGGATGGATCTCGTCTCCATGATTCAACGTCGTGACCGTGAAATCGCCAAGGGAGTGACGAACCGCTTCGTACCCTACATGCGGTGGCTCCCAGCGTTCATCAGACACTTCCGCCTGTTCTCCACCAACATCCGCACCCGCCCGGCAACCGAACACTCACTTCATAATCCCCACTGTCGAGAAGTTTGCCAAGAAAAACACTCCGGCAAAAGATCGACACGCAATGATAATCCCGGACGACGTTCTCGCCTATGCAGACCCGACAAATCCGCACGTCCGAGAATATCGTGCCTCCACAGCCTCATTCCGCGAAAGCCCCCATCCACTATCCATCGTCCCTACGGAGCAGATTAACCCCACTGCTCCTAACCCCGGGACTAGCCAAAACCCCACCCCCACTACTAAAAAGTCGAGTCGCGCCGCATCTTCTTTCACCCGCGTACCGAAAAACGATCGCGTGAGGATGACGTAAGCCGCCCCACGGAGCGTCGATCGAAACAAAAACACGATTGACCTCCTCAGTCGTTTGGCTCAACCATGCAAACGACTCCACCAATCCACTTATCTTCCTCTCTACAGGAAGATATTTCATTCCACGAGGAGCCACGTATACCATCGACATCCCACTTGGAGATAGTCGATGTTGAAACAAGCAGTCACTCGCCTCAGACTGCATCCTCTTCAATCACATTGAGTCTAGTGCCCTCACTCCCCATAATTTCACACGTTTCTAGGACACATACACCTTTTACTGCACTACAGAGTCTTCGTGATTCTGTCAGAACGCTCGATGATGTCTCTGTGATTGAGAGCAGAAGACCTAGTACGGCCAACATCACAACAACTGTGAGCCTAGGCTATCATTCATATGAGTCTGTCTCATCGATGATGCCAACGGGAAGTCTTAGTGACCCCGTCTTTTCCCGTCCTGTGCAAACGGGCGGCCGATCGGCTATCTTTTCCGATTCGGTGACAGTTGGATTTCTTCGTGATTCCAACTTGTTAAACTTACCCACTTCGTCACCGAGACCGCACTAGAGACTCGTCTTCAAGAGTTTGCAAAGACTATTGAGGCGTCCATCCCGATCAAGTCAATGCGCATCTCGATGCGTCCACAATCGACAAAAGGCAAAGGTGTGGCACCGGAGACGCCACCCCAACTCTAAATGTGGACGCTGAAGCTGTTCTCTCCTCCATTTCCGCAAAGGAGCTCTTCTACCTCCTACGAGCAAGATTCGAGTCAATGACGGAACTCGACGAGGAGGAACAGCAGATGAAGAAAATAATGACTCAACCCTTGACTTGCCGCACTCAAGGCGAGTCTAGCGGGATCAGGCGCGACGATCAAGATGATGATCAAGATCGCCGCGAGGGGGAGATAAGGCAGCAAGCCTCACAAACTCAAGGACCCGTACAATCGACGCCCCCTGCCTCCTCTGCACCTGAAACGACGCCCGCCACGAAACCTCACACCCCACTAGCCAAAAAACCCACCCTACTAACCCCGAGTCATTAGCCAAATCACCCTCACCACCACCTACTACCGTCTCCGAACCTCTAACTGTCACATCGGCGTTAGAGACCACCACCACACCTTCTCCACCCACCATCTCAGAACCTCTAACTGTCACATCGACGTTAGAGGCCACCACCACATCTCCACCACCCAACACCCAAATCATACTCGCCAAAACCATCACCACAACCGAGCCACCAGAATCTCCACCACAACCATCCCCACAATCCACAAAATCCTCCAACGGAACACCTTCGCCACCACAAGACCATCTCTCAATACAGATTCCAACGTGGCTTCGAGGATGTCTACTGCGCACAAAAACGATATGAAATGGCTGTACACACCCGCCGATGCATAGCAGCCAGGAAGTTGGTGGAAAATGCTCGACGTCTGCTAAAAGAAGCTTCACTTACGCTGATCAACACTGCAGACAACAAGAACGGAGAGGAATACGACGCTGAACCGCCGAACTCGAGACATCCTTCAATTTCAAGCGCAGCACGCTGAGGCCTCTGCTGCTCAACGGATGTGCCCACGGCGGATATACCGGAAGCACAGTGGGAAAACAAAATCACGGCGCCATTCCAAGAAGAAATCAGGAAGAGGATCTGGCGGCGCAAGGAGCAGATCATCACAACCTTCGACCGAATATGAGCTGATGAATATCCAAAATTGGAGCGAGGAAAAGAAGCAGCTCTATCGATGGAGCCTTCTTTGCCACAAGTGCACAAAGAGGACGCTGTCCGATGAGGAAAACATCGCTCTGGAAATGAATCGGGCCCCCATCTGCAAAGTCACTGACCTCCGCCAAGAGTCGAAAGGACGTGTCCACTATCCAGTGTTCACAGTAATGAGGCAGGATGAGAGCTACAGTGAAGTCAGTGAGGCGGACTTCAAGTTTCTGCGGCTGGGTGACCTGTACAGCATGCTGGAATTCATGAAACAGTTCAGACTCGTCCTCAGAAGTTCTGGACATCTCGTACGAGCTGAACCGGTCACCATGGGATATTTGGCTCTCAAGCGCCACATGCTCCGACAGGTCAGATTCTTCGCCACCCACGATCTGCAGATGGCGGTGGAGCACAACCTGAAGAAGGTGACCTAACTCGCCCATCTTTCAAGAACGCGGACGACTACCGAGAAAGCGATGTGATCGACCGAGATGATCCGGCGGTCGCCTACTCGAACTACAAGGGAAAGATGAGGCTGCTGCGCTGCTCCGAAGAGGCAAAGTTCTCGGATGGCACGCTCACCATCATCCAAGACAAACTCATGAGAATTTGCCGCATCCTTTCGGAAGAAGATCCACTCTGCCGATCCAAGTTCGCGAAGTTCATTAACGCTATTGCTGATCAAATGGTCCTTCGAAGGAATCTCCGCGCCTTCGAGTTCAAACTAGGACTTCGCGAAACACTAACACGCTAATCCACCATCACGACGCCAAGATCCAAGACTCCCAACATTGACACAAGGGGGAGATTGTTAGGATATTTATAGATTGTGTGAATAGTTTAAGTCTTAGGATTAATATTGTAATTATCCTTTTAGCTTGGGCTTTGAACTAGAATGTAATTATTTTATATTTAGTGTTTGGGCCTTAATATACCTAGGGTTAATATGGTATATAAGGTTTTACCAACACAATTTGAAAGGTAATCAAAGATCAAAAGGCTAAACCCATTTTTCACACAATACACACACTTGAAGGTGAGAACCTCTCCTTTTTCATTCCATCAAAGCCTCTTTGATTCCTTGTTTGGTGCATTCGGGACCAACAATTGAGAAATTCGGGCAAATTTGTAATATTGAATCGCAGTTTCTTCTCGAGCGAAAATTGATTTGGACCAATTGCAATTTTCGCCTTCATATTGATGAGCAAAAATTAAACAGGAGCCAAAAAGATTTTCGATCGGAATTGTTGAGCGAAATTTCAACAGTAACCAAATCAAATTCTCGATCGAAAGTTTCTCGATCGTAAACAGTAATGGGCTTTCTAAGTGGCGAAAACGTCTATCAGCCCATATTAAACGAAATCATTAGGTTGCAGTCGAAAATCTCTAAATACACGCAACACCCTCGATCGTAAAAATCAACAGTCAAATTTCTCAAGCGAAAACTTCTCCTAAAGACGAACGTCAAAATCTTCAAAAATTTCAATTTTCAACTGATTTTCGTCTTTAGAAGGTAGATTTGACTTCTGTTGGGGTTTATCGTGCATTTAAAGTAGATCTGCATCTGTATTTTGAATATTTCGCATGATTCTGTGAAAATTTCTCGACTATTCATACTATGTGAACTCCAAATCCTCGTTAGCAGTTTAATAGGTCTGTTTCTAAGTAAATCTGGGTTATAAACTGCATAATAGGCAAGTTTCGATGATTCTTTATCATTTTGGATGATTATAACTTCGATTTTCTTGCGTTAATTGCATCCGATTGACAGATATGACTAAACTGGAGTTTAAAGCTTTAATCATCGAAGAACGTTCTCGCTCGCAAACAGTGAAAATTGAATTCCAATTTGATTAAGTCACTGATTGCATCGTAAAAGAATTTCGATCGCAAATTATTTTGAGTTAGTCACTAATATAAATAACGTTGATCGAAATTTATTTCAATCGAGAAACTCAATATGATTTTTTGCGAGCGAAATATTACTGAGAGGAATAGATAAAATACATGTTATATCTTTAAAAACCTTTCGAGCGCAAACTTACTGTCGAAAATTTCGATTTCAATTTTGTTCTCGATCAATAATTTTAAGCAGCGAAATTTCTTTCGAAAATAAATTTCTCGATCATAAAAACATGCCGTGAAACTTTGATCGATTGAGAAATTTCTCGATGGTTGACTTAGTTTTCGTTGACAACTTTCTCGATCATAAAATTTCACAGCAAAAATCTTCTAAAAATCAAAATACTTTTTCGCTCGTTAATTTTCATAGCGAAAAATTTATTCACGAGCGAAAATTTTCCATTGTAAATTTACACAGAAATCTAATTTCTCGATCGTAAATCTACACGAAAATTTTTCTCGATCGTAAAATTCTCGGCTATAGTATCGTGTCTTAAGTCAAAACAAACTTAGAAAAATTCTAAGTCTTTTTCATTGTAGCTTTAAATAGCGAATAAAATTTTCGAATCACAAATATAACGGCACTTAGGAAATCAAAACTGAATTTCAATTTTATAAGCGAAAAATCTGACGGAGTGAACAGTGCATTTAAACACTTAGATAATATTCGAGCTAAAATCTCATATGACTTTATGCATAGGTCGAAATATCAATTTTTTTTTGTGTGTCACTCTCGTATATCTATGTGCCAATCCATACATTCTTCAAATTAATTCGACTCAATTTTTGAATTAATGATTTACATTTCTTATGTGGATTTCAGATGGATCAATACCCTATATATAACCACATCTACGAGAAGCCTTATACCTCACGTCCACGACACGAACTTCCAGTTAGACCTGACCACCTTCCGGTGTCCTGATAGCATTATCGTGTCCATTTCTGCAAGGCCATCCCTATCGCATGCACTTACAGTGACGGCATCAGTGCCGATGGTCTACCTCCAACAGTTTTGGGGGATGATCAAGAGCCCTAATCTTGGATGGGGCATACCACTTTACCACGGTTGTAGGGACAAGGCATATCTACATGGGCAAGAACGAGTTCAGAATTCTGCTCGACCTCCCTCACAGCCAAAACTACGACCCCCTCCCATCAGATGCAGAACTGGTGCCTGATTTCATCCAGATGGGGTACCGTCCACCGCTCACACACGCTAGCTCAGATGCAGAGCAACGGGATTCCCCATCCAAGGAAGACACTATTCGAGATTATAAATAAGTGTCTATCCCCGAAGCACGCAGACTTCGACAAAGGCAACGGCCACATCCTTCGGATATTTCACGGACTCGTGTTCTCGCGGAATTACGATTTCACTCAACTGATCTGGAACGATCTAGCAGAGCAGATCAGACAAAAAGAGAACAAAAGGTCCAAGAACGTGGCGTCTCAACCTTCTACGTCTCGCTGACCCCAGAGGAGACGTATACCGCACTTACTGCAGGGAGAATCACCTCACCGAGGAGATGATTCGAGGGCCCCCGACAGATTTGGAGTTAGCCTTCCCCAACCACAACAACACGAAAGCCCTAAGGACACGATGATTGATGACGTCGCTCAGGAGCTTGAACAGGAGCCCCTTCTGGTCGAAGTGCAAATGCTCGACGTGGATGATACACTAATAGACGTCGTAGCTACCGAGATGGTGCTCGAGGCTCCTGAAAACGAACTACAAGATGAAGTGCCCGTACATGTAGGCGTGCTTGAAGAGCATATCGAGGAGGCTCCTCTAGAAGAAGCACAGCCCGAGGCTGAAATGGGGCAAAGTTCACTTCCATTTGTGACGGGAACAGGCTCATGAGGACATGGAGCATGAACCCTCTCCTCACACAGCCACCTCATCCGATGCGGAGTCATATGAGGTTATTAGCCTGATAAGACGGACTCCCAGACGACTCAATATACAAATGGAGTCCCTCTTCTCGGCCGTCACCACCGCACCAGATACCGTGCTGATCACTTCTATAAGTGTTGCCGGCACTTCTTCGCTCAATCTTTATCCGCAACCACATCTACCGTTGTCTGGTTCGCAGGCCCAACTCGAGCCCGCCTTAACACCCTTAGAGGAGAATCTACAAGATTCGACTCGAGGATTGGGTGGAAGTCTCATACAGTCACAATCCAGTGACTGTGAGCCAACCTGAGGAGCCGTGTCTGCTCAAGGTTTATAACAGGCGACATCAGTCGTCCTGGTACATCCAAGGAGTGTCCGCACCATTTGTGACGAACGAGCAATTCCAAGCCGCTCTCTCAGCTGCTGTTCAATCGCTTGAAGACAAAATAATAGAGAGAGTTCTTACAGCCATAGAGACATCCCGCAGAGACACCGGGAGAGCACCTGTCTCCGAAGGCACCTCGTCACAGCCCAACCTCACACCTCCACAACCCACACCCACTGACCCTCTACACCATTCATGCATCCTCATCAACCCATATACCGTCCCAATAACCGAGCTCCACGCATCCTACTCGCCCGCCTGATCGCCTCTCTCCATCCGGTCGCCTCACGAAGAATCTCTTTACAGGCGATTGGTGGATCATCCTGAGCCACCAACTAACACTTGCCGAGGCCAAAGCTCCCACTCAAGGCGCAGACATGACGATCCTGACGGTCAGGATCATCATGAGGGGGAGAAGAGGCCACGGGCATCTGCAAGTGGTCAAGAACAAGGCCAAGGCTCGAGCGCAACGCAAACAAGCGCTGGAGCAGGTGAAACCCAAATCCAAACACAAACCAACCACACACACCACGCACCGCACCACCACTCTAACCATATCGACCCACCAACCTTTCACCTCCAGACGCCTCCGCCCACACCACCGACTCTGACAAGCCCCTTGCTTCCGAAGCAGAAGCAATGCGGCCATGCTCGTAGCTCTGGCACAAACCCAGCTACTCTCTAAACAGCTCCAGAACAACCGGCCCTTCAGGACACGGTGTCAACCCACATGAATATCTCAACAAATTCATATTTTAAGAACCTGGGCGACCCATTATATGCCCGAGGAGCATCAAGTACAACGGCTCAAGGAAGTTCGACAAATTTTGCAACAAGCTTCGGTGGACCTCGTGCTGATAGAAGACGACGAACTTCAGGAAGGTGTAGACCACGAACAAGAATCCCACAGGGCTTTCAGAGATGATCACGCAACGAGCTGTTCCCCCACAAGACAAAGCCAGGGACCGTTCGGATCGACACGCCGTGCGAAAGTATCCGAATAGAGATACCCTTCCTCGAAGTAGTCCGTGAGAATATTTGGAGGTCACCGGACAGAATTAAAAAGCGAACGAATTTGAGCCGAGAGGGATCTCTCACTGGGATCAGCAGAAGAGGATGACCTACCTCTGGATGCTGACTCAACTAGGACCTGACGTAAGGCTGGGAATGACTAATGGACAAAGAGTCAATATAAAAGTCTCTCCCCAATTTGCCAGCTTTTCAAGCATCTACTGTACCAAAGGAGGACTTCCAACCCCAATACGTCATTGAGCGAGTGGACAGAACCCGAGAGGAACTAAAGAGGAGCGACCTTCCGTATCTCCCTGCCGACGAGGTATACAACCTCTATCAGTTGTCGTGAAGTACAAAGGTCCTCATATCTTCGTCAAGAAAGAAGGCCTCGAAGGGCTCTACCGGTTCATGATGGGCCAAGTCAAATACTTTGCAGCGCATGAGCTTCAGATGGCTCCGGAGAGCAACATGAAGAAGGTCAACATGGCCGAACCCCTCAACAAAGGACCTGAGATCGAATGGCTTCCTAGCAATCATGTGCACATCAGCTCAGTCCTAGGCATCACCTACCACAATCCAATTGCCAAGAAGACTAGGATGATGCTGAAGACTGAGATTCATAAATTTATGCGATGGGACGCTCAGGTCATCAGGAGGAATATCGAGCAGAGGTTGAAGAAATCATAGAGATACAATGCTGAGGATCCACAGGTTCGTGAGAGAATAGCCGGTCCTGATGGTGTTGTAGACGACATCGAGGAGTGCCTGAAGCTGAGGGAAATGCTCAGGAACTTCGAGTATGCGCTGGGCTTGCGCAGATCGTACTACGGCCGACGAGGACAAACAGCGCGGAACGCAATCAAGCACAAAGGGGGAGATTGTAGAGTATATATTTTTGTGCTTGATTTTATTAGTTGTCCTTGTAATTAGGGGCATTTTGTATAGTAGTCCTTAGATTAGGACTACTTTGATATTTATACCAAGTTTGTTTGGTATAGATACATGTAAAAAAATTGTGCTGAATAGAGAAAGTTTTGGAAATTGATCCGAAAGGCTTGCAATTCAATTTCTAGAGAGAGAAACAATAGTAACTTTCTCACTCTACTCGGATTCTCTCACTTTGTTCTTCATTTGAGTTTTTCGATCGAATTTCAATGTCAATCATTATCATCAAATTGCTTAAAAGTCATGCCTAGGATCATAGAGTTGTTTAATCGTAGGACCTAACATTTACTGCTTCATCCCAAGGAAGTGTGGGAGGCCGGAAAAGATCAGTATTGTACGGGCGGCCTCCACTAGAGTCATGTTCTTCCTTCAACAACCCCGTTCTATTGAGGAGTCTTAACGGCTGAGAATTGCTGGCTAATACCAAGTTTCTGATAAAATTCACTGAGATACTTGTTCTTGAACTCAGTGACGTTGTCCGTTCGGATGACTTTGATGGTTCGTTGTAGCATATTTTAAGTAGTGTTCACGAAATTAATTATCAAGTCCCATGTCTCATCTTTAGTTCGGGTGAACTTCGTCCATGTGTAGCGAGAGAAGTCATCAACAATGACTAGAATGTACTTGCGTCCATTAATACTTTGCGTTTGCATTGGTATGCAAAGGTCCATGTGAAGCAATAGCAGTGATGAGATGCTCGCTTCATTTTTCCTAGTGATGAGATGCTCGCTTCATTTTTCCTAGTTCTCACGCCGAACATTTATGCTCTTTCTGTAATCCTATACTTGGAAGACCGTGGACAACTTTTCCTCGAAAGCAAATGAAGAGCTTTAATGTGAGATGAGACATAGTTGATGCCATAAGCTATTCCTCTGATTTACAGTCTGAGAATGAGGCAAACAGCTGTCGAAGGCGGCATGGGCGTCAGGTTGATCGTGTAAATATTTATTTCCGAAATCCTTGGAGGAGTTCTATGTCCTGATTGTCAATATTCTGCACCGGTCAGCAGGAAAGCCACCTGGAATCCTTTGGACCTATCTTCGACATAAGAGACATCCTTTATCGTCAGATTTTCCAAAATGATGTCCCCGAATCCTAGTATGGGGGCTGAGTCGTTGTTTACTAATCTGACTTTTCCAGTCGGTCTTTGTAGTTGCTCAACAGCTCTTGTATTCCCGTCATGTGTGTGGAGCAACAGAGTCGAGGTACCTCACATGATGGAACTGTAGAAACAATTAGAGCGCTTTAGGTACCACTCAGAAATGGATCCTCGTAGATTAGTAGATTTAGGTATTGGTTCAGATATGATTCCTAAATTAGTGCTTGTAGGTGTTTTAGCGACCCAAGTCATCTTCGAAGAAGTCCGATTTGGGTTTGCCCTTTGTAGAAGACTTGGCCTTTCCGCTTTTGTTTTCTTGGGCGGAGTTTTAGGAACCCATTTAGGTTGAACCTAGCGGGGAAGATTATTTTCAGTGCGAACAAATGTTTTGGTAGATTGACCGAGGGAACGATCTTTTCATTTGACAATCTCCTAAGGTGCTTGGGGATTCTATTTTTACAGGATACCTTAGCGAGAGCAAGCATGAATAGCGCTATAAGCTTTATAATGGTTGGATCTTGTTTCCTATGCGTCTTCCTAGTTGCATTTGTTTTAGAATGAACAATGGTTTTTGTAGAAGAAGAGCCTATTTCGTTATTAGTGCTTCTAAAGGTGGTAGGTTCTAAAGAGCAAGTAGAAACAATTACTTTGAGAGTGGAAATGGCTCTTTTATTTCTGTGTTTAGTCTTTTAAGACAGAAGGAGATACATTCAATACTTTGATGTCTAGAGACTCCTTCTTAATATCTATACTAGACACTCTTGCCTTCGATTCCTCTAGCTCATATACTATGCTCCTGTAGACATAGGTGAAACGGAATTAGATTTATCATTATTGAAAATATTAATTTGTTTTTCATCTTTTGAAGGCAATTTTTTCTTTCTCACGCTCTTTGGAATAATTTTAGCCTTGGAGGGAGATGCGTGAAAAGTGGCTTGGGAGATAGAGGAAGTTTTGAGATTTCCAGCTCTTTTAGGAATCTTTTCTTTTCAGCTTCAAAATCCTCTCTTTCTTTTTCTAAGAAACTCTTAACCCTTCTATTTTCTAACAATAGGGGGTATGTAGAGAGAATTTCTAGAACGATTATTTTGAGCTTCTTTGTTTGTAGAATAATATTCAATAAAATCAACTGTATCTGTAGAGTATATATTTTAATTGTGCTTGATTTTATGAGTTGTCCTTGTAATTAGGGGCGTTTTGTATAGTAGTCCTTAGATTAGGACTAGTTGATATTTATACCAATTTTGTTTGGTATAAATACTTTGTAAACAATCGCAATCAATAGAGAAAGTTTTGGAAATTGATCCGAAAGGCTTGCAATTCAATTTCTAGAGAGAGAAACAATAGTAACTTTCTCACTCTAACCGGATTCTCTCTTTTTCTTCATTTGAGTTTTTCGATCGAATCTCAATGTCAATTATTATCATCGAATTACTTAGAATTCATGCCTAGGAACATAGAGTTGTTAATCGTAGGACCTAGCAATTGGTATCAGAGCAGATTCGTTCTGTTTTGAATTGAAAATTGTTAGAATTGGATTGAAAATCATTTTCTGTTTACTGTTCATCGAAGAACAGTTTGGCGCGCGAAATTTTTTTCGATCCAACAGCATAATTTTGTGCTTAATTGACTTGAATTTGATGTTTCTGTGCTCGTATAAGTGTTAAATGATGATTGCGATCAGATTTGTAGCTATTTGAACTTCGTTCTTAGGATTAAATCGATTCTGTGATTTACTGTTTGCGAAAGAACATGAAGAACACCGTTCTGATTTGATCAAATTCGACATACTTTGCTTCATAACGTGTTTAATTGCTTTTTCGTGCGTAGTTAGTAATGTTTGCAAGATATTTACCAGAAATTTTTCATTGTCCGAATTTCTTGTTTTTGCTTGAATCTGTGTTAATTGTATTTTGCGATTTTTCTCGATCGTTCTAATTTTTCTCGCTAGAGTTTACGATCGGATTAATTTCTCGATCGAAAAACTTGGCGCGAGAATTTTTCTCGGTTAGAATACGAAGTCAATGCCAGAATCATCAACACTAGAAATTATTTTAGTTAAAAATATTTCTCGAGCATTATTAAGCAAAAATCTTTTTCGAGGAAGACCAATTTTGACTTTGCACGCGCGTAAACACTTTCTCTCGAAAAACATTTTCAGTCAGACATTTAAGTTTGACCAAGCTAAAAATCATTTACACGCGAGAAACTTTTGTAGCCAACAGATTTATTTTGACTTGTCGAGAAACTTACTAACGTAGTGTTTCTTTACTATCGAAATAATTCATCACGATCAAGAATTTTCCTCGATCGAACGATTTTGGGCAATTCATTTCCTCGAAAAATATTTGCTAACAGACTTTCTCGCACGAGAACAGTACACATTATATCTATTTCGACGAAATTATTTTCGATCAAACTTTAAAGATTAAATCGAAAATAATTCTCGAACTATTTTCGAATCAAACGCTACTAACGAACTTTGTCACTTGTGAGCACATTACATCATCTTCAAACGTTCAAAACACTTAACAAAGATCCTTCAACAACTCAACTACAACACAAATGGATGCATATTCTCTCGGAAATGACAACCGTCCGCCGATTTCCTCAATTCATCGCGTTAAAAGATCAAGCTGAAAAGCTACTGCTACTGCAGTCTCTGAAGAGGGCAACCACAATTCTGGGTGCATGTACCCAGTGATGAAACAGCTACTCCTCCAATTCCCACCTTCTAGGCGACTAAAGGAGCCTAGGGAATACTCTATAGAGGAAAGGACTCGAGCTAAGGCTGATCTAGTAGCCATGAATACCCTCATGCAGGGCATCCCAACAACATATATAAACAGATTGATAGCCTTTCATCGGCTAAAGGAATGTGGGATGAACTGCATACGATGTGCAGATGACGGAAATTGTCATAAAGGCCAAAAAGGCGAACATTCTCACTGCTTACGACTCTTCAAAGCAAAGCCGGGAGGAGAGTCTATATGAGATCTACAAAAGATACCTCACTCTTCCTCAACGAGATAGGAAGATAAGAAATCACGAAGACCAATATAGAGACAAACATCATATTTCTCTCTTTCTCTGCCCGCGAATGGAAGAAAATATCCACTCAAATCCGACAGAATAAGATCTAGAGGAGTTGGATATCCATGCCGTGTTTTGACAATCCGCACAACATGAGGATAATATAAGCGAGATTCACAAGGAGCAGGAGGGCAACCAGATCGATGACCACTGTTGCCTTAGTCTCGGAGAAGAGGAGCTCAAAATCAAGAAAAGAAAAGATCGTTAGGCGTCCTTCTCTTCAGAGTTAGAAGAAGAGTCGAACTCCGACATTGAGCCAAACAAGAAAGCTCAGGAAATTGGCTCTAATTGGAGAAATGATGAGTAAGAAGCACTTCAAGAAGAAGTCTTCAACCTCAGCCAACAGACTTCGGACTACAAGCTCAAAAAACAAAGAAAAGTGCACCAGAGAGCTCCGAATCAAGAACCCAAAAGAGGCTAACAAATGCTTCAAACTGTGGCAAAGCCAGGTCACTTTACCAGAGAGTGCACTCTTCCAAAGAAGAGAGATGCCAACTACACTCCAGAAAGCTCCAATTGACTAAAGAGAAGGAAGCTGGAGTAGCTCTCATGGCCGAACAAACCAATTGCTCGAAGGGGGAGATAAGGCAGCAAGCCTCACAAACTCAAGGACCGTACAATCGACGCCCCCTGCCTCCTCTGCACCTGAAACGACGCCCGCAACAGAAACCTCACACCCCCATAGCCAAAAAACCCACCCTACTAACCCCGAGTCATTAGCCAAATCACCCTCACCACCACCTACTACCGTCTCCGAACCTCTAACTGTCACATCGGCGTTAGAGACACACCACACCTTCTCACCCACCATCTCAGAACCTCTAACTGTCACATCGACGTTAGAGGCCACCACCACATCCCACCACCCAACACCAAATCATACTCGCAAAACCATCACCACAACCGAGCCACCAGAATCTCCACCACAACCATCCCCACAATCCACAAAATCCTCCAACGGAACACCTTCGCCACCACAAGACCATCTCTCAATACAGATTCCAACGTGGCTTCCGAGGATGTCTACTGCGCACAAAACGAGATGAATGGCTGTACACACCGCCGATGCAGTAGCAGCCAGGAAGTTGGTGGAAATGCTCGACGTCTGCTAAAAAGACTTCACTTACGCTGATCAAACACTGCAGACAACAAGAACGAGAGGATACGACGCTGAACCCGCCGAACTCGAGAACATCCTTCAATTTCAAGCGCAGCACGCTGAGGCCTCTGCTGCTCAACCGGATGTGCCCACGGCGGATATACCGGAAGCACAGTGGGAAAACAAAAAATCACGGCGCCATTCCAAGAAGAAATCAGGAAGAGGATCTCGGCGCAAGGAGCAGATCATCACAACCTTCGACGAATATGAGCTGATGAATATCCAAAATTGGAGCGAGGAAAAGAAGCAGCTCTATCGATGGAGCCTTCTTTGCCACAAGTGCACAAAGAGGACGCTGTCCGATGAGGAAACATCGCTCTGGAAATGAATCGGGCCCCCATCTGCAAAGTCACTGACCTCCGCCAAGAGTCGAAAGGACGTGTCCACCTATCCAGTGTTCACAGTAGAGGCAGGATGAGAGCTACAGTGAAGTCAGTGAGGCGGACTTCAAGTTTCTGCTGCTGGGTGACCTGTACAGCATGCTGAATTCATGAAACAGTTCAGACTCGTCCTCAGAAGTTCTGGACATCTCGTACGAGCTGAACCGGTGTCACCATGGGATATTTGGCTCTCAAGCGCCACATGCTCCGACAGGTCAGATTCTTCGCCACCCACGATCTGCAGATGGCGGTGGAGCACAACCTGAAGAAGGGAACCTAACTCGCCCATCTTTCAAGAACGCGGACGACTACCGAGAAGGCGATGTGATCGACCGAGATGATCCGGCGGTCGCCTACTCGAACTACAAGGAAAGATGAGCTGCTGCGCTGCTGCTCCGAAGAGGCAAAGTTCTCGGATGGCACGCTCACCATCATCCAGACAACTCATGAGAATTTGCCGCATCCTTTCGGAAGAAGATCCCTCTGCCGATCCAAGTTCGCGAAGTTCATTAACGCTATTGCTGATCAAATGGTCCTTCGAAGGATCTCCGCGCCTTCGAGTTCAAACTAGGACTTCGCGAAACACTAACACGCTAATCCACCATCACGACGCCCAAGATCCAAGACTCCCAACAATTGACACAAAGGGGAGATTGTTAGGATATTTATAGATTGTGTGAATAGTTAAGTCTTAGGATTAATATTGTAATTATCCTTTTAGCTTGGGCTTTGAACTAGAATGTAATTATTTTATATTTAGTGTTTGGGCCTTAATATACCTAGGGTTAATATGGTATATAAGGTTTTACCAACACAATTTGAAAGGTAATCAAAGATCAAAGGCTAAACCCATTTCACACAATACACACACTTGAAGTGAGAACCTCTCCCTTTTTCATTCCATCAAAGCCTCTTTGATTCCTTGTTTGGTGCATTCGGACCAACAATTGAGAAATTCGGGCAAATTTGTAATATTGAATCGCAGTTTCTCGAGCGAAAATTGATTTGGGACAAATTGCAATTTTCGCCTTCATATTGATGAGCAAAAATTAAACAGGAGCCAAAAAGATTTTCGATCGGAATTGTTGAGCGAAATTTCAACAGTAACCAAATCAAATTTCTCGATCGAAAGTTTCTCGATCGTAAACAGTAATGGGCTTTCTAAGTGGCGAAAACGTCTAATCAGCCCATATTAAACGAAATCATTAGGTTGCAGTCGAAAATCTCTAAATACACGCAACACCCTCGATCGTAAAAATCAACAGTCAAATTTCTCAAGCGAAAAACTTCTCCTAAAAGACGAACGTCAAAATCTTCAAAAAATTTCAATTTTTCAACTGATTTTCGTCTTTAGAAGGTAGATTTGACTTCTGTTGGGGTTTATCGTGCATTTAAAGTAGATCTGCATCTGTATTTTGAATATTTCGCATGATTCTGTGAAATTTCTCGACTATTCATACTATGTGAACTCCAAATCCTCGTTAGCAGTTTAATAGGTTGTTTCTAAGTAAATCTGGTTATAAACTGCATAATAGGCAAGTTTCGATGATTCTTTATCATTTTGGATGATTATAACTTCGATTTTCTGCGTAATTGCATCCGATTGACAGATATGACTAAACTGGAGTTTAAAGCTTTAAATACATCGAGAACGTTCTCGCTCGCAAACAGTGAAAATTGAATTCCAATTTGATTAAGTCACTGATTGCATCGTAAAAGAATTTCGATCGCAAATTATTTTGAGTTAGTCACTAATATAAATAACGTTGATCGAAATTTATTTCAATCGAGAAACTCAATATGATTTTTTGCGAGCGAAATATTACTGAGAGGAATAGATAAAATACATGTTATATCTTTAAAAACCTTTCGAGCGCAAACTTACTGTCGAAAATTTCGATTTCAATTTTGTTCTCGATCAATAATTTTAAGCAGCGAAATTTCTTTCGAAAATAAAATTCTCGATCATAAAAACATGCCGTGAAACTTTGATCGATTGAGAAATTTCTCGATGGTTGACTTAGTTTATCGTTGACAACTTTCTCGATCATAAAATTTCACAGCAAAAAATCTTCTAAAAATCAAATACTTTCTCGCTCGTTAATTTTCATAGCGAAAAATTTTATTCACGCGCGAAAATTTTCCAATTGTAAATTTACACAGAATCTAATTTCTCGATCGTAAATCTACACGAAAATTTTTCTCGATCGTAAAATTTCTCGGCTATAGTATCGTGTCTTAAGGTCAAAACAAACTTAGAAAAATTTCTAAGTCTTTTTCATTGTAGCTTTAAATAGCGAATAAAATTTTCGATCGCAAAATATAACGGCACTTAGGAAATCAAAACTGAAATTTCAATTTTATGAGCGAAAAATCTGACGGAGTGAACAGTGCATTTAAACACTTAGATAAATATTCGACTAAAATCTCATATGACTATTATGCATAGGTCGAAATATCAATTTTTTTTGTGTGTCACTCTCGTATATCTATGTGCCAATCCATACATTCTTCAAATTAATTCGACTCAATTTTTGAATTAATGATTTACATTTCTTATGTGGATTTCAGATGGATCAATACCCTATATATAACCACATCTACGAGAAGCCCTTATACCTCAACGTCCACGACACGAACTTCCAGTTAGACCTGACCACCTTCCGGTGTCCTGATAGCATTATCGTGTCCATTCTGCAAGGCCATCCACTATCGCATGCACTTACAGTGACGGCATCAGTGCCGATGGTCTACCTCCAACAGTTTTGGGGGATGATCAAGAGCCTAATCTTGGATGGGGCATACCACTTTACCACGGTTGTAGGGACAAGGCATATCTACATGGGCAAGAACGAGTTCAGAATTCTGCTCGACCCTCCCTCACAGCCAAAACTACGACCCCCTCCCATCAGATGCAGAACTGGTGCCTGATTTCATCCAGATGGGGTACCGTCCACCGCTCACCACGCTAGCTCAGATGCAGAGCAACGGGATTCCCCATCCAAGGAAGACACTATTCGAGATTATAAATAAGTGTCTATCCCGAAGCACGCAGACTTCGACAAAGGCAACGGCCACATCCTTCGGATATTTCACGGACTCGTGTTCTCGCGGAATTACATTTCACTCAACTGATCTGGAACGATCTAGCAGAGCAGATCAGACAAAAAGAGAACAAAAGGTCCAAGAACGTGGCGTCTCAACCTTCTACGTCTCGCTGACCCCAGAGGAGACGTATACCGCACTTACTGCAGGGAGAATCACCCACCGAGGAGATGATTCGAGGGCCCCGACAGATTTGGAGTTAGCCTTCCCCAACCACAACAACACGAAAAGCCCTAAGGACACGATGATTGATGACGTCGCTCAGGAGCTTGAACAGGAGCCCCTTCTGGTCGAAGTGCAAATGCTCGACGTGGATGATACACTAATAGACGTCGTAGCTACCGAGATGGCGCTCGAGGCTCCTGAAAACGAACTACAAGATGAAGTGCCCGTACATGTAGGCGTGCTTGAAGAGCATATCGAGGAGGCTCCTCTAGAAGAAGCACAGCCCGAGGCTGAAATGGGGCAAAGTTCACTTCCATTTGTGACGGAACAGGCTCATGAGGACATGGAGCATGAACCCTCTCCTCACACAGCCACCTCATCCGATGCGGAGTCATATGAGGTTATTAGCCTGATAAGACGGACTCCCAGACGACTCAATATACAAATGGAGTCCCTCTTCTCGGCCGTCACCACCGCACCAGATACCGTGCTGATCCACTTCTATAAGTGTTGCCGGCACTTCTTCGCTCAATCTTTATCCGCAACCACATCTACCGGTGTCTGGTTCGCAGGCCCAACTCGAGCCCGCCTTAACACCCTTAGAGGAGAATCTCAAGATTCGACTCGAGGATTGGTGGAAGTCTCATACAGTCACAATCCAGTGACTGTGAGCCAACCTGAGGAGCCGGTGTCTGCTCAAGGGTTGATAACAGGCGACATCAGTCGTCCTGTACATCCAAGGAGGTGTCCGCACCATTTGTGACGAACGAGCAATTCCAAGCCGCTCTCTCAGCTGCTGTTCAATCGCTTGAAGACAAAATAATAGAGAGAGTTTTCTTACAGCCATAGAGACATCCCGCAGAGACACCGGGAGAGCACCTGTCTCCGAAGGCACCTCGTCACAGCCCAACCTCACACCTCCACACCCACACCCACTGACCCTCTACACAATTCATGCATCCTCATCAACCCATATACCGTCCCAATAACGAGCTCCACGACATCCTACTCGCCCGCCTGATCGGCCTCTCCATCCGGTCGCCTCACGAAGAATCTCTTTACAGGCGATTGGTGGATCATCCTGAGCCACCAACTAACACTTGCCGAGGCCAAAGCTCCCACTCAAGGCGCAGACATGACGATCCTGACGGTCAGGATCATCATGAGGGGGAGAAGGCCACGGGCATCTGCAAGTGGTCAAGAACAAGGCCAAGGCTCGAGCGCAACGCAAACAAGCGCTGGAGCAGGTGAAACCCAAATCCAAACAAACACAACCCAACCACACACGCACCGCACCACCACTCTAACCCATATCGACCCACCAACCTTTCACCTCCAGACGCCTCCGCCCACACCACCGACTCTGACAAGCCCCTTGCTTCCGGAAGCAGAAGCAAGTGCGGCCATGCTCGTAGCTCTGGCACAAACCCAAGCTACTCCTAAACAGCTCCAGAACAACCGGCGCCTTCAGGACACGGTGTCAACCCACATGAATATCTCAACAAATTCATATTTTAAGAACACTGGGCGACCCATTATATGCCCGAGGAGCATCAAGTACAACGGCTCAAGGAAGTTCGACAAATTTTGCAACAAGAACTTCGGTGGCCTCGTGCTGATAGAAGACGACGAACTTCAGGAAGGTGTAGACCACGAACAAGATCCCACAGGGCTTTCAGAGATGATCACGCAACGAGCTGTTCCCCCACAAGACAAAGCCAGGGACCGTTCGGATCGACACGCCGTGCGAAAGTATCCGAATAGAGATACCCTTCCTCGAAGTAGTCCGTGAGAATATTTGGAGGTCACCGGACAGAATTAAAAAGCCGAACGAATTTGAGCCGAGAGGGATCTCTCACTGGGATCAGCAGAAGAGGATGACCTACCTCTGGATGCTGACTCAACTAGGACCTGACGTAAGGCTGGAATGACTAAGGACAAAGAGTCAATATAAAAGTCTCTCCCCAATTTGCCAGCTTTTCAGCATCTACTGTACCAAAGGAGGACTTCCAACCCCAATATACGTCATTGAGCGAGTGGACAGAACCCGAGAGGAACTAAGAGAGAGCGACTTCCGTATCTCCCTGCCGACGAGGTATACAACCTCTATCAGTTGTACGTGGAGAAGTACAAAGGTCCTCATATCTTCGTCAAGAAAGAAGGCCTCGAAGGGCTCTACCGGTTCATGATGGGCCAAGTCAAATACTTTGCAGCGCATGAGCTTCAGATGGCTCCGGAGAGCAACATGAAGAAGGTCAACATGGCCGAACCACTCAACAAAGGACCTGAGATCGAATGGCTTCCTAGCAATCATGTGCACATCAGCTCAGTCCTAGGCATCACCTACCACAATCCAATTGCCAAGAAGACTAGGATGATGCTGAAGACTGAGATTCATAAATTTTGCGATAGGACGCTCAAGGTCATCAGGAGGAAAATCGAGCAGAGATTGGAAGAAATCAATAGAGATACAATGCTGAGGATCCACAGTTCGTGAGAGAATAGCCGGTCCTGATGGTGTTGTTAGACGACATCGAGGAGTGCCTGAAGCTGAGGGAAATGCTCAGGAACTTCGAGTATGCGCTGGGCTTGCGCAGATCGTAAACTACGGCCGACGAGGACAAACAGCGCGGAAACGCAATCAAGCACAAAGGGGGAGATTGTAGAGTATATATTTTGTGCTTGATTTTATTAGTTGTCCTTGTAATTAGGGCATTTTGTATAGTAGTCCTTAGATTAGGACTACTTTGATATTTATACAAGTTTGTTTGGTATAGATACATGTAAAAAAATTGTGCTGAATAGAGAAAGTTTTGGAAATTGATCCGAAAGGCTTGCAATTCAATTTCTAGAGAGAGAAACAATAGTAACTTTCTCACTCTACTCGGATTCTCTCACTTGTCTTCATTTGAGTTTTTCGATCGAATTTCAATGTCAATCATTATCATCAAATTGCTTAAATTCATGCCTAGGATCATAGAGTTGTTTATCGTAGGACCTAACATTTACTGCTTCATCCCAAAGGAAGTGTGGGAGGCCGAAAAAGATCAGTATTGTACGGGCGGCCTCCACTAGAGTCATGTTCTTCCTTTCAACAACCCCGTTCTATTGAGGAGTCTTAACGGCTGAGAATTGCTGGCTAATACCAAGTTTCTGATAAAATTCACTGAGATACTTGTTCTTGAACTCAGTGACGTTGTCCGTTCGGATGACTTTGATGGTTCGTTGTAGCATATTTTGAGTAGTGTTCACGAAATTAATTATCAAGTCCCATGTCTCATCTTTAGTTCGGATGAACTTCGTCCATGTGTAGCGAGAGAAGTCATCAACAATGACTAGAATGTACTTGCGTCCATTAATACTTTGCGTTTGCATTGGTATGCAAAGGTCCATGTGAAGCAATAGCAGTGATGAGATGCTCGCTTCATTTTTCCTAGTGATGAGATGCTCGCTTCATTTTTCCTAGTTCTCACGCCGAACATTTATGCTCTTTCTGTAATCCTATACTTGGAAGACGTGGACCAACTTTTTCCTCGAAAGCAAATGAAGAGCTTTAATGTTGAGATGAGACATAGTGATGCCATAAGCTATTCCTCTGATTTACAGTCTGAGAAATGAGGCAAACAGCTGTCGAAGGCGGCATGGGCGTCAGGTTGATCGTGTAAAATATTTTATTTCCGAAATCCTTGGAGGAGTTCTATGTCCTGATTGTCCAATATTCTGCACCGGTCAGCAGGAAGACCACCTGGAATCCTTTGGACCTATCTTTCGACATAAGAGACATCCTTTATCGTCAGATTTTCCAAAATGATGTCCCCGAATCCTAGTATGGGGGCTGAGTCGTTGTTTACTAATCTGACTTTTCCAGTCGGTCTTTGTAGTTGCTCAACAGCTCTTGTATTCCCGTCATGTGTGTGGAGCAACCAGAGTCGAGGTACCTCACATGATGGAACTGTAGAAACAATTAGAGCGCTTTAGGTACCCACTCAGAAATGGATCCTCGTAGATTAGTAGATTTAGGTATTGGTTCAGATATGATTCCTAAATTAGTGCTTGTAGGTGTTTTATAGCGACCCAAGTCATCTTCGAAGAAGTCCGATTTGGGTTTGCCCTTTGTAGAAGACTTGGCCTTTCCGCTTTTGTTTTCTTGGGCGGAGTTTTAGGAACCCATTTAGGTTGAACCTAGCGGGGAAGATTATTTTCAGTGCGAACAAATGTTTTGGTAGATTTGACCGAGGGAACGATCTTTTCATTTGACAATCTCCTAAGGTGCTTGGGGATTCTATTTTTACAGGATACCTTAGGCGAGAGCAGCATGAATAGCGCTATAAGCCTTTATAATGGTTGGATCTTGTTTCCTATGGGTCTTCCTAGTTGCATTTGTTTTAGAATGAACAATGGTTTTTGTAGAAGAAGAGCCTATTTCGTTATTAGTGCTTCTAAAGGTGGTAGGTTCTAAAGAGCAAGTAGAAACAATTACTTTGAGAGTGGAAATGGCTCTTTTATTTCTGTGTTTAGTCTTTTTACAGAAGGAGGAGATACATTCAATACTTTGATGTCTAGAGACTCCTTCTTAATATCTATACTAGACACTCTTGCCTTCGATTCCTCTAGCTCATATACTATGCTCCTGTAGACATAGGTGAAACGGAATTAGATTTATCATTATTGAAAATATTAATTTGTTTTTCATCTTTTGAAGGCAATTTTTCTTTCTTCACGCTCTTTGGAATAATTTTAGCCTTGGAGGGAGATGCGTGAAAAGTGGCTTGGGAGATAGAGGAAGTTTTGAGATTTTCCAGCTCTTTTAGGAATCTTTTCTTTTCAGCTTCAAACCCTCTTTCTTTTTCTAAAGAAACTCTTAACCCTTCTATTTTTCCTAACAATAGGGGGTATGTAGAGAGAATTTCTAGAACGATTATTTTGAGCTTCTTTGTTTGTAGAATATATTCAATAAAATCAACTGTATCTGTAGAGTATATATTTTAATTGTGCTTGATTTTATGAGTTGTCCTTGTAATTAGGGGCGTTTTGTATAGTAGTCCTTAGATTAGGACTAGTTTGATATTTATACCAATATTGTTTGGTATAAACACTTTGTAAACAATCACAATCAATAGAGAAAGTTTTGGAAATTGATCCGAAAGGCTTGCAATTCAATTTCTAGAGAGAGAAACAATAGTAACTTTCTCACTCTACCGGATTCTCTCTTGTTCTTCATTTGAGTTTTTCGATCGAATCTCAATGTCAATTATTATCATCGAATTACTTAGAATTCATGCCTAGGAACATAGAGTTGTTAATCGTAGGACCTAACAATTGGTATCAGAGCAAATTCGTTCTGTTTTGAATTGAAAATTGTTAGAATTGGATTGAAAATCATTTTCTGTTTACTGTTCATCGAAGAACAGTTTGGCGCGAATTTTTTTTTCGATCCAACAGCATAATTTTGTGCTTAATTGACTTGAATTTGATGTTTCTGTGCTCGTATAAGTGTTAAATGATGATTGTGATCAGATTTGTAGCTATTTGAACTTCGTTCTTAGGATTAAATCGATTCTGTGATTTACTGTTTGCGAAGAACATGAAGAACACGTTCTGATTTTGATCAAATTCGACATACTTTGCTTCATAACGTGTTTAATGCTTGTTCGTGCGTAGTTAGTAAATTTTGCAAGATATTACCAGAAATTTCATTGTCAATTTCTTGTTTTTGCTTGAATCTGTGTTAATTGTATTTTGCGATTTTTCTCGATCGTTCTAATTTTTCTCGCTAGGTTTACGATCGGATTAATTTCTCGATCGAAAAACTTGGCGCGAGAATTTTTCTCGGTTAGAATACGAAGTCAATGCCAGAATCGTCAACACTAGAAATTATTTTAGTTAAAAATATTTCTCGAGCATTATTCAGCAAAAATCTTTTTCGAGGAAGACCAATTTTGACTTTGCACGCGTAAACACTTTCTCTCGAAAAACATTTTCAGTCAGACATTTAAAGTTTGACCAAGCTAAAAATCATTTACACGCGAGAAACTTTTGTAGCCAACAGATTTATTTTGACTTGTCGAGAAACTTACTAACGTAGTGTTTCTTTACTATCGAAATAAATTCACGATCAAGAATTTTCTCGATCGAACGATTTTGGGCAATTCATTTCCCTCGAAAAATTTTGCTGACAGACTTTCTCGCACGAGAACAGTACACATTATATTCTATTTCGACGAAATTATTTTCGATCAAACTTTAAGATTAAATCGAAAATAATTCTCGAACTATTTTTCGAATCAAACGCTACTAACGAACTTTGTCACTTGTGAAGCACATTACATCATCTTCAAACGTTCAAAACACTTAACAAAGATCCTTCAACAACTCAACTACAACACAAAATGGATGCATATTCTCTCGGAAATGACACCGTCCGCCGATTTTCCTCAATTTCATCGCGTTAAAAGATCAAGCTGAAAAGCTACTGCAGTCTCTGAAGAGGGACAACCACCACAATTCTGGGTGCATGTACCCAGTGATGAAACAGCTACTCCTCCAATTCCACTTCTAGGCGACTAAAGGAGCCTAGGGAATACTCTATAGAGAAAGGACTCGAGCTAAGGCTGATCTAGTAGCCATGAATACCCTCATGCAGGGCATCCCCAACAACATATATAAACAGATTGATAGCCTTTCATCGGCTAAAGGAATGTGGGATGAACTGCATACGATGATGCAGATGACGGAAATTGGCATAAAGGCCAAAAAGGCGAACATTCTCACTGCTTACGACTCCTTCAAAGCAAAGCCGGGGGAGAGTCTATATGAGATCTACCAAAGATACCTCACTCTTCTCAACGAGATGAGGAAGATAGAAATCACGAAGACCAATATAGAGACAAACATCAGATTTCTCTCTTCTCTGCCCGCGGAATGGAAGAAAATATCCACTCAAATCCGACAGAATAAAGATCTAGAGGAGTTGGATATCCATGCCGTGTTTGACAATCTCGCACAACATGAGGATAATATAAGCGAGATTCACAAGGAGCAGGAGGGCAAACAGATCGATGACACTGTTGCCTTAGTCTCGGAGAAGAGGAGCTCAAAATCAAGAAAAGAAAAGATCGTTAGGCGTCCTTCTCCTTCAGAGTTAGAAGAGAGTCGAACTCCGACATTGAGCCAAACAAAAGCTCTAGGAAATTGGCTCTAATTGGAGAAATGATGAGTAAGAAGCACTTCAAGAAGAAGTCTTCAACCTCAGCCAACAGACTTCGGACTACAAGCTCAAAAAAAAGAACGTGCACCAGAGAGCTCCGAAGTCAAGAACCCAAAAGAGGCTAACAAATGCTTCAACTGTGGCAAGCCAGGTCACTTTACCAGAGAGTGCACTCTTCCAAAGAAGAGAGATGCCAACTACACTCCAGAAAGCTCCAATTGACTAAAGAGAAGGAAGCTGGAGTAGCTCTCATGGCCGAACAAGACCAATTGCTCGAGGACACGCCGAGTTCTGAAGAAGAGAATTTAGCCCTCATGACCCGTCTCGACAATGAATCGGACACCGAAACATCCAACCGGGCGGATGAAGACAACGCATCCACCTCGTCAAAAGAGGTAGTCTTTTCTTCCACATTATTGACCATGTTAGAATCGTATAAAATAGAATACGCTAACATGAAACATGAGCAGAAATGTGTAAAGGAAGTAGAAGACAAATTGTCTAGGTCTAAAGAAAAGATCACTAGTCTCGAATCCGAACTTATAAGTTCCCATACGAGATAGAGGAACTCACTAAGAGCTTATATTCTAGGGAGACTAGTTCATCTAAGACAGAGCAGTATATTGTGAAGATTAAAGAATTGGAGGATAGGCTAGAACTACAATTGTTTGGTTAGGAATGTCAACGAGAAAGCGACCCTCAATTGTAGGATAACTGAAGCTACCACTACGATTACTAACTTAGAAGCCCAATTAGAAGAATCAAATGCAAAAGTTAGTAAACTTGGTGTAGAATTAGATGCCTGTCAAGTCTCCAAAATTACAATAGAAATAACTATGCTCTTTTAGGGGAAGAACGAAAGAAGTTACATACTAACGTTAAAAAGTTAGAAGATCTTCTTGTTAAGAGGGGACAGACTGAACAGATAATATTTTTAATCAACCCAGGGACTTAGAATTTTATGATTATAAGGCTTAGGCTTTGAGAACCCACGGTGTTTGTCAAAAGTTGATTGTAAGCAACTTTACGACATTCAATACATCGGTTTACGATTAACAGATCCTATGGTTTTTACTAATGCTAAAGAAATAGATGCTTCAGAAGACATTAGGGAACTTCCCTTCTCCTACACCGAATTGAATCAAAGCTATAACATTAGGGAACTTCCCAAAGGTTGGAGTCTTGTGTCAATTAAACTACCCGAATATCTTTCTACAAAAGAAGAAGCACAAAATCATGATTATGAAAATTCTCTCTATATACCACCTATTGTTAGGAAAATAGAGGAGTTAAGAGGCTCATTAGAAATAGAACGAGAGAATTTTAAAGCTGAAATAAGAAAGTTCCTAGACGAGATTGAGAATCTCAAAGCTTCTTCAACATCCCAAGTTATTTCCCACGCTATGCCAAAAAGCGTGAAAATTGAAAAAGCGCCTTCAGTAGATCATAAACATATTATTAGAAGTGCTAAGCCTAACACTATTTCACCTACGTCTACAGGGAGCGTAGGGCCAGCACTAGATACGAAGGCGTGGGTGTCTAGAATAAAAATAGAGAAGGAGTCAATGGATTTGAATGTTTCCTATATTGTTTCTCCTTCTGCAAAAATAAAAGACACTCGGGAAAATAAAATAGCCATTCCCCGTTTCAAATAATTGCTTCTACACACTCCCTCAAACCAATCACATTTAGAAGCACTAATTTCTAAATAGGCTCCACATCGAAAACAAAAATTAATAAGTCTAAGACAAATGCATCTAGGATGATACGTAGGAAACAAGATCCTGACATAAAGAAAGCATATGGCGCTATACATGCTTGTTCTCACCTAAGGTATCCCGTTAAGATTGAATCCCCCAAGAACCTTAGGAGACTATCCAATGAAAAGATCTTTTCCTCACTCAAGCCTACTCGTGCATTTGCTCGTGTTGAAATTCAACTTCCCTGCACTTGGGTTCCTAAAACAACTCCTAAGAAGACAAAAGCCATTAAGGCTAAGTCTCCTAAAGCAAAACCAAGTTACTTCCTCAAAGGCAACTTGGGTCGCTAAAGTTCCTATCGATAATAACTTAGGAACCATATCTGAACCAAAATCTAAATCTGCTAATCTGAGAGGACCCATTTTTCAGTGGGTACATAAAGCTCTCTAAATTGTTTTTGCAGATCAATCATGTCTGGTACCTTGACTCTGGTTGCTCCACACACATGACGGGAAATCAGGAGCTTCTGTGCAACTATCAAGACCGACTAAATGGAAAAGTCAGGTTTGGAAACAACGATTCAGCTCCAATTCTAGGACTTAGGGGATATCATTCTGGAGAATCTGACTATAAAAGATGTCTCCTACGTTGAAGGCCTCCGCCATAACTTGTTCAGCATAGGCCATTATGTGACAAAGGGTTCCAGGTGGTCTTTCATGCTGACCGGTGCAGAATTTTGGATAGTCAGGACACAGAACTCCTTCAAGGACTTCGGAAATCAAATCTATACACGATAACCTGACGTCCGTGCGGCCTGCGACAGCTGATGCCCATCTCTCAGACTGTTTTACAGAGGAACAGCTTATGGTATCAACGAATGTCTCATCTGAATATGAAAGCTCTCCAACGCCTTTCAACAAAAAAGTTGGTCCACGGTCTTCCAACTATACTACTACAAAGGAGCATCAATGTTCGGCATGTCAATTAGGAAAAATGAAGCGAGCGTCTCATCATGTCAAACGAATTGCGTCTACTTCTCGCCCATTGGAACTAATCCACATGGACCTCTGTGGGCCAATGCAGACACAGAGTATCAATGGACGCAAGTATGTGCTAGTTATCGTCGATGACTACTCTCGCTACACATGGACAAAGTTCCTCCGAACCAAAGATGAGACTGGTGACTTGACTATCAACTTTGTGAACACTACTCAAAATCTGCTGCAACAGACTATTCAAGTTATTCGAACAGACAATGGCACTGAGTTCAAGAACAATCACCTCGGTGATTTTATCAAAAACTTGGAATAAGTCAACAATTTTCATCCGCCAAGACTCCTCAACAAAATGGGGTAGTCGAACGAAAGAACCAGAACTCTAGTGGAAGCCGCGCGTACGATGCTCCTCCACTCTGGTCTTCCACATTTCCTATGGGCTGAAGCAGTAAATACCTCCTGTTTCACTCAAAACCGGACGGTGGTTCACAAGCGCTTTGACAAGACTCCATATGAAATTATCAACAAACGAGTACCCAACATCTCTTTAGTCTTCGGGTGCAAGTGCTTTGTGGCGAACGACAGAGAGCACCATGCTAAGTTCGACCCTAAAGCACTCGAAGCAACCTCCGTCGGGTATTCTTCATCATCCAAAGCATACCGAGTATGCATCAAGTCCAACCGCACAATTAAAGAAAGCTATAACGTCACTTTTCACGAAGTGAACGAGATAACTTCTGGTCATTTAGTCCAGGACCCGTACTCAACCCGATGGCTCCTGACACTCAGTTCAGGACCCGTACCTAATCAGATAGCTTCTGAATATAACAGTTCAGAACCTATTTTCACTGGTGTGTTGGCACAAAACCAACAGAATATGGCAACAACTCTGAATTCAATGTCAGAAGAAGCAACGAGACTTGCATTAGCGATTTGGACTCTCTCTTCGAGCCTATATCGGTCACACACTGCTACACCTACAGTGGATTCTCCACCCGACGAGACCGACATACCGAGTTCTTCTCACGTCCCTACCTCACCCGATTCAGAATTGCCACAGAATAACGAAGAACCTACAGTGGTTATTTAGGAAGAACCATCAGAGACGATCGATCCAAGTGCAGAATTGGAACTTCCTCAAACAATTGATCAATCGGAGACTATAGGAAATCTAGACCCACAGATGGCTGATGCATCGACTTCAGCCTTGCCTCATGAGCGCAAGTGGACTAGAGGTCACCCGGTTGATCAGATAATTGGCGATCCTTCGGATGGAGTGAGGACACGTCGTCAACAAAGTCTCTTCAGCTGCTTCTTAAGTAAAAATGAGCCTACCAAGGTAGCAGACGCACTTTAAGACCCGGATTGGATAATAGCGATGCATGATGAAATTCATCAATTCGAACGTCTTCAAGTGTGGACCTAAGTACCCAGTCCGCATGGGAAATCAATTGTCGGAACTATGGGTTTTCAAAAACAAGAAGAATGAAGCTGTGAAGTGATCCGGAACAATACAAGGCTTGCGAAGGGATACAATCAACAGGAAGGCATCGACTACGAAGATACATATGTTCCTGTTGCCCGAATCGAAGCTATCCGCCTTCTTTTAGCTTATGCGGCTCACAAAGACTTCAATTTCTATCAAATGAATGTTAAGACCGCCTTTCTCAATGGCGTTTTAAAGAAGAAGTCTATGTCGCTCAGCCGGAAGGTTTTGCAATCAAGAACATCCTGATCACGTCTATCGTTTGGACAATGCTCTCTACGGACTAAAACAAGCCCCTCGTGCTTGGTACGATGTCCTGTGTGAATTCCTCGTGAAGTCTGGATTCATACGGGGAACGATAGACACAATCCTCTTCATCAAATGGCAAGACAAAGATCTGATGGTCGTCCAAGTATACGTCGACGACATCATCTTCGGATCAACTAATCCATGGCTTTGCACGAAGTTTGGAGATCTAATGACAAGCAAGTTTGAGATGAGTCACATGGGAGAGATGCAGTTCTTCTTAGGACTAGAAGTCAGGCAACGCGAAGATGGGATTTTAATCAGTCAGACAAAATACATCAAGTATATTCTGAAGAAATTCCATCAAGATCAGAGCAAGCCTCTCAGCACTCCTATGTCACCAAGCTGCAAGTTGGATGCCGATCCCTCTGGAAAATCGGTCGACATCATGCTGTATCGCAGCATCATTGGATCTCTTCACTACCTCACCTCAAGCCGGCCGGATATCATGTTTGCCACCTGTTTATGTGCCCATTTTCAAGAACGATCCCATAGAATCCCATATGCTCACGGTTAAAAGGATTCTACGTTACCTTAAGGGAACTTCTATCCTTGGACTATGGTATCCAAAGGGTACGAATTTCAAACTTATCGGCTATACTGACACTGATTATGCATGTTGCCAAATGGAAAGGAAAAGCACGACAGGTGGCACTCAATTTCTAGGCGAAAAGCTGGTCTGCTGGTCATCCAAAAAGCAGAACTATGTGTCAGCTTCGACGGCCGAAGCGGAATATGTGGCTGCCGCCAGTTGTTGCTCCCAGATGCTGTGGATGCGGACTCAACTTCGCGACTATGGGTACATTTTAATAATATACCCATATATAGTGATAGTCAAAGTGCATCGCTATCACTTGCAATCCTGTTCATCACTCATGCACAAAACACATAGACATTAGATATCACTTTATCAAAGATCATGTAGAAAAAGGCACCATAGATATGTATTTCGTGAACACGGAGTACCAACTAGCTGACATTTTCACCAAGGCATTGGATGAAAAACGATTTCAATTCATTTTCGGAAAATTAGGCATGTTGAATCTTCCGTAATATGTGCTTTACCTGATCTTCTGTGCTACTAAATGTTCTATGCTATGTGTTTTCTTTGCTTATTTGCTTTATCTGCGTGAAATAAATAAATAAATTTTCAAAAAAAAATTATAATAATATAAAATAATTCAAAAACATTCTAAATATATATAATTTTGGGGATGACGAAATCCTTTCGGATGCTTTGATCTAAAGTCACTTAGAATTTACCCCGACATGCGATCAATTTAATTGCTTAATTTTGTCAGTCTAAGTCGTATTCTTGTGTCTAAAGGTCATTAGGTTGCTCCACTAGACACAAAGCCACTATACATATGTGAGGATTCTAGCCTTGTTATTTCCTTTCTTTGGATCTATTTCTCGAATGAGTCACACATCGATTACTCGTCTTAACTAGTGATACTTGGCTTCATATTCACCTTGCCTTAGATCGTTAGGAAAATGATAAAGGCTCTTAGGTTATTCCTCACTCGGCCTTACAAAATTTTTCCCTCATTAGCCCTTAGTCATCCACTTTGAGTCATCTCCGATGTCCTTTTCTTCCTTGAACCCAATTCCTAGCCTTCAACCGTATTCTATACTCTTCGGATGGTTGTTCAAACGAGAAAAGAAGGGGGAGAACACAAAAGGAAAAGGGGATGATGACAAAAGAAGGCATTGCTCAACGCGCAAAAATCAGACCAAAGGAACCTGCCTTTCGCTATCTCTTAGAAGGTGGCATGGATCCTGCTGTGAATCTCCAACGATAAAAAAAGTACTCCCTCCCCCTAAAGGGGGAGGGAGTACTTTTTTTCGGACGAAGTAGATAGATCAAAGGAATAGAATCCAGGTGGTTCTTATGCCACTTTTGATGGTCTCGGTCGAACAAGATAGATGGAAACCATTAGATCAATAGCTGGGGTAATTTCCTTACCACTCCGAGTCATATTGATCCCTGGGAACAGTTCTTAGAGTTGTAGATTGCTCGATAGCTTACCCAGAAAGTCGAAGATGGATTTTCTTCTCATTGGATTGGTCGGCCACCATAGTACTAAGTTTGTAGCCATACCGTTAAGAGTGCTAAATTCCTTTTCATGTCCAAAATCAACGTACAATCGGCGATAAAGTCAGTGAAGTTCCTTTACTTAGGGCAATCAGGTCCTTCCTCGTACGCTCGTCAGAACGGCTGGAAAGAGGAGCACCACGAAGTGAACTTCTACAAAGATAATCCAGTCTTATATCGGGAAAAACGAGAAGAGGAGCGCAACTTGGGTACGAATTCCATCACCGTGAACTTTTCCAAAAAGATAATCTCTGAAACCTCTCTAGGGATTAAGAGAAGAGGAGCACGGTATCGGCCCGAAAACCAACAAGAAGAACTTCGCCTACAATAATCTCCTATAGCCTCGTGGAGAAGCGGAGCTTCAGCTTGAGCATAGCATAAAAAGGGATAGTTCTTAAAAGAAAAAGAGGGAGAAAAGATTAAAAAAAAAGGAAAGACGCCGAAAAAAAAGGAGACGGACGTAGAGATGGAAGATGACGAAGAGATAAGCTCATTTTCCTCTAAATTCCTTCCCTTCTAAGTCCTAGCCGAACTATAACCCTTACAACCCTTTGATTCCAATCGACGGTCTCTCGCTTAGGTGATATGATTAAAAATGCCTCGATCACAAGTAAATTGACTTAAAATTGCTTGTGATGACTTGAGTGATATAAATATAAAAATCCCCAGTTAGAAATAATTGAGTGCAAGAGCGAACCGAGTGAGAGTTGTCGAAATGGATCAGTCTATGAACTTAGGATTTGAGTTTCACGACATGACTTGACGGCATTTTATCCTTTCAAATGTCTCGTAAAATTTTAGGTGTGACGATTGATCAAAGCAAAATAATCTGACCCCATATAAACACATATTATATACATAAAACAAAAATAAATAATAAAATTGTTATATACATATACATATAGAAAAATAATTTTTTTTTATTTCTGAAAAATAAAAAAATAAAAAATAATAATAAAAAATCGTGAAAAGAAAAACTTCGCACATTATGACATGAAATATTGTGTTTCATATGCGTTGAATTGAATAAATGCGAATTTATTTTATCGCACGTTCTAAATGCAATTTTAGATTGCATTGGTACTGAATTGTTTAAATGCGATAAATTTTTCATTGCTCTTACCCTCACGCAATATCTTCAATACATGTTTTTGGGGACTATGTATATGTGCTTACTAGGTAAATTGCGTATTTTTTGCTTGTTAATTGAATTGATTTCATATGTTTGTTAAGTCAATTCTTTCGCATTATTTGAGGGGGAGTAAATATAAAAATCGTGAATTAGCTCCAAATATTTTTGACGTTTTTCCTAAGTATTTCGGACTTCTTCAAACAAAATAATGGAGTGAGACGTAAACATTACAAGACACAGAGCTACTGTCACAGACCAAATATTTCAAAGGAAAACATGCCAAAAATAATTGTTGATTAACTCTATTATTACTAACGTTTTTTTTTCTCAGTGATACAGATTTTTATTCTGCCAGGGGAGCTAGACGTTACTACACAGAAAATCCAGAGAGTTAATTGCATTTATTTTAATTCTGTGGGGGCTTTACAATGTGATTTTATTTTGAAATAGGGGTCAATCTGAAAAGTTTAGAAGTACTTACTACCGAGAAAATGGATATAAGAATTGCGATCATAAGTTTCTCGATCGTAAACAGTGTTGGGAACGATTTTCATTGGCCGCGATAATTTGCGATCGAGAAATTGAATTGAAGAGACATTTCCGAATCAATATTTCTCTCGAGCGCAAATTGTAATGGGCCTGATCCATTTAATCGCAAAACGTCCAATCGCAAACCCAACATTGACTTACATCGAGTTAATAAAAGTTCACTTTTTGTCAGTCGAAAAACTTTATCTCACGCCAACCTAAATCGCAAAATTTTTCTCTCGAAAAACTTTCACAGACAGTTCAAATCTCTCACTAATCTCTCGATTTTAAACACCAAATTGTTTGTTTAAGGTAGAAGTGAGATTCATTTGACATTTGCGTACGATTTAACTCCATTAGCATCTGCATTTTATAGTTTTTCGCGTGATTAGGATTAGATTCTCGACTGTTCTTCAAACTGAGAAAACCGTATACTATTTTATAGTGATTTAGGCATGTTTACGAGTTTATCTGGGTTAATGCCCGCACTTAAGATAGTTTTGATGTTTTCTACGAATCTGGTAGTTTAAACTTTCGAAACATCTGCATCTTAGACCACAAAATTGAGTTTTGAAAGAAACTGGGTATTTGAATGTTTGAAGCCATCGAAGAACTTTGTCGATGGCAAAGAGTCTTAATTGAATTCCGATTCAATTGAGATACTGTTTGTATCGAATTAGTTTTAGATCGCAAAATTCTGACTTAGTCGCTAAGAAAGAAGTTTTTGTCCGAAAAGTCACTTACCGTCGAGAAATCTAATTAGAATTTTCTGCGAGCGAAAAATTTAAGCGTTGAATAGACAATTTAGATGCAAATTAGATATAAAATTACTGTCGCAAAATAGAATTTTCGATTTCATTTTATTTCGTCGCAAAAATTTAGCAACGAAAAATTAATTTTTCAACGCATAATTTTTCGATCATAAAATTCGCCGCTTAGGATTTAATTGATCGAAAAGTTTCTCGACGATCGACTTAGTTTTTCGTTGACTAATTTCTCGATAGAAAAATAGCGCAGCGAAAATTTTACTTAGGATCGAAAATCACGTACCGCTCAACAAATTTCAAATCGAAAAATTTTATTCAATCGAGGAAAATTTTTCGATAGTAAATTTACCTGAGAAATAATTTCTCGATCGTAAATTTACGCGGAATTTTTCTCGATCGTAAAATTGATCGGCTACAGTCACACGATTCCAACTTCAACACTTAGAAGTTGTTTTTCTAAGTCTTTTACACTGTAGCGAACATTAGGCGAATAAAAATTTTTCGATCGTAAAATTAAGCGGAGTTATTTCAATTGAAATCAATGCATAGGAAATCAATTTGAAAATCAAATTTTTTTCGAGCGAAAAATATCTCTGCATTAACAGTGACATTTCCCGCGATCAAATACTTAGAAAAATTTCGAACTCTTTTCACGCGCTATATGTTTAATTCGAAATTACAATCACGCCATTACATTTATCAAAAATCGATCATACTATATGCATACTACACGATTTCAATTCAAAATTCATCAAACATGTCTTGACTTGATACACTATTATAGTTTGATGAAATTAAATCAATTTTCGACTAAAATTAAATTTTGAACTAATGAACTTTTTATATCTTTTATGTTTCAGATGGATCGCTACCCACGATACAATCACACGATCATAATTTGTACCTGAACATCCAGGATACAAATTTTCAACTCGACCTGACCACCTTTCGGTGTCCAGATGATATCATCATATCAATCCTGCAAGGCCACCCCATCTGGCATGCATTGACGGTCACCGCATCGGTGCCAATGGTCTATCTCCAGCAATTCTGGGGATGTGTACAAGGAGCAGTGGATAATGGAGCATTCTCCTTCTCAACCATAATTGGGACGCGGCACATACATATGGACAAGAACCAGTTCGGGATGATTCTGGACTTTCCATGCAGTGCAAACTACGACCCGTTCCCATCAGACGCAGAAATAATGCATGATTTAATGCAGATGGGATATCAACCGCAGCTCACCAAGCTAGCTCAGGTCCAGAGCAGCGGTATGCCTCATCTGTGGAAGACACTGTTCGGGATTGTGAACAAGTGCCTATCGCCCAAGCATGCCGGCTTCGACAAGGGCAATGGCAACATACTACGGATCTTTCACGGACTCGCATTCTCCAGAAATTACGACTTCATGCAGCTGATCTGGAATGATCTTGCAGACCAGATTAGGCAAAAAGAGAATCGGAGATCGAAGAATGTGCCCTACGGTCGGTGGTTGTCATCATCCGCCAATATATGGAGATGCACGAGCAGAGCATTCCTCGCCTGCCTCCCGGAGGAAATTATCAACCATCCAAGCTCAAATTCTTTCACAATCCACGGCTCACGGACTTGGACCAATCGTCGATGCCGATTCCCTTTGAGCTTCTACGTCTCGCTGACCCCAGAGGAGACGTATATCGAATGTACTGCCGGGAGAATCACCTCACCGAGGAGATGGTTCGAGGGCCCTCGACAGATTTTGGAGTTAGCCCTCCCCAACCACAACAACACCAAAGCCCTGAGGCCAGGATGATTGATGAAGTGGCCCAGGAGCTAGAGCATGAGCCACCAACTCAAGACGAACAGATTCTTGATATAGATGCCACTTTGATCGATGTTGTGGCTGCTGAGTTGGAACAAGAGGCTCCAACAGAAACATTTCAAGTGGAAGTGCCCATACATGTAGGCGTGCTTGAAGAGTCTATCGAGGAGGCTCTTCTACAAGAAGCACAGCCCGAGGTTGAAATGGGGCAAAGCTCGCTTCCACGAGTGACGGATCAGGCTCCGGAGGACAGAGATCGTGACCTCACTCCTCACCCCATCCGACACGGAGTCAGATGAGGAGATTAGCCTGATAAGACGGACTCCCAGACGACTCAGTATATAAATGGAGTCCCTCTTCCCCGCCGTCACCACCGCACCGGATACCATGCTGACAACTTCTGCAAGTGTTGCCGGCACTTCTTCGCTCAATCTTGAGCCGCAACCACATCTACCGATGTCTGGTCCGCAGGCCCAAACCGAGCCTGCCATAACACACATAGAGGAGAATCTTCAGGACTCGACTCGAGGATTGGGTGGAAGTCTCATATAGTCACAACCGCAGCTGACTGCGAGCCAACCTAAGGAGCCGGTGTCTGCTCAAGGGTTGATAACAGGTGACATCAGTCGTCCTGGTACATCCAAGGAGGCGTCCGCACCGTTTGTGATGAACGAGCAATTCCAAGCCGCTCTCTCCACTGTTGCTCAATCGCTTGAAGACAATAATGGAGAGAGTTCTTACTGCCATAGATACATCCCGCAGAGACACCGGGAAAGCAGCTGTTTCCGAAGGCACCTCGTCACAGCCCAACCTCACACCTCCACAACCCACACCAACCGACTCTTTAGCCACTTCATCCATCCTCATCAACCCATACACCATACCCATAACCGAGATCCACAACATCCTACCTCGAGAAGAGTCTCTTTATAGGCGATTGGTGGATCATCCTGAGCCACCTACTGAAACTTGCCGAGGCCAAAGCTTCCACTCAAGACGCAGACATGACGATCCTGACGATCAGGACCCTCGTGAGGGGGAGAAGAGGCCACAGATATCTACGAGTGGCCAAGGACAAGGCTCGGGCGCGATGCAAACAAGCGCTGGAGCAGGTGAAACCCAAACACAAACCACCCAAACCACGCACCGCACCACCACTCTAACACATATCGACCCACCAACCTTTCACCTCCGGACGCCTCCGCCCACACCACCGACTCTGACAAGCCCCTTGCTTCCAGAAGAAGAAGAAGTGCGGCCATGCTCGTAGCTCTGGCACAAACCCAAGCTACTCCCTCAACAGCTCCAGAACAACCGGGCCCTTCAGGACAAGGCGTCAACCCACATGAATATCTCGACAAATTCATATTTGAAGAACAGTGGGCGACCCATTATATGCCCGAGGAGCATAAAGTACAACGGCTCAAGGAAGTTCGACAAATTTTGCAACAAGCTTCGGTGGACCTCGTGCTGATAGAAGACAACGAACTTCAGGAAGGTGTAGACCACGAACAAGATCCCACAGGGCTTTCAGATCTGATCACGCAACAAGCGGTTTCCCCCACAACACAAGTGCCAGGGGCAATTCGGATCGACACGCTGTGGGAAAATATCCGAATAGAGATACCCTTCCTCGAAGAAGTCCGTGAGAATATTTGGAGGTCGCCGGACATAATAAAAAAGCCGAACAAATTTGAGCTGAGAGGGATCTCTCACTGGGATCAGCAGAAGAGGATGACCTACCTCTGGATGCTGACTCAACTTGGACCTGACGTACGTCAAGAGCCACTATAAGAGTCTCTCCCCGATTTGCCAGCTTCTTAGCGTCTACTGTGCAAAAGGAGGACTTCCAACCCCAAAATACGTTATTGAGCGAGTGGATAGAACCCGAGAGGAACTAAGAGAGAGCGACCTTCTGTATCTCCCTACCGACGATGTATACAACCTCTATCAACTGTACGTGGAGAAGTGCAAAGGTCCTCAGGGCTTCGTCAAGAAAGAAGGCCTCGAAGGGCTGTACCGGTTCATGATGCGCCAAGTCAAATACTTTGCAGCGCATGGCCTTCAGATGGCTCTGGAGAGCAACATGAAGAAGGTCAACATGGCCGAACCGCTCAACAGAGGACCTGAGATCGAGGGCTTCCAAGCAATCATGTGCACATCAGGTCAGTCCTAGGCATCACCTACCACAATCCAATTGCCAAGAAGACTATGATGATGCTGAAGACTGAGATTCATAAGTTTTGCGATGGGACGCTCAAGGTCATCAGGAGGAATATCGAGCAGAGGTTGGAAGAAATCAATAGAGATACAATGCTGAGGATTCACAGTGTAGAATACCATTTGTAATTGTGCTTGATTTCATTAGTTGTCCTTGTAATTAGGGGCTTTACTTGTATTAGTCTTTAGATTAAGGACTAGTTTGATATTTATACCAAGATTGTTTGGTATAAAGACATGTAAAGAATTTGAGCTGAAAGAGAATTTTAGAGAATTGATCCGAAGGGCTGCAATTCGATTTCAGGAGAAACAACAGTAACTTTCTCCTCTAATTGAATTCTCTCTCGTGTTCTTAACTTGAGTTTTTCGATCGAATTCAATTGATTATCTAAACGATCGAATTGCTATGGATTCTAGCCTAGGATCGTAGAGTTGTTAATCTGAGGACCTAACATTGGTATCAGAGCAGATTCGTTCTGAATCGTAAATTGTTAGCATTGGATCGATATTTTATTTCGAACACTGTTCCATCGAAGAACAGATTTGGCACGAAAAGTTTTCGATCCAATAGCTAATTCTGTGCTTAATTGACTTGAATTTGATGTTTCAGTGCTAGATTAAGTGATAAATGATCATTGCGACTAGATCAGTAGCAGTTTGAACTTCAAATTTTGATAATTTGATTCTGAAATTTTACTGTTGACGAAGAACATGAAGAACACGTTGTTTGATCAAATTCGATATATTTTGCTCATAACGTAATTTGTTCGTGCGTGATTAGTACTTGATTGCGAGCAATTACCACAAACTTCACCAACTGATTATTTGCTTTTGCTTGAATCTGTGTTAATCGTATTCTGTGAATTTTTCTCGATTGCTCAAATTTTTCTCGCTAGGTTTTGCGATCGGATTAGTTTCTCGATCGATAAACTTAGCGCGAGAATTTTTCTCGGTCAGAATACGAAGTCAGCGCTAGAATCGTCATCAGCAGAAACGATTTCAGTTAGAAATATTTCTCGAGCATTATTCAGCGAAAAACTTTTTCGAGAGAGACCAATTTTGACCTTGCATGCGTAAAAACTTTCTCTCGAAAAACTTTTTCGGTCAAACCTTTAACGTTTAACCAGACGAAAATCATTTACACGCGAGAAACTTTTCTAGTCAACAGATTTATTTTGACTTGTCGAGAAACTTACTAACGTACTGTTTCTTTACAATCGAAATAAATTCACGATCTGGAAACTTTTCTCGACTGAACGATTTTGGGCAATTTATTTCGCTCGTAAAATATTTCGCTGACAAAATTTCTCGCACGAGAACAGTAAATACATTCTATATCGACGAAATTAATTTCGATCATACTTTAAATATTGAGTCGAAAATAATTGTCGATCTAATTTTCGAATCAAACGCTACTAACTAATTTTGTCACTTGTGAAGCACTTTACATCATTTTCAACCTTCAAAACAATTAACGAAGATCCTTCAACAACTCGACTACTATAATACAAACATGGATACATACTCACTCGGAAATGACAACCGTCCGCCGATCCTGCAAAGAGGCGAATACACAGTGTGGAGAAGCCGCTTTCTGAATTTCATAGCCCTAAACGATCAAGCCGAAAATCTACTGCAGTCCCTTGAAGAGGGACCGGCACAGTTCTGGGTTCATGTCCCCGGGGACGAATCAGCTACTCCAGTAATTCCAGCTTCTAGGCGACTAAAGGAGCCTAGAGAATACTCTCTGGAGGAAGGAGCTCGAGCTAAGGCTGATCTAAAGCCATGAATACCCTTATGCAGGGCATCCCCAACGATATATACAGACAAATAGACAGCCTTACATCGGCTAAGGGGATGTGGGATGACTGCATAGGATGATGCAGAGGACGGAAGTTGGCATAAAGGCCAAGAAGGCGAACATTCTCACTGCTTACAACTCCTTCAAAGTAAAGCCGGAGGAGAGTCTATACGAAATCTACCAACGATACCTCACTGTAATACCCGAGTCCCATAAGTAAGTCGGCCAATAAATATGCCTATGTATTATATGATTTACGTGACTGCATGGAACATGTTTTACAATTTTATGTGTCAACATGATATCAAATTGGGTGCTATTAGGATTACTAACCAAGTAAAAGAATTAATTGAAATTAAGTGAGTTATTGATGTTAGGGTTTTAGTACATGACATGCTAACTAGATATTTGATTTAGTGTTGATACAAGTTTTGGGAAACACGAATTAGTGGGGATAAATTCCGAAAAAAAAAGAAGGCTAGATAGAGACTTTGATGCATTAGGGTCTCGAAATTTTGTATTATAAAATTTAGGAATCTCGAGATCCTTGAATCTCGAAATTTATGATTCTCAAGAGATAGTTGATTTCGGACTTAAGTACCATGAATGTCGAAATTATAAGGGGTCAAAATGAGGATGTCGAAGTTTATGAAAACCTCAAAAGAGTTAAGAAGAAATTCTAATACATCTAAACTTCGAAAGTTTTAAATGCCGAAACCTTTAAATCTCAAAATCAGGTGATGAAATAAGAGATTTCAATTAATTAGATTTTAAAACATTGGGACTTTTATGGGATAATAGTTTATTCCGAAAACCAACATGGGAGGAAAACTAAAACATTAAAATAATATATATTAGTAAGATATGATAAACATTGAAGAATCCCTAACGTCATTTGATTAAGTCCACACGCAATAAGGAGATAACAACTGAGAACAGTAGAAAACGAAAACCCTAAAATCATTAAACATAAACCCTCAAAAAGCTCGGAACCAGAAGAAACCAGGGACGAAGTGCTGTAAGCTAAAGTGGTATAAAATTCTATCCTAACTTGCATATTTAGATTCTTGTTTAGTATATCAAACGTCGGTATCATGTTTTAGCGAGTATGAGTCAATAAAAATAACTTTTTAATTCATGTTATAGGTTATCAAAGTCGCAAGTTTTGAGAAATTCATGTGGTGTTCATACTGTTTTTGAAAACGTGTCAAAAAGGTGTTTATCGAGTGCTATGATCTCTTCAGACTATAAATCTCGAAATTAGGTTAAGATTGGTACAAGATATCGAAATTTATCTCGAGTTCATGTCGACTTTTAACCCTGAAATCCATTTTGAAAATTGATATATTGATATAATTCTGGTGGGTTATATTGAAACCTATTTCGACATTTTACTTGTAACATAGACATCCATCTCGAAATCTATTATAATTACTCGATATGTTGTGAACTCGACATCTTTTAGCACAATGTGGAAATCATTAGCACAATATCGAGAAGTATTTCAAAATATTAAAACCTAATGTACAAGTGAGTTCAAATCTCGAAATCATATATAGATAATAGTGTCGAGATCTTCATTGTATAATTTCTAAGTAAGCTCGACATTTATGTCGAGATTCATCTCGACATATACTTTGAAGTATTAGATATGTTATATACTATGTTATAAACATCTCGAGATTCACCTCAAGAGCCATGTCGAAGTTATTAATATATGTCGAGATTTTTAGTCCATAGTAGCATATATATATATATATATATATATATCGAGATCTACCCTATACTATATATCGAGATCTCTCTTAAAATAATTTTCAGTTTAGGTTAAAGTTTTAAATCTTAGGGTTTCGAAATTTATAGAAGTCGAAACTAGGGTTTTCAAATTAAGCCATGTTATGAAATTATGATTAGACTAACAAACCCTAATTTTATATGTTCCTATATTTAGGGTTTGAAGGTTAACGACTTACCGTACGATAAATTAAATAGCTAAGGATACCAGGTAAGTGGAAGTCTCAACTACAACACATAATTACATGTGCATGAAATCATGTGTTATATGTTTACGTATTTATGTGACTTTCTACATGAATTATTTGCGTTACATGACACGCATGATTTAATTACATAATATTATGGCATGACATGCATATTCACGACATGATCATATGCACGCACGTTTAGTACAAAAGGCATGAAATAAGAGCGTGTGTAATATACGATCGCCTGAGAGCGATAAAGATTCTCCGATATGGGCGTCTGATGTCGACTCACAGTTGAGTCACGGCTCTTCTATGCTACCATGGTGACGTCGTATGGCGCTACCGTTATGACATGACATGTACAAGGCAAGACATGATTTTAGGGCTAATGCCCTCACGGCGGATAGTGAAACCTGGAGGGTGCGAGCTGAGGGAGTAAGCGACACCGAGGGTACCTCTGGTGTTGACTACCTCAGATTAGGCTACCAGCGTGAAGCGTTCGCATGGCGTATGAAACCACTTTGGGACAGAAAAGGCGCCTTAGGGTTAGCCTCCCTTGAGTGGGTATTGCCACTTATATATATTTATCCCTAGTGGATTTGAGCTCCATGATGGTGCATAGCAAGATAGCCAAGGGCCCTACATGACAAGACAAGACAAGGAAAAATATGAGGTCTAGGGAGCATTGGCATAGATGCCTTTGCGAATTTAGGACCCGTGCATGGCATGCATGGCTTTCACTTACTGAGCTTTATAAGCTCATTCCACGTATTTATGTGTTGTAGGTTCACGAGATCACGGTACGTGATCTTTACGAGGGCAAGGCCAATTTTTGAAGTTTCCGGAGGACTTTTGAGGTGGCAGTGTGTACATGGATGCGACCTGAGTGGCGGGCCAATAGGTTATTTTGAACACGCATGCGCACTCACCTATGTATTTATGTCCTAGAGATATTTTGTATTGTACAGAAGGGTTTCCTTTATATAAAAGGAAAAATTTTGTACGCATTTTCGTATATAGATTCCAATTATATCACATGCAGTCACATATAATAGTAGTAAGAATGACGGTAGGAGTCAGGGGCGCCGCACTCACTCTTCTCAACGAGATGAGGAAGATATAAATAACGAAGACAAACATGGAAACAAACATAAGATTTCTATCTTCTCTGCCCACGTAATGGAAGAAAATATCCACACAAATACGACAAAATAAAGATCTAGAAGAGTTGGATGTCCATGCCGTGTTCGATAATCTCGCTCAGCATGAGGATGATATCCGCGAGATCATCAAAGAGCAGAAAGGCAAACAAACCGATGACACGGTTGCCTAGTCTCGGAGAAGAGGAGCACAAGATCAAGAAAGGAAAAGATCGTTAGGCCACCTTCATCATCAGTCGGAAGATGAATCGGACTCAGACATCGAGCCGAACATGAAAGCCCTTGGAAAGCAGTTAGCTCTCATTGGACAAATGATGAGCAAGAAGTACTTCAAGAAGAAGTCTTCAACCTCAGCCAACAGACTTCGGACTACAAGCTCCAAGAACAAAGAACGTGCTCCGGAGAGTTCCGAGGTCAAGAATCCCAAAGAGACTAACAAATGCTTTAATGTGGCAAAGCAGGTCACTTCGCCAAATAGTGCACTCTCCCGAAGAAGAGAGATGCAAACTACTACTCCAGGAAGCTTCAATTGATAAAACAGAAAGAAGTTGGAGTAGCTCTCATGGCCGAACAGGACCAATGGCTCGAGGACACGTCGAGCTCCGAAGAAGAGAACTTAGCCCTCATGGCCTGTCTCGAAAACGAATTGGACGCCGAAACATCCACTCGTACGGACGACGACAATGCATCCACGTCTTCAAATGATGTAGTCACTCCTACCACATTATTGACCATGTTAGAATCATATCAAACGCAATATGCTAACATGAAACGTGAGCAGAAAAGTATAAAGGAAGTAGACAACAAGCTTGAGAGAGCTCAGGAGAAGATAAAAAGTCTCGAATCAGACCTTAGAAGCTCTAGTGCAAAAATAGAAGAACTTACTAAGAGCTTACATTGTAGATAGACTAGTCAACCTCCTTTAGGACAGCATAGTGAAAAGATTAAAGAATTAGGAGATAAGCTAGCAAATAACTACAATTGTTTGGTTAGGCATCTCAACGAGAAAGCTACCTTAAATTGTAGGATAACCGAAGCTACCTCTAAGATCAATGACTTAGAAGCTCAATTAGAAACATCTAACGCCAAGGCTAGTGAGCTTAGTAAGGATCTAGACGCTTGTCAAGCCGCCAAACTGACGGTAGAAAATATACTCTCCTAAGTGAGGAACGCAGGAAGTTGTATGCAAAAATTAAAAATTAGATGATCTTCTTACGCGTCGGGGACACTCTGAATAGACAATATTCTTAAACAAGCCCAAGGATGTAGAGTTTTAGAATCCAATAGAAGGCATAGGTTACACTAACCCACGTATTTTACGGAAGAAAGAAATGTATGACATTAAGAACATGGGTTTAGCTGTAACCTCTCTTAGGAACATTACGGAATCGACGTATGAAAATGCGTTTGATTCATCCATCAAACAAGCCTCACATGGGCCTGAGATCCCCTTTGACTACAACGCTTGAAAAGGACAAAAATAGGAAACCATCCTTAACACCTGTCAATGAATTAGCTCAAGTCTTACCTCCTGACTCTAAAGAACACTATGAGGAAGTCAAAAGGGTTAATTATCAAAATTCTATCTACAAACCCCCTATCATAAAATAGATAGAGGAGTCACAGGCGAAACTAGACAAAGAAAGAGAGAATTTCGAAGCTGAAAAGAAAAAATTCTTTAAAGAGATGGAAAATCTAAAGGCTTCCCTGTCCTCCGAAACTACCTCACACGCTTTCATAAAAAGCGTGAAAATAGAAAAATCGCCTTCGAAAGATCAAAAGAGCATTAATAATTCTATTAGAAGTGCTAAGACTAATTTTACTTCACCTACGTCCACAGGGAGCGTAGAGCCAGCACCGACTACGAAGGCGAGAGTGTCTAGTCCTAAAATAAAGAAGGAGCTATTTCTACGTTCAAAATTATTGCTTTTACGTGCTCACTTCAGCCTATCACCTATAGAAGTGAAAATCTCGAAATAGGCTCTACCTCGAAAATTACTACTAATCATTCTGAAACAAATGCCATAAGGAAAAATCGTAGGAAACAAGATCCAGCCATAAAGAAAGCTTATGGCGCCGTACATGAATGTACTCACCTAAGGTATCCTGTAGAAATTAAATCCCCCAAGCACCTTAGGAGACTATCACAAGAAAAGATCTTTTCCTCAGTCAAACCTTCCAAGTCATTTGTACGAGCTGAAATTAACCTTCCCTGTAAGGTTCAACCCAAATGGGTTCCTAAATCTCCGCCTAGAACGACAAAAGCCAAAAGGGCCAAGTCTCCTATAGGGGCAAAACCCAAACCCACTTCTCCAAAAGTGCAATGGGTTATTAAGACTCTTCCAAAAATAGATTTAGGAGTCATATCTGAACCCAAAACTAAATCTGCTAATCTGAGAGGACCCATGCTTGAGTGGGTACCTAGAGCTCTCTAAATTGTTTTTGCAGATCCATCATGTGTGGTATCTCGACTCAGATTGCTCCACACACATGACTGGTAAACAAGAGCTGCTGAGCAACTACAAAGACCGACCAAACGGCAAAGTCAGATTTGGGAACAACGATTCAGCCCCGATTCTAGGAATGGGAGATATCATTCTGAATAATCTGACCATCAAAGATGTCTCATACGTCGAAGGCCTCCGCCATAACTTGTTCAGCATAGGCCAATTCTGTGACAAAGGCTTCCAGGTGGTCTTCCATGCTGACCGGTGCAGAATTTTGGATAGTCAGGACAGAACTCCCTCAAGGACTTCGGAAATCTAATCTTTACACGATCAACCTGACGTCCGTGCGGCCCTCGACAGCTGTATGCCTCATTTCTCAGATTGATATACAGAGGAACAGCCTATTGCATCAACGACTGTCTCATCTAAACATGAAAGCTCTCCAACATCTTTCCACGAAAAAGTTGCTCCACTGTCTTCCAACTATACAACTACAAAGGGAGCATCATTGTTCGGCATGTCACCTAGGAAAAATGAAGCGAGCATATCATCACGTCAAGCAAATTGCGTCTACTTCTCGACCATTGGAACTAATTCACATGGATCTGTGTGGTCCGATGCAGACTCAGAGTATCAATGGAATAAAGTATGTCCTAGTGATTGTAGATGACTATTCTCGCTACACGTGGACAAAGTTCCTCCGAACGAAAGATGAGACCGGTGACTTGATTATCAATTTTGTGAACACAACTCAAAATCTGCTGCAACAGACTATTCAAGTTGTTCGAACAGACAACGGCACTGAGTTCAAGAACAATCACCTCAGTGAGTTTTATCAAAAACTCGGAATAAGTCAATAATTTTCAGCCTCCAAAACACCTCAACAAAATGGGGTCGTTGAAAGGAAAAATCGAACACTAGTGGAAGCCGCTCGTACAATGCTGATCCAATCGGGACTTCCACACTTTCTATGGGCTGAAGCAGTCAATACCGCTTGTTTTACTCAAAACAGGACGGTGGTTCACAAACGGTTCAACAAGACTCCGTACGAGATTGTGAATAATAGAGTACCCAACATCTCCTTCCTTAAAGTCTTCGGGTGCAAGTGCTTTGTGGCGAACGACCGAGAGCGACGTGCAAAGTTCGACCAAAAAGCATTCGAAGCTACATTTGTCGGGTATTCTTCAACATCAAAAGCGTAACTAGTATACATCAAGTCCAACCAAACTATTAGGGAAAGCTATAATGTCACTTTCCACGAAGTGGCAGATATGGCTTCTGGTCAACTCTGTCCAGGACCCGTGCCTAACCAGATGGCTCCTGCACAACTCAGTTTAGGACCCGTACCTAACCCGTTGGTTTCTGAAGACAACATCTCAGAACCCGTAATCACTGGTGTGTTGGCACAAAACCAACAGAAGATGGCAACAACTCCGAATTCAACGTCAGAAGAAGCAACGAGACTTGTATTAGACTATTTGGATTCTCTCTTCGAACCAGTATATCGGTCATGCACTGCTACACCTCTAGTGGATTCACCACCCGACGAGACCGACGTACCAAGTTCATCTCACATCTCCACCCCACACGATTCAGAACTGCCACAGAATAACGAAGAACCTACAGTGATCATCGAGGAAGTATCATCAGAGACGATCGATCCAAGTGCAGTATTGGAACTTCCTCAAACAAATGATCAATCGGAGACTTTAGGCAATCTAGATCCACAGATGGCTGACGCATCGACTTCAGCATTGCCTCATGAGCGCAAGTGGACGAGAGGCCACCCGGTTGATCAGATAATTGGCGATCCTTCGGTTGGTTTGAGGACACATCGTCAACACAGTCTTTTCAGTTGCTTCCTGAGCCAAAATGAGCCTACCAAAGTAGCAGACGCACTTCGAGACCCGGATTGGACAATTGCAATGCAAGAGGAAATTAATCAATTCGAACGTCTTCAAGTGTGGACCTTGGTACCCCGTCCACATGGGAAAATAGTGGTCGGAACTAAATGGGTTTTCAAGAATAGGAAAAATGAAGATGGTGAAGTGATCCGGAACAAACCAAGGCTAGTTGCTAAGGGATACAATCAACAGGAAGCCATCGACTACGACGGGACTTATGCTCCTGTTGCCCGTATCGCAGCTATCCGCCTTCTGCTGGCTTATGCGGCTCACAAAGACTTCAAAGTCTATCAGATGGATGTTAAAACCGCCTTTCTCAACGGCGTGTTAAAAGAAAAAGTCTACGTCGCTCATCCGGAAGGTTTCGTTGATCAAGAACATCCCGATCACGTCTATCGCTTGGACAAAGCTCTTAGTCCTACGTGCTTGGTACGATGTCCTGAGTGATTTCCTCGTGAAGTCTGGATTCATACGACGTACGATAGACACAACCCTCTTCATTAAAAGGCATGAAAAAGATCTGATGGTCGTCCAAGTATACGTCGACGACATCATCTTCGGCTCAACAAATCCTCGGCTCTGCAAGAAGTTTGGAGATTTCATGAAGAGCAAATTCGAGATGAGTCACATGGGAGAGATGCAATTTTTCTCAGGCCTTCAAGTCAGGCAGCTCAATGATGGAATTTTCATAAGTCTGACAAAATACATCAAGGATATTCTGAAGAAGTTTCATCAAGACCAGAGCAAGCCTCTCAGCACTCCTATGTCACCAAGCTGCAAGTTGGATGCCGATCCCTCTGGTAAATCGGTCGACATCACACTATATCGCAGTATTATTGGATCTCTTCTCTACCTCACTTCGAGCCGGTCGGATATCATGTTTGCCACCTGCTTGTGTGCCCGTTTTCAAGCCGATCCAAAGGAATCCCATATGCTCACGGTCAAAAGAATTTTACGCTACCTTAAGGGCACCTCTACCCTTGGCCTATGGTATCCAAATCGTACGAATTTCGAACTTATCGGCTACACTGACGCTGACTATGCAGGTTGCCGAATGGACATGAAAAGCACGTCCGGTGGCGCTCAATTTCTAGGCGAAAAGCTGGTCTGCTGGTCATCCAAAAAGCAGAACTGTGTGTCCACTTCGACGGCCGAAGCAGAATACGTAGCTGCTGCCAGTTGTTGCTCACAGATGCTGTGGATGTGGACACAGCTTCGCGACTATGGGTGCAATCTAAATAATATACCCATATACAGTGATAGTCAAAGTGCAATCGCCATTACTTGCAATCCTGTTCATCATTCACGCACAAAACATATAGACATTACATATCATTTTATCAAAGATCACGTAGAAAAAGGCACGATAGTACTTTGTGAACACAGAGTTTCAACTAGCTGACATTTTCACCAAGGCCTTGGATGAGAAACGATTCCAATTCCTTGTCGGAAAATTAGGCATGTTGAATCTTCCGTAATATGTGCATTACCTGATCTTCTGTGCTATCACATGCTCTATTCTATGTGTTTTCTATTGTCCTAATCTTGCGTGAATAATAAAAATAGAAAAAATAAAAAAATATATATAATACATATATAATATAATGGGGTATGACGAAATCCGTTAGGATGCTTCGATCTAAAGTCACCAAGAATTTTACCCCGACATGCGATCGATTTAATTGCTTAAATTTTGTCAGTCTAAGTCGCATTCTTGTATCTAAAAGTTCGTTTGATTGTTCCACTAGACACAAAGTCACTTTACATGCCTGAGGATTCAAGCCTTGTTCCTTTTTCCTTTCTTTGGATCTACTTCTCGTGTGAGTCGCACATCAATTACTTGTCTTACCTAGTGATTCTTGGTTTCATACTCACCTTGTGTCAGATCGTTAGGAAAATGATAAGGGAGCTTAGGATATTCCTCACTCGGCCTTATATAATTTTTCCCTCACATTAGCCCTTAGTCATCCACTTTGAGCCTTCTCCGATGTCCTTTTCATCCTTTGAAATCCATTCCAAGCCTTCAACCGAATTCAACAATCTTCGAATGGTTGCTCAAACGAGGAAAGGGGGGAGAAAACAAACGAAATAAAAAGGGGATGATGACAAACGAAGGCATTGCTCAACGGACAAAAATCAGACCAAAGGAACGACCTTCCGACTACCTTGTAGAAAGTGGCATGGTTCCTGCTGCGAACTTCTCCAACGATAATCTCGTACGCTCGTCAGAACGGCTGGAAGAGGAGCACCACGAAGTGAACTTCTCCAACGATAATCCGGTCTTATATCGGGAAATGAGAAGAGGAGCGCAACCTCGGGTACGAATACCATAACCGTGAACTCTTCCAAATAAATAATCTATGAAACCTCTCTAGGGACTAAGAGAAGAAGAGCACGGTATCTGCCCGAGAACCAACAAGAAGAACTTCGCCGACGATAATCTCCTATAGCCTCGTGGAGAAGAGGAGCTTCAGCTTGAGCATACCATAACAAGGGATAGTTCTTAAAAGAAAAGGAGGGATAATTGATAGAAAAACAGAAAGACGCCAAAAAGAAAGGAAACGGACCTAGAAGTGGAAGATGACGAAGAGATAAGCTCACTGTCCTATAAATTCCTTCCCTTCTAAGTCCTAGCCAAACTAAAATCTTTACACCCCTTCGATTCCAATCGACGGTCTCTCGCTTGGGTGAAATGATTAAACACGCCTCGATCACAGGTAAATTGACTTGAAACTGCTTGTGTTGACTTGAGTGATAAAAATATAAAAATCCCAAGATAGAAATTATTGAGAGCAAGAGCGAGCCTAGTGAGAGTTGTCGAAATGGAGCAGTCTGTGAACTTAGGACTTTAGTTTGACGACAAGACTTGACGGCATTTCTCTTTCAAACGTCTCGGAAAATTATAGGCTTGGCGATTGATCGAAGCAAAATAATCTGACCACATACTATAATAATAGTAAAATACAAAAAAAAAATATATATATATATATATAATAAAGTTTTTTTATATATATAGGTAAATAATAATAAATATATATATATATATATGAAAAATGAAAATGAAAATTTTAAATTCATATACTTCGCACATTTTGACATGAAATGTTATGTTTCATATGCGTTGAATTGAATAAATGCGAATTTCTTTAGTAAATCGCAGATTCTAAATGCAATTTTAGATTGCATTGGTACTGAATGTTTAAATGCGATAATTTTTTTTTTTTTTGCTTCCAACCTCACACAATATTTTGAAGTACATGTTTTCGGGGACCATGTATACATACTTACTTAGTAAATTTGTGTGTTATATGCTCGTGACTTGAATTGATTTAATATGCTTGCATAATTAGTCAATTCTTGCGCATTATTTGAGGGGAGCAAATATAGAAATCTTGGATTAGCTCCAAATATTCTTGACATTTTTCTCTAAGTGTATTAGATTCCTTCAAACAAAATTACGGAGTGAGACGTCGACACTACAAAGAGAGGAGCTAGACACAAGACCAAATATTTCAAAGATAAATTGCCAAAAATAATTGTTGATTAACTCCATTATTACTAAAGTTTATCTCTAAGTGGTACAGATTTTTAAACTTCTGCCAGGGGAGCTAGACATTACTACACAGAAAAATACAGGGAGTTAATTGCATTTATTTTAATTACTAAGGGGAGCCTTACATTGGGTTTTATTTTGAAATAGGGGTCAATCTGAAATTCCTTAGAAAACTTACCATCGAGAAACTGAATATTAGAATTAATTCGCAATCTAAAGTTTCTCGATCGTAAACAGTGTCGGGATCGATTTTGATTAACCGCGATAATTTGCGATCGAAAAATTAGAATTTTTCGTGTGCAAATAGTAATGGGCCTGATCCCTATATTGCAAAATGTCAAATCACAAGCCCGGCAACAAATTAATGATAGCTAATAAAAGTTTAACTTTTGTCAGTCGAAAAACTTTTTCTCAGACGATTCAAAAACCTAAATCTCTTGATTTTTCACTTCAAAACGTCTGAGTAAGGTAGAATTCGATTTGGTTACCGATTGCGAACGTTATAACTTGATTTGCATCTACATTCTATAGTTTTTCGCATGATTAGTTATGATTTTTCGACTGTTCTTCAAAAACCATTTAAACGTATACTGTTTGACTAAATTTAGGCATACTTCTTGGATTTTCTGAGTTAAATGCCTGTTGTTTAGATAGATTCGATGTTTTTGATGAAACAGATATCGTAAATCGTTGGAAAATTTCCATCTGTGATGATAAAATGTGTTTCGATAAAACTGGGTATTTTGAAATTTTGAAGCTGTCGAAGAACATTGTCGATCGCAAATTATCTTAATGGGATTTCAATTCAATCGAGATACTATTTGTGTCGATTTCGTTTTCGATCGCAAAATTTTGACTTAGTCATCACGATAAAAGATTATAGCCGTTACATTTACCATCTAAAAATCCAATTATGATTTTCTGGGAGCGAAAAACTTATGCACTGAACAGATAATTTAGACGCAAATTCAAATCGAGCTTTAAACTTACTATCGCAAAATTAAATTTCGATTTCACTTTATTTCGGTCGCAAAAATTTTAGCAGCGAGAAATTTATTTTTCAATGCTTAACTTTTTCGATCGTAAAATTCGCCGTTTAGAATAAATTGATTGAAAAATTTCACGACGTTTGACTTAGTCCTTCGTTGACTAATTTCCCATTAGAAATATTTCGCAGCGAAAAATATTACTTACAATCGAAAATCACATACCGCTCGACAAATTTCAAATCTAAAATTTAATTCAATCGAAAAAAATTTCTCGACAGTAAATTTACCTGAGATATAATTTCTCGATCGTAAATTTACACGGAATTTTTCTCGATCGTAAAATTGATCGACTACAGTCCATATTTCAACTTCAACACATAGAAAATTTTCTCTAAGTCCTTTACACTGTAGCTAACAATAGCGGATAAAATTCTTCGATCACAAAATTAGACGGAATTCTTTCAATTGAAATCAATATATAGGAAATCAAATCGCAACCAATTTTATCGACCGAAAATTTTCTGGGCATGAACAGTGACTTACTGATTTAACACTTAGCGAAATTTCGAACTATTTTTCACGCGACATATATTTCATTCGAAATTACATTCATGCCATCACGATTTTTGAAATTGAACAAGCACTATGCATTTGATATGATTTCAATTCCAAATTCATCGAACATGCTATTATTTGCAATATTACTATAGTTTGATGAAATTTATTCATATTTCTACTGAAAATAACATTGATCTAATAAACTTTTATATATCTTATTTTTCAGATGGATCGCTACCCAAGATACAACCATATATATGATCACAATATGTACTTGAAGGTTCAGGATACGAACTTTCAGCTCGATCTGAGCACATTTCGGTGCCCGGACGAGATCATCGTATCCATCCTCAGAGGCCACCCCATCTGGCATGCGTTAACGGTCACCGCATCAGTGCCGACGGTCTATCTCCAGCAATTCTGGGGATATATATTCAAGGAGTTGTAGCAAATGGGGCATTCTCCTTCACAACAAAACTCGGGACGCGGCATATTCTTATGAGCAAGAGCCAGTTCGGGATGATGCTGGACTTGCCCCACAACGACAACTACGACCCGCTCCCGACGGACGCAGAGATGATTCAGGACTTCTTGCACATGGGATACCAACTGCCGCTTACAAAATTAGCTCAGGTCCAGAGCAGTGGTATCCCTCACCCGTGGAAGACACTATTCGGAATAGTGAATAAGTGTCTGTCGCCCAAGCACGCAGGATTCGATAAGGGCAACAGCAATATTTTGAGGATCTTCCACGGCATCGCCTTCTCAAGAAATTATGACTACACTCAGCTGATCTAGAACGACCTCGCGGACCAGATTCGGCAGAAGGAGAACCGGCGATCAAAGAACGTGTCATATGCTCGATGGTTCAACGTGATCATCAGGGAGTTCATGGAGCTACATCCAGAGAACATCCCCCAGCTACCTCCTGGTGGAAACTACCAGCCGCCAAGGCTTAAGTTTTTCCACAACCCACAGCTCACGGACCTGGACCAACCGTCGATGCCAATTCCACTCAGCTTACACAGGCTCGCCGACCCCGCGGGAGCTGAGTATCAGAGGTTCTGCCGGGAACACAATTTAACGGAGGAAATGATCAGAGGGCCCCCGGTAGATCACCATGTGAGCCCTCCCCAACCGGAACACCAGCCAAGCCCCGACGAGACGATGATCGACGTTGTCGCTCAGGAGCTTCAACAGGAGCCTCCCTTGGTCGAAGAGCCAATGCCCGACGTAGACAATACTTTGATAGACATCGTGGCTACCGAGATGGTGCTCGAGGCTCCTGCACTCGAATTACAAGTGGAAGTGCCCGTACATGTTGGCGTGCTCCAAGAAACTTTTGAGGAGGTTCTTCAACAAGAAGCACAGCCCGAGACTGAATTGGGGCACACTTCACTTCCACTGGTGACAGATCAGACATTGGAGAACGTCGAACGAGACCTTACTCCTCACACCGCCACCCCGTCTGACACAGAGTCTGACGAGGAAATCAGTCTGATCAGGAGGACTCCTAGAAGACTCAGTATTCAGTTGGAGTCGCACTTTCCAGCAGTCACCACCGCACCAGATACTACGCTGCCCACGACGACAAGTGTTGCTGGCACTTCATCGCTCAATCTTGAGCCGCAACCATCTCCTGTGGTGTCTGGTTCGCAGGCACACCCTGAGCCTGCCATAACACCCATAGAGGCGAATCTTCTGGATTCGACTCGAGGATTGGGTGGAAGTCTCATACAGTCACAACCTCAAGTGACTGTGAGCCGACCCACAGAGTCGGTGTCTACTCAAGGGCTGATAACAGGCGACATCAGTCGTCCTGGTCCATCAAAGGAGGCGTCCGCACCCTATGTGACGAACGAGCAGTTCCAAGCCGCTCTCTCTGCCGCTGTACGGTCTATGGAAGACAAAATCATGGAGAGAGTCCTTCAAGCAATCGAGACATCCCGAAGAGATACCGGGAAAGCACCTGTCTCTGAAGGCCCTTCGTCACAAGTCCACTCCACACCTCCACAACCCACATCCACCGACCCTCTAGCCACTTCCTCCATCCTCATCAACCCATACACAATCCCCATCACCGAGCTCCACGACATTCTCCTTGCCCGCCTGATAGGTCTTTCCATCCAGTCGCCTCAAGAAGAATCCCTTTATAGGCGATTGGTGGATCATCCTTAGCCACCGCCTGACACCTGCCGAGGCCAAAGCTCCCACTCACGGCGCAAACATGACGATCCTGACGATCAGGACCCTCATGAGGGGGAGAAGAGGCCGAGGACATACATACGGCCAAGGATAAGGCTCGGGCGCTACGCAGACGAGCGTTGGAGCTGGTGAAACCCAAACTACCCACCAAATCCAAACTACCCACCAAACCGCCCACCAAACCCATACCCACACCACGCACCGCACCGCCCACATCGACCCACCAACCTTTCACCTCAGGACGCCTCCGCCCACACCACCGATCTACTCAAGCCCCTTGCTTCTGGAAGAAAAAACAAGTGCTGCAATGCTTGTAGCCATGGCAGCTACCCAAGCTACTCCCTCTGTCGCTCCAGACCAACCGGGACCCTCTGGACATGGCTTCAATCCACACGAAGTATTACACAATTACATTTTCGAAGGCTAGTGGATGAACCATTCCATGCCCGAGGAGCATCAGAGACAACGGCTTCAGGACGTACGCCACTTCTTATAACAAGCATCCGTGGACCTCGTGATCATAGAAGACGACGAACTTCAAGAAGGTGTAGACTACCAAAATGAAATCCCAAGGCTACCGGAGTTGATCGCACAACGAGCGGCCTCTCCTACAGGACAGATGCCGGGGACCGTTCAGATCGACACGCTGTGGGAGAACATTCACATAGAGATACCTTTCCTTGAAAAAGTCAGGGAAAACATTTGGAGGTCACCGGATCGGATCAAGAAGCCGGATGAGTTCGAGCTGAGAGGGATCTCTCACTGGGATCAGCATAAGAGAATGACATATCTGTGGATGCTGACCCAACTAGGACCGGACATGAGGCTGGGGATCCCGAAGAATCGACTGAAGAGTCACTTCAGGGAACTCTCCCCAATTTGCCAACTCCTCAGTGTCTATTGTGCCAAAGGAGGACTTCCAACACCTCACTACATCATCGAACGAGTGGACAAGACCCGAGAGGAACTGAGCGAGAGCGACCTGCCGTATCTCCCCGCCGATGAAGCGTACCGTCTTTATCAGCTACGTGGAGAAGTACAAAGGTCCTCACGGCTTCATCAAGAAAGAAGGCCTCGAAGGGCTCTACCGGTTCATGATGCGACAAGTCAAGTACTTCGCCGCTCACGACCTTCAAATGGCGCTTGAGAGCAATATGAAGAAGGTCAACATGGTCGAACCACTCTTCAAAGGACCTGAGATCGAGAGGCTTCCAAGCAATCACGTGCATATCAGCTCTGTCATCGGCATCACCTACAACAACCCAATTGCCAAGAAGAATAGGTTGATGCTGAAGACAGAAATTCACAAGTTTTGCGACGGAACCCTCAAGATTGTCAGGAGAAATATCGAACAGAGGTTGGAAGAGATAAATAGAGACACGATACAGAGGATCCATCGGTTTGTGAGAGAACAACCGCTCCTGATGGAATTGTTGGATGACATCAAGGAGCGCCTGAAGCTCAGGGAGACCGTTACGGACTACGAGCATGCACTGGGCTTCCGCAGATCGTACTATGCCCGGACAAAAAGCGCGGAGACGGAATCAAGCACAAAGGGGGAGATTGTAGAATACCAATTGTAATTGTGCTTGATTTCATTAGTTGTCCTTGTAATTAGGGGCTTTACTTGTATTAGTCTTTAGATTAAGGACTAGTTTGATATTTATACCAAGATTGCTTGGTATAAATACTTGTAAACTAATTGAGCTGAAAAGAGAAAGTTTAGAGAATTGATCCGAAGGGCTTGCAATTCGATTTCTAGAGAGAGAAACAACAGTAACTTTCTCACTCTAATTGAATTCTCTCTCGTGTTCTTAACTTGAGTTTTTCGATCGAATTCAATTGATTATCTAAACGATCGAATTGCTAGGGATTCTAGCCTAGGATCGTAGAGTTGTTAATCTGAGGACCTAACACACAGGTTCGTGAGAGAACAGCCACCCCTGATGGAGTTGTTAGACGACATCGAGGAGTGCCTGAAGCTGAGGGAAACACTCAGGAACTTCGAGTATGTGCTGGATTTGCGCAGATCGTATTACGCCCGACGAGGACAAACAGCGTGGAGACGCAATCAAGTACAAAGGGGGATATTGTAGAGTATTTTTTAATTGTGCTTGATTTTATTAGTTGTCCTTGTAATTAGAGGCGTTTTGGATAGTACTCCTTAGATTAGGACTAGTTTGATATTTATACCAAGTTTGTTTGGTATAAATACTTTGTAAACAATCGCAACCAATAGAGAAAGTTTTGGAAATTGATCCGAAAGGCTTGCAATTCAATTTCTAGAGAGAGAAACAATTGTAACTTTCTCACTCTAGTCGAATTCTCTCTCTTGTTCTTCAATTGAGTTTTTCGATCGTCTCAATGTCAATCATTATCATTGAATTACTTAGAATTCATGCCTAGGATCATAGAGTTGTTAATCGTAGGACCTAACAGTATCAAGACTACAACCCTTGGGAGGTTCCCTAGTTTTGTTGCGTTGATTCAGTTTAGTGTAAGAAAAGGGAATTTCAGCCCTAGTTTTGGCTTTTCTTTTGGCTATCTCTTCGATATCTATTTCTCTTGCGCTTGTGAAGTTCATCAATTTTGTTAGTCATAAGCCCATGTACTTGACATCATAAAGTTGTTTACAGTCAACTTTATTCAAGTTACGTGGTTTCTCGAAGCCTAAGCATACTTATAGTCATAAAATTCTAAATCCTTGGGCTGATTCAGAAAGATAGTCTGTTCAGTTTGTCCCTTTATTACTATAAGATCTACTAATATTTTAATTTTTGAATATAGCTTCTTACATTCATTGTCTAAGGTAGCATAGTTGTTTTGAGCGGTGCTCTTTTCGGCTTGACAGGTGTCTAGACTCTTTCCTAGTTCGTTAATCTTAGAATTTGCTTTAACTAATTCCTCTTCGAGACTAGTGACTTTCTTATTTGTCGATTCAAGTCTAATTTTAACTAGACTCTTTTCGTCTAAGTTCCTTAATAGACATTTGTGATTATTGTCTAGCCTGTCCTCTAGTTCTTTTATTACCGAGCTATGCTTTTCTAATGTGGTATGCTTAGTCTCATATGTTTGGAGTTTCTTCGTTAATTCGTCTATGGTGAGGCTAGAACTCCTAACTTGTTCTTCGAGACTAGCTATGATTTCCTTAGCTTTAAGAAGCTCTTTCTCTGCTATTATTCCTCTTTTCTGCTTAGTTACCATGTTAGCAAATTTAGAGCTTAACTCAGCTAACAAGTCAGAATTTGTAGAGTCAGTGGTTTCTACCTCCTGAGATGATGTGGATGCTTTCTCGTCGTCCGTCTCTGCGGAAGTATCATCTTCCTTTTCACCATCAAGGCGTGCCATCAGGGCAGGATTGTCGGCGTCAGAATCTGAGCTATCCTCTAGCCAGTGGTCCTGCTCTGCCATAAGAGCTACTCCAGCTTCCTTTGGTTTAGTTAGTTGAAGCTTTCTGAAGTAGTAGTTAGCATCCATTTTCTTCGGAAGGGTGCACTCCCGGGGAAAGTGACCTGTTTTTCCACAATTAAAACAATTTAGTGTGTCTTTAGAAAGTGTGGCTTATGAGGACTCAGCTGGCTTTTCTTTATTCTTCGAGCTTGTAGTTCGAAGTCTGTTGGCAGAAGATGACGACTTTTTCTTGAAGTACTGCTTTGTCATCTTAGCGACTAATGCCAACTGTTTGCCAAATTCTCTAATCTCAGAGGGAAGTTCTGAATCAGATGTGTCTTTATCCTCTGAGGAGCTTGGGAGCTTGATGTGCTTTTCCTTGCGTGAGCGGGAGCTCTTCTTCTCAGAAACTAGAGCTATGGAGTCCTCGGCCTGTTTGCCCTTTTGCTTCTTTTGTAACTCGCCTATGTCTTCTTCATGTTGTGCGAGGTTATCAAAAACAGCTTGAATATCCATCTCGTCCAAGTCCTTATTTTGTCGGAGTTGGGTAGAGATCTTCTTCCAGTCGGTGGGCAGTGCGGACAGGAATCGAATGTTCATCTCCATGTTAGTCTTTTTGATATCAATCTTCCTCATTTCGTTGAGAAGAGTGAGGTACCGCTTCGTGTAAGCTCTCCTCACTTTTGGCCTTGAAGGAGTCATATGCTGTGAGTATGTTAGCCTTCTTAGCTTTAGCACCGACTTCGGTTCTTTGCATCATCCGCTCCAGTTCATCCCACATCCCTTTAGCAGTTGGGATGCTATTCTATTTGTCTATAGATATCATTAGGGATGCCCTGCATCAGTGTGTTCTTAGCAATAAGATCTGCTCTAGCTTTTCTTTTCTCAACTGCATCGTACTCACTGGGTAATTTTACTCGCCTAGTGGTTTCGATCGGAGGATTATTCAAGCTATCACCTTCTTGTTTTATGTAAAATATTTCCTGTCCCTCATAAAGTGATTTAGTTGATGTAGGATCTTTGTTTGTTGTTTTGATGTCTTGAATTGATGTGATGTGCTTCACAAGTAGCGGATTAGTTAGTAGCATTTGATTCTAGAGCAGTTTCGAGAATAATTTTTGACTCAATCTATAAAGTTTGATCAAAAATTAATTCGTCGAGAAAAATTGGCGCCGTTACTGTTCTCAGGCGAGAAAGTTCGTCAGCGAAAAATTTTACGAGCGAGAAAAATTGCTCAAAATCTTTCGGTCGAGAAAAAATTTGGATCGTGGATTTATTTCGAGCGCGGAGAAACAGTATTTTAATATGTTTCTCGCTGGGTTAAAATAAGTTCGTTGACTGAAAAAGGTTTCTCGTACGCAAATGATTTTCGCTTAGTCAAACTGAGAAGTCTGACCGAAAAAATTATCGACTGTAAGTTTTATGCGTGCAAAGGTCAAAATTAGTCTTCGTCGAAAAATTTTTCGCTATGTAAAGCTCGAGAAATTGAATTGCAAACCTTTCGGGTAGTTAGTTGTTGTTTTTCGAAATCTACTCGAATCTACTCGAATCTACTCGAAATCAACTACTAACTACGCACGAAGAACCTGATTCGAAAGGCTTGCAATTCAATTTCAAAAAATTTTTCGCTATGTAAAGAAAAATATATCGAATTTGAGCAAAATCAGAACGTGTTCTAACAGTTTATCGTGCGAACAACATCAACTCAAATTCAATCAATTCAGCTCGAATGATCTTCTAAACGCTACCGATCTAATTGGAAAGTTTCGTATCACTAAAACGAGCATGAAAACATCAAATTCAAATCAATTGAGCACAGAGTTGAGCTATTAGATCGAAATTTAAATTCACGCCAAACTGTTCTTCGATGGAACAGTACCCGAACTCAAACTTCAATCCAATTCTAACAGTTCCCGATTCAAAACAGAACGAATCTGCTCTGATACCAATTGTTAGGGCCTAATTTATCAACCTATGATCCTAGGCATGAATTATAAGGCAATCGATAAGAATTGTAGAGATTGAGATTTCGATCGAAAACCTTCTTGAAGAGCGCGAGAGAGAATTTTGCTTAGAGTGAAAAGATTTCTTGTGTTTCTCTCTCTAGAAATTGAAATGCAAGCCTTTCGGATCAATTTTCTAAATCTTCTCGTTAAGCACAACATTTGTACAACTATTTATACCAAACATACTCGGTATAAATAACAAACTAAGTCCTAAACCAAGGATTATTACAATAAACGCCCCAAATTACGATGACAGCTAATTAAATCAATGCACAATTAAATTCATATCCTACAAGTTTGTCAGGAGAAATTTCAGTTGATGCTCCTTCAAATTCTGGTGAACATACTGCTATTTTCCTAATCATGTTTTTAAGTTGCAGAAAGCGTTTTGTGGAGAGGAACTGTTGCAGTTTGAGAAAAACCAAGTTTGGACCTTGGTTCCACAGCCAAAAGACATTAATGTCACAGGCACGGAGTGGATCTTTAAGAATAAATCTGATGAACTTGGTAGAGTTGTTAGGAACAAAGCACGTTTAGTAGCCCAAGGTTATACACAAGTCGAGGGAATTGATTTTGATGAGACAGTAGCCCCCGTTGCTAGACTTGAAGATTAGGTTATTGCTTGCTATTGCATGTTGGCTCAACATTACCTTACATCAAATGGATGTTAAGGGTGCATTTTTTAATGGATATAGATAAAGAAATATATGTTGAGCAGACGAAAGGTTTCCAAAAGATCCACATTTTCCTAATAATGTTTTTTAGTTGCAGAAAGTGCTTTATGGACTTAGCAGGCGCCTTGAGCTTGGTATGGTAGGTTGACTACGTTCCTACTTGAATTTGGGTTCGTACGAGGTGAAGCCGCGAACACTCCTTGTCAAAAGAGTTGGTTCTGATATTTCGATTGCCCAGATTTATCTAGATGATATTGTTTTTGGCTCTAGTTCTCAATCCATGTTAGACCAATTCGTACATGCTATGAATTCAACTTTCGAAATGAGTATGATTGGTGAGCTTACATTTTTCTTAGGCCTGCAGATTAAGCAAAGCAACGATGGTATTTTCATGTCCCAGGAGAAGTATGCAAAGAACACAATGAAAAAATTCGGGCTAGATACTGCCAAGGTAATGAAAACACCGATGGGTTCAACATAGAAGGTAAGTGAAGATAATGTTGGACAGAATGTTGACCCACATTGTATCGTTCCATGATAGGCAGTCTTTTATATCTTTCAGCGAGTCGACCTGAGATATTATGTTCAGTGTTTGTGTTTGTGCTAGTTATCAGGCTGAGCCAAAAATTTCCCATTTAAATACTTGGAAGAGAATATAAAGATATGTGAGTGGCTCGTGTAGTTTAGGGTTATGGTTCTCGAAAGATACTAACACGAATCTTGTAGGATATAGCGATGCTGATTGGGCAGGTGACGAAAATGACTGCAAGAGCACAAGTGGCGGTTGTTTCTTCTTAGGTAATAATCTTGTGTCCTGGTATAGTAAGAAACAAAATTGCGTGTCATTGTCTACAGCTGAGTCTGAATATGTAGCTGCGGGTAGCTGCTGTACTCAGCTTATGTGGTTAAATAGCATGTTGTGTGACTATGGTTTAGAATATGAGTCCGTACTTATGTATTGCGATAACCTTAGTGCCATCAACATCTCTAAGAACCCCCATTCAGCATTCACGTACCAAGCATACAGATATTACGCATCATTTTCTGAGAGATATGGTAGAGAAAGAATTAGTGTGCATTGAGCATATAGACACGAAAAATCATGAAAGCATTGGATTCTGAAAGGTTTTCGGACCTGGTGAAATCCATAGGTTTGCATCAGTTTGTCTGATTGTTGGTCCAACATTTGGATCAACATAGCATATGTTGAACTTGATGGTTACTGCTTGATGTTTGATTTAATGTTCTCTCTATTATTCTGTGAAATAATTTGACCTCACCTAGACAGTTCCCTGAAATGACCATCTTCCTTAAAAAAATGTGCTCGTCATTCTTTTTCAAGATACATGTTCAGGTAATAAGGTTTTTTAGGTACACAGCATTCACGTTGACGATGTATTCTTTGCGACAAAAATCCTAATCTTGATGATAAGGATCTTATAAGGGCTATGCATAATACTACAAGTTTATAACTGAGGTAAGTAGGGCATAAATGAAAGGGAATTGAGTTTAGGGTATTGAACAGAAAAGTCTTGAATTTCAAAGTAGAATGTTGAGTCTTATGTTGGAGCAACATATGTGACTGTCAGCTTGATCATGCTACATTCTTTGTGCTTTTGTTTATTTGTCTTAGTTCCTAGATTGCATGTGTCAGTTTCGTGTGTCTAGTGTCTATATCTCTCAGAATTGCATTAGTATCTCTCAAAGAACAGCCTGTTATGCTTGTCTCAAGTTGTCATCAACGTCATCTAATCGATTAGTATCGCTCACTCATACTATGATTTTTGACTTGGTATGTTTCGTTGAATCATGACTTGATCCTGATTTTTTCGTATGCGTGAATTCTCTTGGACTGTTAGAAAATTTTTTCTGGCTTGGCTCGATAACTTCCACTTTCACAAATCATATTTCATAATATAGGCAATCTTTGCAAATTCGAGAAGTTTTTTTTGACCTTCATAGACTTCAAGATTTATACTACTCTGCTTCGATACTTTTAATCTTGAATGTTTGTTGCAAACTCACCCAATTTTTAGTCTGAGAATGTTGAACCAGATGTTGGATCAACATCTTCCTCATGTTTCACCTGGAAAAATTCTCTGAGGTTTACCTTTTCCAAAAAGGGGGGAGACGATGGTACTAATCAAGGTGGTGCAACTTTTGCATGTACTGCTAAGGGAACTTCGACAGGGGGAGGTAGAACTAAAACAGAAATAAGTAGACTCCATTAAGAGTTTGAATTTCTTATCCTTATCAACTTTTGCGTGCCTGATAAAGTTTTATACTTTTGTGCATGCTGATTTGGTTCTCTAATATGATTGCCTGTCGAAAATTTGTGCTTGCAGATTTCCCTAAAGAACCTTGGACGGCTTTGTATTAATTTCTAGTACTTAGTTATTTTTTACTCTAACCATATTTGATTTGTTTTTTGGTTGAGTATATTTTGCCTTCAGGGGGAGTTTTTGAACGTCAAATTAAGGAGGAGCTTTCTTCCTTCCCAAAAATGGGGAGATGATACAGAAGAAGAAGCCAGGACGGAGTAAGCTAAGTGGATGTGCATGGGTTTTGGGAAGAAAGACAAAAAAGGAGAGTTTGTTAATGTCGAAGACATGATCAAAGATATGAAATGATTTTGTCTTCCTTCCCCAAAAATAAATCATAGCAATTGGAGATTGCATCTACCATAAATAGAAGATTATCACCCAAGAACTTAAGAGAATCGAACTCAAATATTTACTATATTTGGGGAGATCTTCAAGGAGATAGTTTAGGAGACTCTCAAGATATCTTTTACCTATTCAAGAGGAAGCCAATGCCTATAAATATAAGGAGGATTTCGAGCTGCCATCAAGAGCCTTGAATGAGAAATTCAGAGATAAATTTTAAGAGCTTTTACGGAGCGAAACACATGAGACTTTGAGCGAACGAGATCTTAAAAGAACGAGAGAGCGTTCATTGTTTTGCATAGCTCTATTCTTTCCCTTTGAGTCTAGAGTCTAGACGTAATCAATTAGGGAAGGTTTTGAAGCTTTAGATTCGTTTTAGGCATGAGTTTACTATATCGATAGTTGTTCTTTTTGTAATCCATTTTTAATAGTGGAATTTTGCCATGAGGCTCGCAACAAGTTGAAGAACTTGCTGCATAAATTTACATCTCGTGTGTGTCATCTTTTACTACTAAGTTTTATTATTCCGCTGTGCTAAACCGTTCTGATAGCGAGTGTTGGCCTGTGTGTTGGATCAACATTTTAGTCAACATTTCTGTGTCTAGTTTTAAACTTAGTTAGGTTGCATCCATATGATATCGGATACTCCGATGTTGGACTGCCCTAGTAGCTTTGCAGTAGTTCAAATAATTTTCTTTTGAAACTAAAAAGAAATGGACCACTCAGCATCCTCCTGGCCTCTCATTGCGTCCCAAACAAACTCCATCATCCTTTTTCCGTACTCGACACATATACCCAGGCATCAGAACGTAGTAACTGAGAGCGTTGGCCCTCACACCCTTCTCAATCATTTCATCGAGCACCTTCTCGGCACACCCCACATCACCAAGCCAATAATACTAATTCGGTAAAGAAGTATATGACGCAACTACGTTTGTAGCCGTTGATGTAGCCAGAACTCATCCCGTGGCAGGTTGGTCGACGTCTTCGTCACCGTCACCGGCGGAGAGTTTGGTGCCGCCTCTTGCTTGCTGCCGAAGATTGGCTGTCGCCTGAAGGTCCCCGAGCACTACGGGATAATAGAGATCAATAGAGTGATGGACTGAAGGACTTGAGCGGCACCGTGAAGTAGAACGTGGGGTGTTGGTGTAATACCCGGGTCCCGTAAGTAAGCCGGCCAATAAATTTCCATGCATATTACGTGATTATATGACTGCATATTTTTATTTATTATGTGTTTATGTGGAATAATGATTTCATGACGAGTATTGAAATTATAATAATGAGAGGAATTCTTGAACGATTAATTTCAAGTTTCGAAATTAAGGAATGTGGAGTATGTGAATTTTCGTTATGACTAACATGTGAACTATGGATTCAAGGGAGGGGAATTTCATAACTTAATAATTACTGTAATAATGGGTCTTTGTAAAGATTTTATCAAAGGAGAAAACCATACGTGATTTAATATAGGGATTAGGTTAAAGTATTTTGTCATTTACCTATCATTAACTTCAAGTGGACGAGATAAAGAAAAGAAATTAAACACCTCATTTGGTAATTAGCGAGAATTAGGAATTTAGAGAGAAGCTAAAGCAGAAGTCAAACTCGAGCTTGGAGTGGGTATAAATTTCTTACCTTAATCTTTAAGCTTTATGTTATCATTTAGTATGTTTTAAGTGCGTTAGATACGAGAAGCTAGATCTGTGTAAGTTTTATATAGGTTTTTAATTTTTGAAGGTTCAAATATATTTTGAAGTTTTTAAGGCGATCTCTGTGTTCTTGAGAAAATAATATTTTGATCGTTTGTTTTAAGGTTTTTGTGTGAAGTTTCTGTTTTTGGATAGTCAAGTGAGATTTTGCGAATTTAATAAGTTTTGATGGTGTGTGAATTTAGTTAGTTTGTGAATTGTGAGAAAATTCGCGAACTAGAAGTGTAAAATGGATTCGCAAATTGATTCGCAAATTTGTGCGTGTGAAGATTCGCGGATTGAGTGAGTATGCAAAATGACTTTGCGGGTATTGTTTGACTAATTCCATTTCATGGGTTGTGTTTTGCGAATTGAGAGGTTTGTGAATTGAGTCAGCTTTACAAAGTATACCAGTTCGTGAATTATGTGTAAGGCAAAGTAGACTTCGCAAATTGTATATATGGGTTCACGAACTTGTGGTGTGCGAATTCATTTTGCAGGTTATACTTTGCGACTCCATAAGAGTTTGTGAAATTAGGGAGTGCAAATTGAGTTTTGCGAATTGGGATTATTACTTCGCGAATTGCTTTTGTGAACTATAACAACTTTGCGAATTGTTTTTGTAAATTAGAGACTTTGCGAATAGTATGAGAGTTTGCGAATCTGTGTACCACTTCGCGAACTTGGTTGCTGTGTAGAATTTCGCGGGTTCATATAATGCACTTCGCCAATCAGAACCCCTACGAATAAAACGTTTTAAGTTCAAAAAAAAAACTAACACTTTTTGACGAAAAATATTTTTATACTAGTTAATCAGAAAAATATTCTGAGTCTAATGGGCACGGTTTTCCGTAACGCTCGATCATAATTTGTTCCTCGGTGTTTTCAGGGGCAAATTACGGTATAGGCAAACGTCCCTTTTGATGGAATTTCCGAACGAAAATTTACGTAGTCAATTAATATAATATATAAACTGATTTTATTGTCTTTTCGTGGTTAAAGGACGAGATTTTAGGAAACTCACCAGACTGGTTAGCAATTAGCTTAAGGACGTCAGGTAAGTGGGAATCTCACCTACAACACATAATTTGTGTTATATGTATTTGTTTTATGTGAATATGTGCTTTGATGTGAATATGTGGTGATGATTGATGAAGTGAAATGTTTCGATATGCTTTTGCATAGTAAACATTTATTGCATTATTATGTGACATGAGCATGTGCATACACGAATGATGTGAGGATTAGAAGTATGAGTATGCACAGTATATGATCGTCTTGAAAACAAAATATGTTTGAAGACATTAGTATTTGATATAGATTCATGAAGAGTCATAGTATAGCTACTTCTACAAAGGCACCATGACGGGGGTAAACCGTCGAATGTATGTACCTAAATTATTTAGGTAGCGGACAAGGGTCACATGGACGAGACACATGGCATAAGCCAGAGTGCCAGGAAAGGCAACCGCAATGAAAAAGGACGATCGCCAGATAGAGGGGCGACCTGGTGAACGACAAAACTGGAGATAAACCCTAGTTTATCTTAACCAGAGTGGGCTGACTATCGTATTGTATCTGAATAGGATTTGAGCTCATTTCATGGTGGTGCGAGTAGTAAGTTAGCTATGGGCCTGATAGAAATAAGAATTAAATGGAAGAGAAAATGATAAAAGAAATATGAGTATGTGAGTATTAGAAAGCACTGGCGCCGATGCCTTTGCTAGATGACACGTGCATACATGCATATTTGCACTTACTGAGCTTTATAGCTCATCCCATGTTTTTATGTGTTGTAGACGCAGTGAACACGGTACGTGAACCTATGAAAGGCGAGGCTGGTCCTTCTGGAATTTCCAGTGACTTTTGAGGGTGGTGTGTACATGGATGCGACCTGTGTGGCGGGTGTTATGTAAATTACGCTGTGTTTTGTAAAATATGTTTGTATTGTATGTAAAACATTCGAATAATGTTTGCATTGTAAACTAGTAGTGTGTGGTGAGTTTTGTAAAATCGAAAAATTTCTATCGGTATTTCGTATGTAATATATTTATATTTCTATAGTCACGTCAGTTAGTGTAAGATAATAGTAGTAGATGGCGGGGCGCCACAGGTGGTGTGTTGGCTGAATGATCCATTAGCACGTAGTGGAGTGGAGTATTACAAATATACAATTAAATGATAGCACGCACAAGAGAAACAATTTTAAAAAAAATTAATGAATATGACCCGTGGCGAACTTTTAGCCCACCTATATTTCTATTCTAAAATACTAGTTTTTTGCCTATGCAGTGCATGATCGTTAACTTTGTGTAATTAACGTATTTAAAGAGAACGTCTTGACAATATTCTGTGTCTTATAACATATTCACAATCTCTTATGAGGCCAAGTCTTAATGCATTGTCCATAATATTGACATGGATTTACGTATTGTGCATGGAATAACTCGCTCCTTGGTACATTGTATACATACCACGCATGAACAGACCGGCCAACTAACAAAAAACATATGCTAAATTGAATAACAAAATCATAGAGGATGTTTACACCAATAATATTAATTTTTGTAGTCTCTTTCAATTATTGGTATTTGCCGGTATGTTTTAATCACCTCCTTATATCTATGATGAGATCTTTTATCCTCAGGTTCATAACCTCTTCTACGTGATCTTTCTATGGTTGTTCCTTAATTTTGTCGTTGCGGCGCCCCTGACTCCTACCGCCCATTCTTATTACTAATTCGTGTGACTGCATGTGATGTAAACGAAATCTATATACGAAAATGCGCACAAAATTTTTCCTTTTATATAAAGGAAACTCTTCTGTACAATACAAAATATTCCTAGGACATAAATACATAGGTGAGCGCGCATGCGTATTCAAAATAAACTATCGGCCCGCCACTCGGGTTGCATCCATGTACACACTGCCACCTCAAAAGTCCTCCGGAAGCTTCAAAATTTGGCGTCACACTCGTAAAGATCACATACCGTGATCCCGTGAACCTACAATGCATAAATTCATGGAATGAGCTTATAAAGCTCAGTAAGTGAAAGTCATGCATGCAATGCACGTGTCCTAAATTCGCAAAGGCATCCGCGCCAATACTTCCTAGACCTCATATTTTCCTTGTCTTATCTTGTCATGTAGAGCCCTCGGCTATCTTGCTATGCACCATCATGAAGCTCGAATCCACGAGGGAAATATTCAAGTGGCAATACCCACTCAAGGGAGGCTAACCCTAGGGCACATTTTCTGTCCCAAGGTGGTTTCATACGCCACGCGGACGCTTCACACTGATAGCCTAATCTGAGACAGTCAACACCAGAGGTACCCTCGGTGTCGCTTACTCCCTCAGCTCGCAACCTCCAGGTTGTCACGACCCGCCATGAGGGCATTAGCCCTAAAATCATGTCTTGCCTTGTACATGTCATGTCTTGACGGTAGCACCATACGACGTCACCACGGTAGCATAGAAGAGCCGTGACTCAACTGTGAGTCGACATCAGACGCCCATATCGGCGAATCTTTATCGCTCTCAGGCGATCGTATATAATGCACGCTCTCATATCATGCCTTTCGTTCTAAACGTGCGTGCATATGCTCATGTCATGAATATGCGTGTCATGCCATCATATCATGTAATTAAATCATGCATGTCATGTAGCGCAAATAATTCACAAAGGAAGTCAGATAAATCCACATAAACACATTACACGTAATTTCATGCACATATAGTTACGTGTTGTAGTTGGGACTTACACTTACCTGGTATCCATAGCTATTTAACGTATCGTACGGTATGTCGCTAACCTTCAAACCCTAAATATAGAAGCATATAAAATTAGGGTTTGTTAGTCCAATTATAGTTATACCAAAGTGGCTTAGTTTGAAAAGCCTGGTTTCGATTTTTATATGTTTCGAAACCCTAAAACTTCAAAATTCGACTTAAATTGAAAACACCACTTTGAAATTCATAATGAGCTCGAGTTACATAATATTTAAATCTCGACATTGAAATCGAAATTGATCTCGATCGGTTCTCGAGATATGTCTCGACATTTTATATGTAAGAGTTCGACATTTGGATCCTATACAAAGATCTCGATAGACTATAGAATGGATCTCGACATGTTGGAATTAAATCTCGAACAGCACCTAAGGATTTCGATATAGTCTATGTGTAAGGATTTCGATATGTGTCTTGGAAATTATATTTCGACATTATAATCCTAAAATCTCGAGATATCATCTACAAGCACGAGATGTGTTTCGACATTGTAAACAAATGTCGAGATGTAATAGCTAGGATCTCGAGGCTATAAAAAGATTTCGATATAACTATTAAAGATAGATCTCGAATTATTCCTACCATACTATCATGATTTCGAGATTTTACCAAAATTTTAATATAATATATCTAAGGATGTCGAGATTCATGTGGGGCTTATAAACAAGATGTCGAGGTCATATATCGAAATGATAACAACTTGTTGAGATTGCATGTTGAAATTATAACGAAATGTCGATATCAACATAACTCGAGATTTATCCTACAAATTAACGTGACTTCGAAATTCATAAGCTGGGGAAATCATATCACCCTAGAATATTTTTCTTGTGCAGAATTCATTTGGATCTTTGATTCGAAATATATATTTCTCAAGAACCGTACGAAAATTAAGGGAAATTCAATTAGTTTAACCCTTATCCCAGTCTAGGGTTTTCACCCATTTTCTTACATTTAATTCCCAAACTAGCATACATAGTAATACAAGAACTAAATTACTGAATCATATGCTCAAGTACAAGAAAAACACGTACTGATAATAAGGTTTTACCTTTCTTAGTCAAGAATCGAATGTTTGACTTGACAGAATTTCTATGCTTTTTAACTCCTTGTTGTAGCTTGAGATCTCCCCTGTTATCGAGTTTCTTTAGTTTGATGAAGTGTGTTTTCTTGTTGTTCATCTTATGTGATATATATGAATGCAATGATACTAACAATTGATTTGACATTTACTTATTAGATGACGTTTCTTTCCCTTTTGCTTAAGCAATCCTTAAGTTAATCACATTATAATTGTTTCCCCAAAATTTGGGCCTTAGGCTTATTTGAATTTGGGTCCAGATTAAAGTCTTATATAGCCTAAGTAAATTGTAGTCCTAATTCGATTTTTATTATTATTACAATATTCGAGTACTTAGGTTTTCTTATACCTAAGTTTTATGATAATTTTCCTCTACTATTATAATATCTTATAATATTAATTTACTTGTTTTCTTCTTTTGTTAAGTCATCGAGTCATGTGCAAATATTATATCCTAATCCCTTACTAAGTTATAGAGATAACTAAATCTCTTAAGTAACAATTTTTGTCTTATAATCCTTTCCTCAATGTTAAAGTAATAAACTATAATTATTGGTTTTTGAAAACCTATCCATACCCAAGTTAGTTTACCTATTTTAATATTAACATCGTTTACCCTATGACTAAGGGTTCAAACCTTACAAAACCCTAAGTTTAAAATCTTCTCGGTTATCATGTCATATACTAGAAACCCTAAAATCAATAACTAACCACTAGTACATAAAAGCACATAGGCGACGGTTTTTATGAGTTATAGGCGACGGTTGTTGTGCGTCGCCCAGAGCGCAGTCGCCCATCTTCTGAGTGTTGGGCAACGCATAAACAATCGTCGCCTATATCCACTGGTTTCACGGTGTTAAACGTTTGGGCGACGGTTGCGACGTTAGAAACGGTCGCCTATGATTGTTTTTTTGTTTCTTTTCCATATTCGGCGACGGTTGCTAAGTCAGAACGGTCGCCTATGTGCTTTAATTTGTTTTTATTTATCTCATAGGCGACTGTTTCTTCCTTAGAAACAGTCGCCTATGTGCTTTAATTTGTTTTCATTTATCACATAGGCGACTGTTTCTAAGGGGATAAATAAAAACAAACTAAAGCACAAGAACAGTCGCCTATGCGCGTGAAATTCTTTATGTTTATCATGGGCGACTGTTGCTTCCCTAGAAACAGTCGCCTATGACCGCAATTTTTTTATTTAAATTCTGTCATAGGCGACTGTTGCTTAGATAGAAACAGTCGCCTATGAAGGTAATTTTTTTATTGCTTTTTGCTTTCTTTATATTCCCAACCATCAAATCCAAAACAAATAAAACAAACGAAAATCAATCCCATCAATTAAGCCACATCAATAACTAATAATCATCAACTAAATCAATAGTTACATCATCTAACAAATATCGCATAACATAAAAAAGACTTATATTAACGCAAAAGTCTAACCTACAAAGAGGCTATGTAAATGCTCCGCCCACAATTCCCTTACTTCGTTGATCTCTTCGTCGTCGTAAGAGGAGCGCTCTAACATCTATAAAACATTAAACGAGATAATATTATTAAAAATACTAATTAAAAAAACTGATGGTTCTAAAATTCAATACCGTAGGCAAGTTGATTGTATCGCTGCCGATACGTTTGCAGATAATATCGTACATATATCTCATCACGTAAAAGCCGCAAAGCTCACTTGTGCTCGGTTGTTGCGGGCACTAATTTAGACAGGATTTCATGTAATTCAATATCGAATGATAATATGACACAAATAACTTTGAAAATGCATATGACAAATGCAAACCTTGCATCTTTTCCAAGCAACCTTTGATTTCTTATTCCGACTAGCTACCACACCCAAGAGCGACGCCGTAAGCATTGCCCTGAACCACGAAAGTAGGTAAAATAAATTAATTCTATAACTTACCAATATATGAACTTTATTTTATATAAAAAACGTACGTATCTATTAGACGACGAATCTTTGTCTTCCTTACGCCGATGTTCGGAGCGAGCGAATCGAAAACAAATACCGTGTTCGATGAAATGTCGATGACAAATAGAATCCAATGCTCACTAAATAAACGAAACGAAATGATTATTTACAATAATAAGCTATGAATAATGAAAAATATGTAACCTTATTTCGATTAAATTGTTATATTCCTATTAAATAGTATTAGTTTGATTTTTAATCCTATTGATTCGAAATAATTTGAATTTATTTTAACTATTTTATTAGTTTCTTGATTTATATTTTTATTCGTGTTGTAATTAATTCGAATTTATTCATATTAACTTAAATTAATTCATGTTAATTTGAATTATTCCAATTAATTCAAATTTATTTGAATTATTATTTTTTTTCCTAATATTTTGTTCTTTATTTTATTTAATTAGAATTAGATACCTATTAATTCAAACCAATTCGAGTTATAATTAATTTGAAATAATTAGAATTACTAAATTGATTTGTTAAATGAGTATTTTTCATAAAATTATAGGCGACGCGTTTACAAGAGTATCCGTCGCTGTGTCTGTTTTTTCCTTTTCCTATTAATTAGTATTAATTCGAATTATTGTCCTATTAATTTGAACTAATTCGAATTTATTTTTAATTATTAGTTTCTTAATTTATTTTTTTTATTCTGTATTTTAGTTAATTCGAATTATATTCATATTAACTTGAATTAATTCGTGTTAATTCGATTTATTCTTATTAATTCGAATTTATTTGATTTATTTATTGTTTTCTTAACATTTTTTGTTCTTTATGTTAGTTAATTAAAATTATATTCCTATTAATTCAAACAAAGTCAATTTATATTAAAATTAATTCGAATTTATTAGAATTATTAAATTAACTATATTTAGTTAATATGGAATTATATTCATAGTAATTCGAATTAATTCGATTTTATCCGATCTGAAAATAGTACGCAAGCCATTGAAAGAGAAATTATAAACTTGCAAGCAAACTCAAAGTTTTCCATGTGAAGGGGAAATAAAAGATACATGCATGCCAATGGTTGTCACCTTTCATTATATCAATAAGTATACAAAACAAAAACTTTCCCCTCAACGACAAAACTTTCTCCTCTACGACAAAACTTCCCTTCAGTTTCTTTTGCATTATCCTCACATGGAAAAATCATATTCGTATGTCTAAGAATACCCAAGCTAGTTGATCTCCCAACTAACCTTTGGAGCAACTCTTTCATGGCGTGGTTCGTAATCCTTGAAATAGCAGACAGTTTACGGACTCATTTATATAGTTAGCAGATTGAGAAAATCAATTCCCAAGAAAAAAATCAATTTTTTTTACCTCCAATTTCTCCACTAGCTCTATAGCGTTCGGCGCAGAAACGATAATGTGGCGAGCAGTTGGACTGATGAATCCCTCCTCAACAGCTTTATCGATGAACGAAAGCAATGAGTAATAATATCCATCAACATTGAGCAATCCCACCTACGAATAGCCCATGAAAAACTGCCCTTCAATCTAATGCATAATTTCATTTTTTATCAAAGTTGCAGGAAGAAAATATCGATGACTTACAGGTTTATCATGGATGCCAAGCTCAGCCCATGTTATCACTTCGAGCAATTCCTCCAACGTGCCATAACCGCCTGATGATTTGAAAAGATGTTTTCATGGTCGTATGAAATGAATGATTGATGAAAATGTTTGGACATAAAGAGTTTTGAGATTATTACCAGGTAAGGCAATAAAAGCATCAGAATGCCTTTCCATTGCTGCTTTCCTTTGATGCATATCAGAAACTGGCTTCACTTCACCAATAGTTTGACCAGTTAACTGCACCAATAAAGTAGCAGAAGATATAAGTTAATGTGAGAGAAAAGGAAATTGTAGAGATATTTTGGTGAGGTTTTCTAATTATGTGGTAAAACCAAGGAAACCATAAGTAGGCATACCTCTCTAGGGATGAGAGTCTTGGGAATAACCCTGGAAAAATGCAGACAATAACATGGCATGTATCATGAGTTTGCTCAAGAAATGAACAACAATATACATCAAAGACATAAAAAAGATATTATCTCACATGTCATCATGGCTGCTCTTTTTTTTTCCTTTCTTTAGTGTTTTGTTTGCTGAAGTAGACAAAGGATAAAATAACAAGGGAGAAAAGTTTCTTACCCAATTACATGCCTACCACCATCATGAACAGCTTGTGAGACTAAGCCCATCAAGCCTATGCTACCTCCACCATAGACCAAATCAATGTTCTTTGAAACCTTAAGAAAGCAAACAAACAAACACATAAGATTTATTTCAAATGAAGAACAAAGTAGTCTACGAAGCACGTTTATTTCAAAATCCCACCCACCAAAACATACAAAAAATTAGAGATGAAAGGTGGGTTGTTTTTTGGAAAAAATCCAAGATTTACAGCAATTTTTCTTCAAGCAAACATTAGATTTAGATGGCCTAAAATAGAAGCACTAAATGCAAGAAAATATTACCAAAACTTTGCCGAGCTCAACAGCAGCTTCTTGATAGCTTTTCTTCTTTCCTTGCCTGCTTCCGCAAAACACACAAATTCTCTTGAACTTTGATTGGTATAAATTGCACTCTCTCTCCATGTTCTTTTGTCTAATAAAGCACAAAAGGAAATGTCGAAACTTCAAAGCCGATAGCTTATAAAATAGTCCAACCAACTTACAGCGATTGAACTAATACACCGACACTTTTAAGTACTCTCTTTAATTTCCATCACGGTAGACGAAACAAAGTTTTTGCCTTCATTGCATGACCATTCAAGAAACCAAAAATTTCGTCACTTCTTTCGTATTAATCAATGTCCATATCAACCTCAAATCAAATATAACACAAACATGAGCTCAAATCGTAGAAACTAAGCCTCGAAAATGCATAAAATACCTCCAACTTCGAAAATTCTCAATATAAGCCCCAAAACAAAAATTTCGCCACTTTTTTCCGCATTAATCAATGTCCATATCAACCTCACATCGAATATAACACAAACATGAGCCTCAAATCGTAGAAACTAAGCCACGAAATCGCAAAAAACCTCCAACTTCGAAACATTCGAACTCAATATAAGCGCAAAAACCAAAATTTCGCCACTTTTTTCGCATTAATCAAACTCCATATCAACCTCAAATCGAATATAACACAATCCTAAACCTAAACGTAACCTCAAATCGCTGAAATTAAGCCCCAAAATCGCCTAAAAAGCTAAAAATAATATTTCCAAGTTTTCAAAATGTCGAAACTTTAAAGCACTAAATATATAGTTTAGTAGAAGAAAATGAGTTGTGAGGGTCTTACCGTGTTTTCCTCGAGAGAAATCGCCTTAGATGGAGAGAGGTGCCGGCGGCTACTTACTTCCGCGCGGAGGGGGGAGGGTTTATAAAATCTATAGGCGACGGTTGTTTTGAAAAACACGTAACGGTCGCCCAAACTTGGGTCGCCTATGTGATTAACATTGGGCGACTCATGTCCGGTAACATGCGTCGCGCATACAAAAAAATTTATAGTGCATGGGCGACTCATGTTACGTAAACATGAGTCGCCTATATTGCTACCCTTGGGCGACACATTTCCGGTAACATGTGTCGCCCATACTCAAATAAAAAAAAATTTAGTTGTTCATGGGCGACTCATGTTTCGTTAACATGAGTCGCCTATGTGATAAAAAAATTTGGTTGTCGTTCATGGGCGACTCATGTTTTGTAACATGAGTCGCCCATAGCCAAATAAGAAAAAAATTATAAATGTGCACGCTAGTTATGGGCGACTCATGTTTCGTAAACATGAGTCGCCTATGTGATAAAAAAAATTTGGTTGTCGTTCATGGGCGACTCATGTTTTGTAACATGAGTCGCCCATAGCCAAATAAAAAAAATTATGAATGTGCACGCTAGTTATGGGCGACTCATGTTTCCTAAACATGAGTCGCCTATGTTATCACCCTTGGGCGACTCATTTCCGCTAACATGAGTCGCCCATACCGAAATAAAAAAATTTAAAATTCATTTATGGGCGACTCAAAACTTATCATGTGTCGCCTATACCGAAAAATATAAAACGTGGAAAAGCTTGGGCGACGCGTGTTTCGTAAACATGAGTCGCCTATGTGATATAAACATTGGGCGACTCATGTTTGGTAACATGAGTCGCCCATACCCAAATAAAAAAATATTTAAATTTGTGCATGATGAGAAAAGAAATGTTTTTTAAACAAGTAAAGTAGTTGGGCGACGCGTTTCTTGTTACTAAATGTCGCCGAAGAGTTACTAATGCCATAGGCGACGGTTTCTCCACAACGAACGGCGCCTATGAACAGCGACACTTAAAAGAATTTACCATAACGCCACCGCATCTATTATGGGCGACGGATTTTGCACAACCGTCGCCCATAGTGCCGTCGCCTATTGCTTATTCTCTACTAGTGAACCTAAATTCAATTAATTCTTCTGCTTGGTTAGTAATCCTAATATGTAATCACACAGGTATATAATATTTAAAATATGTTTCATGCAGTCACGTAAGTCACATAACATGTATGCATATTTATTGGCCGACTTACTTACGAGACTCGGGTATTACATCCTCCCCCCTTAAAAGGGATTTCACCCCCGAAATCAGGTAGGGAGAAATAACTCAGGGTAGCGGCTTCTCATATTATCTTCTCGTTCCCACGTAGCTTCTTCTGTGGACTGATTCTGCCATAATACCTTGACTAACGGAATTTCGTTATTCCGTAAACGTTTCACGTCAAACATTAGAATCTCTTCGGGCTTTTCCTCCTAGCTAAAATCTGGCTTGAGCTGTTGATGAAGATTTTCAGTGCTCAACACATGGCTTGGATCTGCGACGTATTTTCGTAACGTTGATACGTGAAAGACATTCTGCACTTGAGCTAATGAAATTGGTAGTTCGAGTTGGCATGCAACTTCGCCAACCTTTCTAAGGATACGAAACGGTCCTATATACCTTGGGCTTAGCTTGCCCTTTTTCCCAAATCGCTTTACGCCTTTCATCGGGGACACTTTTAGAAACACATAATCCTTTGGTTCAAATTCTAGTGGTCTACGCCTTTGGTCTGCGTAGCTTTTCTGTCTACTTTGGGCCGTTTTCATCCGTTCTCGTACTTTTGATGTTGCTTCCGTCATTTCTTGCACTAGATCGGGCCCTAGTATTGCTCGTTCTCAGACCTCATCCCAATGGATTGGAGATCTCCATTTGCGTCCGTATAGCTTCATATGAAGCCATTCCGATCGTTGCATGGAAACTGTTGTATGAGAATTCAATCAACGGAAGGTATCGGCTCCAATTTCCTCTAAAATCGAGCACGCAGGCTCTTAGCATGTCTTATAATGTCTGGATAGTTCGTTCCGACTGCCCGTCTGTCTGAGGATGGTAGGCAGTACTGAATGATAACTTGGTTCCCATGGCCTTCTGCAAACTCATCCAGAACTTGGATAGAAATCTTGAGTCTCGATCAGAAATGATCGAAATTGGAACTCCATGAAGTCGTACTATTTCCTTAATATATAGTGCTGTGTATCGTTCCATTGAGAATGTTGAACTGATGGCAAGAAGTGAGCGGACTTGGTCAATCGATCAACGATGACCCATATAGCGTCGTGGCCTTCCACGTTCTTAGGTAAGCTGACAACAAAGTCCATTGTGATGTGATCCCACTTTCCTTCGGGTACTGGCAGGGATTGCAAGGTTCCTGCCGATCGTTGGTGCTCTACCTTAATTTGCTGACACGTCAGACATTGGCTTACGAAGGTTGCGATTTCTCTTTTCATACCTGGCAACCAATAGTTAGCTCGTAGATCCCTGTACATCTTCATTGCTCCTCGATGGATTGAGTATAGTGGTATGGGTTTCCATCATGACAGTCTTTTGAAGTTCGGCGTCGTTAGGAACATATAAACGTCTTCTGTAATATAAGCTCCCGTCGTCTCGTATGGTGAAGTCTGCTGATCTTCGTTCCATTAGTGCTTCTTTGATTTTCAGATATAATTCGTCATTCTCTTGGGCCTTCGTAATCTGCTCCATCAACGTAGGTCGAAGTGTTGGTACCGCTAATCTTGTTTCCATTTCGCCCATTGGTATCACTTCCACTTCGAGCCTCTGTAACTCCGTGTTTACAGTCTTACGGCTCAACGCATCTGCGACTATATTTACTTTCCCCGGATGGTAGCTAATCACGCAGTCATAGTCCTTGATTAGCTCGAGTCATCGTTGTTGTCTCATATTTAACTCCTTCTGAGTGAAGAAGTATTTGAGACTCTTGTGATCAGTGAAGATCTCGCATCGCTCGCCGTATAGGTAGTGCCTCCAGATCTTGAGAGCAAAGACTACAGCGGCATGCTCTAGGTCGTGAGTCGGTAGTTCTTCTCATAATCCTTTAGCTGTCGGGAAGCATATGCAACTATGTTTCCATTCTTAGACGCATCACTATAAACTGGTTCCTGTGGGAATAGTTAGTACAGGGGCCGTAGTGAGTCGTCGCTTAAATTCTTGAAAGCTCTGCTCGCAAGTATCGTCCCATTGAAATGGAGTGTTCTTCTTCGTTAACTTCGTCAGGGTTGATGCAATTTTGGAGAAATCTTTGATAAATTTTCGGTAGTATCCGGCTAGTCCAAGAAAACCCCGTATTTCTGTCACGTTCGTTGGTTGAGGCCAATTGTTAATAGCTTCAATCTTGCTGGGTCAACAGAAATTCCAGCTCCTGAAATAACGTGTCCAAGAATGCTACTTGATTGAGCCAGAACTCGCATTTCTTGAATTTTGCATACAACAGCTTTTCTCGTAAAATCTCTAATACGATCTTCAGGTGTTGTTCATGCTCCTCCTTGGTTTTCGAGTAGATGAGAATGTCATCGATGAATACGATAACACACTTATCTAGGAATTGCTTGAATACTCTGTTCATCAGGTCCATGAATGCTGTTGGTGCATTAGTCAGCCCGAAAGGCATGACTAGGAAATCGTAGTATCTGTAGCGGGTACTGAAAGCTGTCTTCGAGACATCGTCTTCTCTAATCTTCAACTGGTGATAGCTTGACCTCAGGTCTATCTTCGAATAGACCGTTGCGCCTTGCAGTTGGTCAAATAAGTCGTCAATTCGAGGGAGGGGGTATTTTTGTTCTTGATTGTAATCTTGTTCAGCTCCCTATTATCAATGCAGAGCCGCATCGATCCATCTTTCTTCTAACAAACAAAACCGGTGCTCCCCATGGTGAGAAGCTCGGCTGAATGAACCCTTTTTGCAACAGTTCATCCAGTTGCTCCCTCAATTCCTTCATCTCAGCTGGAGCGAGTCGGTATGGTGCTTTAGAAATCGGTGCAACTCCTGGCACTAGATTAATCGTGAATTGAATTTCACGATCCGGCGAAAGTCCGGGTAAGTCTTCAGGAAACACATCGGGAAAATCTCGTACTATTGGAACTTCTTCTAGCTTCGGGGGTGTACGTTCTTCAGATGATATCGCGAATATTAGATAAGCTCCGCATCCAGTCTTGAGTAAACGATGTGCTTTCATTGCTGAAATCTTGGGAATCGTATTACTCTTGCTACTTCCCATGAATGTGAATGGTTTAGCATCTCCTAGGTTAAAGGTTACTTGCTTACGGTTACAGTCAATAACTGCTCCGTATTTCGATAGCCAGTCCATTCCTAAGATTACTTCATAATCGTTCATTGGAATGACTATCAGGTCAACAGGTAAGGTCCTATCGTTCACTATTACCAGGCTATCTCGTAAGATTTGGTTGGTTCTCGTAGAGGTTCCGTGGGGAATGGTAACATTGTATTCTTAGCTAACTAGAACCGGTCTAACCCCGAGTCTCGCCACATAGTTATTGGATGCAAATGAATGCGTGGCTCCTGAATAAACTAATATGCATGTCGGGGTTGAATTGATTAGAAGAGTACCTGCCACCACAGACGGGTTATTCTCCGCCTCTTCAGAAGTCAGCGTGTAAACTCTCACAGGTACCGTAGGTGGCCAAGTTTGAACTGGTGCTTAACTTCCAGATGCAACTTCCGTGCATGCCTTGGAGAAGTGGCCAGTCTTGCCACATTTATAACAGGTTGCATTATGAGTATAGCGCACACCCAGATGTCTCCGTGTGCACCTGGGGTATGGGGGTATGGTCATCGGAGGTCTTCTCTGATTAGGATTAAATTGATGTGGAGGTCCAGGTCGGTTTTGGAAATTAGGTCGGACATTCTTGGGGTTAAAGGGCTTCTTCGGGTTACCTCCACTCCATTTCGGCCCTTGACCAAACTTTCACTTCGCTTCATGCGCTCGCATAATTCGAAGTTCGGCTTGCTCTGCCATCAAAGCGCGTTCAGCTACTTGAGCATAGTTGGCTCCTTGAGATCCGGCCATGTTCACATCTCTATATAATTCGGGCTTTAAGCCCTCCAGAAAACGCTCCACCTTCAATGCATCTGTGCTCACCATGTGAGCTGCGAATCGGGACAATTGCTCAAATATCCTAATGTATTTCGCCACTGTCATTGAGCCCTGTCGTAAATTAATAAATTCGTTCATTCGTTGAGTTCGCACAGGGGCGGTGAAATATTTGCTCCTAAAGAGCTCCTTGAACCGGTCCCACGCCATCGTAACAGGGTCTTCAAAGGCGAGAATTGTATCCCACCAGTGACCTGCACTTCCTCTCAGCAGGAAGGCAGCACATAATACCTTCTCATCCTCTGGAATGCGACTGTACTGAAACATACTCTCCAGAATTCGGAGCCAGTCTTCAGCCGCAGTAGGGTCGATAGCATCTTCAAATATTGGGGGATTGAGCTTACGAAATCGCTCCCCAACAATCTCGACTCTTTCTACTTGAGAAAGTCCACTGCTAGATTGTCCGCACGTATTTCGCTATTGCATCATTTCTTGGATTTGAGCGGATTGCTGGAGAACAAGCTCTGTGAGTTGGAGAATCGTCGTATCACCATTATCAACAGGAGTTGCGGGTTGCTTGCCTTTGTCCACACTCCCACTAGCTTCCCCCCTTGTTCTACTCATTCTTATACCCTAATAGTCCTTAAGGCCAATAAATTACTCACATACAACATTCATAGAAACATAAAACTTACTAGCAAGGCGGCCTCCGTGCTTTTGAGTGTATGTACATGGACAGTCTACAGAACTTGCAACCGGAAGCTCTGATACCACTTGCGGAGCCCCTGACTCCTACCGCCCATTCTTATTACTAATTCGTGTGACTGCATGTGATGTAAACGAAATCTATATACGAAAATGCGTAAAAATTTTTCCTTTTATATATAAGAAACTCTTATGTACAATACAAAATATTCCTAGGACATAAATACAGGTGAGCGCGCATGCCTATTCAGAATAAACTATTGGCCCGCCACTCAGGTCGCATCCATGTACACACTGCCACCTCAAAAGTCCTCCGGAAGCTTCAAAATTTGACCTCGCACTCGTAAAGATCACGTACCGTGATCCCGTGAACCTACAACACATAAATTCATGGAATGAGCTTGTAAAGCTCAGTAAGTGAAAGTCATGCATGCCATGCACGTGTCCTAAATTTGCAAAGGCATCCGCGCCAATGCTTCCTAGACCTCATATTTTCCTTGTCTTGTCTTGTCATGTAGGGCCCTCGGCTATCTTGCTATGCACCATCATGGAGCTCGAATCCACGAGGGATAAAATATACAAGTGGCAATACACACTCAAGGGAGGCTAACCATAGGGCGCCTTTTCTGCCCCCAAGGTGGTTTCATACGCCAGCGGACGCTTCACACTGGTAGCCTAATCTGAGATAGTCAACACCAGAGGAACCCTCGGTGTCGCTTACTCCCTCAGGTCGCACCCTCCAGGTTTCACGACCGCCCATGAGGGCATTAGCCCTAAAATCATGTCTTGCCTTGTGCATGTCATGTCTTAACGGTAGCGCCATACGACGTCACCATGGTAGCATAGAAGAGCCGTGACTCAACTGTGAGTCGACATCAGACGCCCATATCGACGAATCTTTATCGCTCTCAGGCGATCGTAAATTATGCACGCTCTCATATCATGCCTTTCGTTCTAAACGTACGTGCATATGCTCATGTCATGAATATGCGTGTCATGCCATCATATCATGTAGTTAAATCATGCATGTCATGTAGCGCAAATAATTCACAAAGGAAGTCACATAAATCCACATAAACACATAACACGTAATTTCATGCACATATAGTTACGTGTTGTAGTTGGGACTTCCACTTACCTAGTATCCTTAGCTATTTAGCGTATCGTACAGTATGTCGCTAACCTTCAAATCCTAAGTATAGAAGCATATAAAATTAAGGTTTGTTAGTCCAATTATAGTTATACCAAAGTGGCTTAGTTTGAAAACCCTAGTTTTGATTTATATGTTTCGAAACCTTAAAACTTCAAAATTCGACTTAAATTGAAAACACCACTTTGAAATTCATAATGAGCTCGAGTTACATAATAATTAAATCTCGACATTGATATGGAAATTGATCTCGATAGGTTCTCGAGATATGTCTCGACATTTTATATGTAAGAGTTCGACATTTGGATCCTATACAAAGATCTCGATATAGACTATAGAATGGATCTCGACATGTTGGAATTAAATCTCGAACAACACCTAAGGATTTCGATATAGTCTATGTGTAAGGATTTTGATATGTGTCTTGGAAATTATATTTCGACAATATAATCCTAAAATCTCGAGATATCATCTACAAGCACGAGATGTGTTTCGACATTGTAAACAAATGTAGAGATGTAGTTATAGCTAGGATGCCGAGGTTATACAAAAAGTTCGATATAACTATTAAAGATAGATCTCGAATTATTCCTACCATACTATCATGATTTCGAGATTTTACCGAAATTTTAATATAATATATCTAAGGATGTCGAGATTCGTGTGGGGATTATAAACAAGATGTCGAGGTTATATATCGAACTGATAACAACTTGTCGAGATTGCATGTTGAAATTATAACGAAATGTCGATATCAACATAACTCGAGATTTATCCTACAAATTAACCTGACTTCGAAATTCACAAGCTGGGGAAATCATATCACCCTAGAATACTTTCTTGTGCAGAATTCATTTGGATCTTTGATTCGAAATATATATTTCTCAAGAACCGTACGAAAATTAAGGGAACTTCAATTAGTTTAACCCTTATCCTAATCTAGGGTTTTCACCCTTTTTCTTACATTTAATTCCCAAACTAGCATACTTAGTAATACAAGAACTAAATTATTGAATCATATGCTCAAGTACAAGAAAAATCGTACTAATAATAAGGTTTTACCTTTCTTAGTCAAGAATCGAATGTTTGATTCGATAGAATTTCTATGCTTTTTAACTCCTTGTTGTAGCGAGATCTCCCCTGTTATCGAGTTTCTCTAGTTTGATGAAGTGTGTTTTCTTATTGTTCATCTTATATGATATATATGAATGCATTGATACTAACAATTGATTTGACATTTACTTATTAGATGACGTTTCTTTCCCTTTTGCTTAAGCAGTCCTTAAGTTTATCACATTATAATTGTTTCCCCAAAATTTGGGCCTTAGGCTTATTTGAATTTGGGTCCAGATTAAAGTCTTATATAGCCTAAGTAAATTGTAGTCCTAATTCGTTTTATTATTATTACAATATTCGAGTACTTAGGTTTTCTTATACCTAAGTTTTATGATAATTTCCTCTACTGTTATTATATCTGATAATATTAATTTACTTGTTTTCTTCTTTTGTTAAGTCATCGAGTCATGTGCAAGTATTATATCCTAATCCCTTACTAAGTTATCGAGATAACTAATCTCTTAAGTAACAATTTTTTTTGTCTTGTAATCCTTTCCCCAATGTTAAAGTAATAAACTATAATTATTCTAAATCTTGGTTTTTGAAAACCTCTCCATACCCAAGTTAGTGTACCTATTTTAATATTAACATCGTTTACCCTATGACTAAGGGTTCGGACCTTACAAAACCCTAAGTTTAAAATCTTCTAGGTTATCATGTCATATACTAGAAACCCTAAAATCAATAACTAACCTAAATTCAATTAATTCTTCTGCTTGGTTAGTAATCCTAATATGTAATCACACAGGCATATAATATTTTGTTTCATGCAGTCACGTAAGTCACATAATATGTATGCAAATTTATTGACCGACTTACTTACGGGACTCGGGTATTACAGTCGTGCCCTCCACTATCTTCCACACTCACTCTTATGCTTTAATTTCTACTTTTGAGACTATTTTGTAATCTATCATCGTATTTTTCAGGTTTCACACTACCTTCATCTTCTTATTCGTATTTGTCACTCCCATTTCTTAATGATTTATGCCTTTCTCCACAGTTCTCTCACGTCACTTATTTGTCGCTTATCAGTATTGCAGTTCTCTGTTTTTTCAACAATACTCCCTACAACATGTTCATTCTTCTTTGCTAATATATCTCCTTAGCCATATCCATAGATTACGCAGTCGCCTTCCTTGGAGCTTTCAGAAGACGACTGTCGTGACATTCCAAATGTTAACCCATTTATGCCAATGATCAAAAGTTAAGTCATCAACATCACCTTCGTATGTAATAAATTAGACCTCAACCTCGCTCACAAGGAAGACAACTATAAAATAAAAAGAACAAAAATAATCTTCATTTCTAAGAACTTGTTTCTATTTGTCGTTCGGTTGCGAACCTCTAATCCATCTTGAAATGATTTCACTGCTCCTTACTGCTAGAAACAAAATAAAAAGACTCGAGAACATCTCAAATTAATCTGCACAAACTAAGTAAGTGATCAATAATGCACGTTCATTTATAATACGTCTACAGCAGAACGCTTGTCACGCCCCGACCCAAACCAGAGGCATGACAGCCGCCGCGCTTCTTCTCAAGAAACGCAAGGCTGACGACATTAACTCAAAATAATAACGAGGATATAGGTTTGAAGCTCAACAAAAGATATATTTGCATATCATAGGAGGTTTACAACGTCTATACAACATCGAAGATCGATCAGCGAAGGAAATAAAATATACAAACCAAAACCTCCTTCCAAAAATATAACCGCCAATGGATCCTTCAACAAACCAAAAGAAGGTACCGAGTAGGATAAGGAGTGAGCGGAAAAGATGATCAAACGATGGCAAACCTCCTGTCAAAATGATAACCTAAAAGAGGAAAAGGTTTATACGGGGTGAGCAAACCACTAGCTCAGTGAGAAGATAATACAGACACACCTTACCCTCACGGAAGGCGTATCCTCAACGATTAACACCAACACAATAATCAACCATCAAGAAAAATAATCATTTCTATCGAAATAAACCTATTCAACAATCAATTCATCACCCAAAAATAAGTACGTAACGACAATCCACGTCGTTATCACATAAATGACGAGTGGGTAGCCATAACCTATCTCGAACTGACTCCCCGTCGAGAGTCAGACGAATCCGTCACCGTACTCTAAACAAATGAATATTTCTATAAACAATATACATATATATAGCATGCATGCCCCACACACCGGTGACGTTGGCCGAATCAAATCCCGATGATCACCTTCCAATAATAATGGCAAATGGATAGGTGCAATCGTCGGGCCACACTCACCCGGGTTTGCCAAACCACAGGCTACTAATGCCACTCTCACTCACCCGAATCGTGGCGGGTTCGGGCTACTAATATCCAACGTGCCACTCTCACTCATCCGAATCGTGGCGGGTTCGGGCTACTAATGCCTCGGTACCGAGTATGCAACATCAAGTGAATAACCAATATCACAGCTCGTAAGCCACAAATGATTCAATGATACCAATGAAACACGTAATGTCATATAGAAAGTCATGAGTAATTGCAAGAATCCCCAAAGCAACAACGTTTGTCAACGAAAGACACATCATGCAAGTAAGTATCTCATAGGATCCTATAGCCGACAAGGCTCCCTATCAAATATCATACGGCATAATAAAGACGAGATACCGTGAGTCCACACTTCCCACGAAGGGAAGATGTCCCCGTATTATCAACTCACCGGTGAATACTAATCCGCCGAAGCGTCACCGGCTGCCCGCGTATCTCTCGTCGCCTTTCGTTCGCCTAAAAGAAAGATAATGGCTTAAACATGATGCTTGTCAACCTAAATACGACCACTATTTTTAGGTCTGCCCAAAAATATATAAATCACATCATAAAGTATGTATCGAGTTATTAGAAGGTTCGTTGCAGCGGGAGCAAAGCAATGAACTCGAAAATAGTTCAAAGTGTAGGGAAAATCCCGAATTTACAGCTGAAAGTTTGAAAATTCATAACTAATTGTAGAAATATCGGATTGGGCTGATTTCTGTGGCTGAGAACAGATAAAGATCTTAGCTTTCAGTAGGAACCAGATTCGAAACAATCGGAGCACAATAACTACCTAAAATTCGCAGATAACTACCACTACGCATAACAGAAATTCTTGAACAGATGGAAGCAATTAAAAACGAGTTCTTAGTGCAAATTTAAGCATCAATCTTACCTGAATAAGAGCTAAATTGAATTCGGACTGTGGAGTTAAAGTTTCGGACTCCCTACTCTTTTCTCTCTTCTCCCTTTTCTTCTTTCTTGTTCCCACGTTACTTAGTGTCTAGGTTTTCTTAGGATAACTATCATATAAAGTGTGTAGTGGGCTTTTGGGCTAAAAAGTTAATTTTAATGGGCTGTGAAAACAAAAAAATAATAAAATACAATTTGGGTGTTATAACGCTTTACCAACCCTTTTTACAATAATGCGAAGCAATCGAACAAAAACTACCACATAGGTCGTACTATTTGCTATTGACATAAGATGGAGCCAGTACAGCAATACAGACCTAAAGCAACAATCCACACTATCGAAATTTGTTGAAATCGTAATTACCTGTGATATTGAAATCGTAATTGCCGGTGGCAAAGGCCATAAGGCATCACCACAAAAACCAAACACCTTCACTTACAAAGCACTGGGCCGAGCAATTCATTAATCTACTATTTTGAACTTGAGTGAATTACAACATAAATGGGGCCATAACATATTGATCAATATAGATATAATTAGTTGCAACCATATTACCAACGCACGTATATATAAAACTTATAATCAAAAAATGATAAACATCGAAACTTCCTCTTCGTTTAGCATTGAAAATAGAGTTGATCAACACGCACACAGGCAAGCAATGGAAACCCTACTCAAGCACCTCATCAAACCTACCAGAGTGTTCCTTCACAACAAAAGTGGCATGATCGACATGAACTCAGCCAAGTATGTGATTCACAATTAAACATGAATGAAACCATTAGCTGATTAAATGATTTGACCAAGCCAAATATAGAGAAAACCTTGGCATGAAATATGGGCAAGAATATAAAAAATTGTCGATCGTCAGATTAAATCACAAAGTTCGATGATTGCGACACAACCCATGTATGTCGAGAAACAACATGTTAACAGATCAGAAAAATTTAACATCAAACACCATATCTATACCACTATACAGTCAACGTAACGAAAAATAAGTTCTTGTAGTAGATGGAGAGACCTCGATAAGTTTTTAAAACCTGTGTATCAGATTCAGGTTTCAAGAAGAAAGGTAAAAGCTTTACATAAAAAATATCGTAGAACCAATAGAAACGAAAAGAATCTACCCTAAAAAACAACTCAAGTAGCGCCATTATTATGTTGTTGATGGGATATGACGATCAACTTAACGGAAAAACCAACGAACCCATCGCCACTAATCCGGTAGCTGTTCATGTAGCCACAGTCTTGAATTCTGCAACCACATACTCAATTCTCAATCATCCTAACCCCAATTCGAGAGAGAGAAAGAAACTAAAAATTTAGTGTAATAATAATCATCTTTGCAATCATGCTCATGACAACATTTCAGAAGGCAAATGATGTTCTTTGCGAAGTCTCTCAGCATATTGAAAACCTAATCCATAACATCCATCGTGCTTGCTTGCTTGTTTATGAAAGTAAGTCTTCTATTTGTAGATTTAGTCGAATTCGAAGGTTTTTACATTCGATAGCACTAACCTAGTGGACATCTAATCAAGGTCCAATTTTTTCCTTGATGGTTGCTATAGTACAACTCATTTAAATACATAAACAACTATGTTAGAACATCAAGCTGAGGAACCTAAAGACATTCATCTCTTCATTAATTCATAGGCCATAGGGTACACTATCGAATCAATGTCATATTTAGAAGAAATTAAAATCATCACGTTACCTTGAAACATAAATTAAACCCATGAGAATCGATCAGGAGCATTGTTTGGTCAATGATGTACGAATCAGGCATTGTCAATTAAATCACAAACTAATCTACACTAAAAAAAGTAGGTGATTGTAAATTCATCTTACAGCTAGAAGAATTTAAGTTCCTCTTTTACACCCACTTATTGCATTATCAACCTCCACCATCTTATTAGCCAAAAACCCTAGATAACCCACCCACATCGAAAGTCTTCTCCTTCATAATTTTTAATGGGTAGCCGGTGTTAGGTCCTAGATTATCAACTCTATCAATCCTAGGCTTCAATCCTAAGCAATTCGACTAGAATGATTATCATTAAGATTCGATCGAAAAACTTGTTCAAGAACACTAGAGAGAATTTCTATTAGTGAGAGAAAATACTTGCTGTTTCTCTCTCTAGAAATTGGATTGGCAGCCTTTTGGGTCAATTGACTAATTTTCTCTATTAAGTCCATTGTTTGTACATCTATTTATACCAATCATACTTGGTATAAATTACAAACCAAGTCCTAAACTAAAGACTAATACAATCAACACCCCTAATTACAAGAACAACTAATTAAATCAAAGCACAACTAACATTGATATTCTACAATCTCCCTCTTTGTGCTTGATTTCTCTTCCGCGCTGTCTGTCCTCGTCAGGCGTAGTATGACCTGCGCAAGGCCAGCGCATGCTCAAAATTCCTGAGCGTGTTCCTCAGCTCCAGTCGCTCCTCAATATCATCCAGTAATTCCATTAGGAGCGACTGTTCTCTCACTTACCTATGGATCCTCAGCATTGTCTCTCTGTTGATTTCTTCCAACCGTTTCTCTATATTTTGCCTGATGACCTTGAGCGTCCCATCACAGAATTTTTATACTTCAGTCTTCAACAACCTAGTCTTCTTGGCGATCGGTTGTGGCAGGTGATGCCAAGGACTAAGCTGATGTGCACGTGATTATTGGGAAGCTGTAACGACCCTCCATTTCTAATACAAATAAGTGGCAGATTTTCGCAACGTAAGTCGCGGAAGACTCGTCTAAAAAAATAAAATTTATTATAATAAACATCGTCTACCTCGTCATCACTATACACGGGCCGTAACCCCAAAATGTCAATACACTCAAAAACTCTAATCGCTCCACGCATCCATGTACGCCCCGCCCTCAAAAGTCCGTGGAGCACCGCTGTAAGCGCGCCTCAGCCGCGATGCGCATCAACTTCTGGCTCGGTACCTACAACACGTAAACCCTGAGCTCCTCGCTCAGTAGGTGAAATATGCATGTATGCAACGTGCACTCAACCCCGACTCAATCTCGATACCAACACTTTCATATCTCATACGAAAAGTGTTCTATCCTCACCATGCAATGCACGCTCGTCCTACCAATAGACCTCGTCTTAACCTAGACCTCATCTCAACTACAAGTCTCACCTCAACTACTGGGCCCACAGGCTAGACTAGGCACCTCGCGCAACCCATTTAAGGAAGGAGTCAGGAGATCATATCTCGGGCAGCCCCCGGATCTCCCCCAAGACGTCTACCTGCCCCGGCGATGCCAACGCTGGTAGCGTCCTCCCCGAGCAAACTCTACCAGGTCGCCTCTTCCGCCTAAAGATTCGACTGCAAATATCGGCACAACACGCCCCACTCGCTGGCCGCGTAGGGTGCCACCGTGTTTCCACGGTCAATCCTCTCACCTCGACGACACCCCATATGTTACCGTTCCGCACGATAATCAACTTTCTCGCACTAACGTGGTATGCAAGTGTAGTGTACAAAACATAGTTATAATGTACAAAATATTTAATACATGGAAAATACGTAATTTATCCAACCACATAATTCACCGAATTCACATAGGGATTATATTAGCACATGTAAACCACGTAAATCATGTAAGCACATAAGTATCACATAATAATTCATATAACGTTTACGTGCCGTATATGAGTTTGACCTACTTGTCCTCCGGATAATATCGGTCAAGAAATTTGGTAAATTCCCTAACAAATCGAGCCTCTGGAAAATACAATATTATCACGTGAGCATATTTGTTAAATTGCGTAAGTTTCGAAATCCCCAAACTCTAATTATTGGAAACCCTAAAAATCCCGAAAATCCTAAAATGCCGAAACCTTTCCCAAGCAGCACAATATATGAATTGCCAAAAAGTTCGAAATACTTAACGTCCCAACTTAACGAAAATTTACTACACTTAAAATGGAATCATACCTTAATTAGTACTACACTACTAACCTTCCAATGTCCACCCTTTGTTCTGATTCCGAAACTATTCCCTTCATTACCTATATACACTTCATATCTTATTAAGATCTGGACCCTAATTCGAATGAAAACATTATCTAAATCACTTTAACAAATACAAAAATCGCAGAGGCCACGAAACATCAATTGAATATTACTTCAGTTACATGTAAACTTATAAAACCTAATTATATTTATGCTAATTATATTTATGAGATGAAATTTACCTGCCTAAACCCTCGTTGAATCCTCTCTGTGCCCTTCGCTAAATGACTTCTTTTTGTTTGTGTGTGTGCTTTAATGAAAGGATAGTGGATATATATATATATATATATATATATATATATAAATATATATATATATTATATATTTATATATATATATATATATATATATCAAATATTGGGAGATGTGAGGAAAGAGGATGACGAGTAGGTGACAATTAACTTCCTCTCATGCTAAGAAACCTTAGTCAAATTCGTTCCTATATCTCTTAGATCTAATATTTAATTAATATGGTCATAGTTATCTCTTTAATATACACACGAAAACTTTCTTGGCTCAAGATATGTATTTATGTGTATGAGAACTTTCCAAGCCAAGCCTACCACGAAAACTTTCTTACCATTCAAACATTTACCTTAGGATTAAGAAAACTTAATATTAGTCATACCTATAATAAACAAAAAGGCCTACACGTGTTACTCTAAGCCTTTGATTTGATAGGAGAATACTATTATATATTTATAAATATATACGTGGTTATCTTTTCTATACGAGCAATATATGACATGGTATGGGCCACGAAAATTATTCTTTCTATCCCTGATCATTCCAACCTTATCCATTGTTCATACATGTACATATATAAAAAAACATAACTCGAAACAACGAGACCAGGGGCGGAGCTATAAATGGCCAGTGGGTCGTTGGACCCCACTGAAATTTTTTTTAATTAGTAAAATATAATAAATTTTTAAGTGGGCGACTAAAATTAAAAAAATTTACACTATAGGGACCCATTGAAATTTTTTTAAGAATACAAGGTGTGGGGTCCAATTAGACTGGACCCCACCGTGGATTGCTCCGGCTCCTCCACTGAACGAGACCACACATTTCATAGATCACATAAACCACACATAAGTTACGTAGACTGAGCATATATTAAAATCATTCTAATAATCTAACCACTTCGAGATCTTCACATAATTTTCACTCGTAAAACACATAAAGTTCTAAACCATCCAACCTTCGTCTTTCCAAATAATTTCCAGATTCACGTATTCATCAAAGGCACATAAAAGACAAACTTAAACCCCTATTTTGGATTCTAAACGAAATCTATAAACACATACAATCATAGAGTTAACATAGCTATCACGTAAGGCACCCAAAAACATATTATCATACGAGATACAAAATGATTCACGTGTTGTAGGTGTAATTTTCACCTACCTTACTTCCAACAATTTAATTTGATTAAGCTTGATGAATCTGGTTCTTGCTAACTCTCTCTCCCTCTCTCATTGTTCTCTGATTTTCGTTGCCTTTTTCTCTCTTTCCTCGAATGTTTTTTCCTCCTTTCTTATTTGCTAAGTTTGGGATATAGTGATGTATATCTACATATGGGTTGACGTGAAAAAGGTAAGTAGGTGACGAACTCCATTTCCCTTGAGGTGAAGGAACCTATGCTTATCTCTAAGCTATTTGGGTCATCCTCATAATCGACTTGGGCCTTATTATTCAATCATTTATTGAGTTCCTATTAATTTGGGCTAGTTACTTAAGTAATATATTATTTTGGGCCTGTTCGAATCCTAATTCCGTTAATTCGAACATTTACAACGCTAATGGTATTCAAAACTCCGTATTAAATTATTACAGGTATTACAGAAGCGCTTTGATCTCAGGTCCCTTGTTGAGCGGTGCGGTCATGTTCAGTTCTGGGAGTCGTGTGAGGTCTTGTTCATGGTCTACACCTTCCTGAAGTTCGTCGTCTTCTATTAGTACGAGGTCCACCGAAGCTTGTTGCAAAATTTGTCTAACTTCCTTGAGTCGTTGTACTTGATGCTCATCGGGCATGGAATGGGTCATCCACTGTCATTCGAATATGTATTTGTCTAGGACCTCGTGTGGGTTGATGCCATGTACTGAAGGGCCCGGTTGGTCTGGAGCAATAGAGGGAGTAGCTTGGGTTTGCGCCAATGCTACGAGCATAGCTGCACTTGCTTCTTCTTCCGGAAGCAAGGGGCTTGTCAGAGTTGGTGGTGTGGGCCGAGGCATCCTTAGGTGAGAGGATGGTGGGTCGATGTGGGTTAGAGTGGTGGTGCGGTGTGTGGTGTGGGTGGTTTGGGTAGTGTGTTGTGAGGTTCCAACGACTCCTTTACTTGTCTGAGTCGCGCCAGGTTCTGTCTCTGACCCCTTGTGATTATCCTTGGCCTCTTCTCCCCCTCAGGACAGCTCTGATCGTCTGGGTCGTCATGCCGGCGTTTGGAGTGGGAGCCTTGGCTGCGGCACGTTTCTGATGGGTCAGGACGATCAACGAGACGGCGGAAGAGATTTTCTTTTTCTAGCGTTCGTGTGGTTAATTCCAATAGCCTGGCGACCAGAATTGAGTGGAGTTCACTGATGGGTACGGTGGCAGGATTTATTAGGTTGCGGGTGAGGATGGGTGTTGGGGTTTGTGAGGATAATATGGGTTGAGTGGGTGTGAGGATGGGTTGTGATGAAGACCGCTCCGAGACGGGTGCTTTCATTGTGGATGGTCCAGGACGACTGATGTCGCATGTTATCAACTCTTGAGCTAACACCGGTTCCTCAGGTTGGCTCGCAGTCACTTGAGGTTGTGACTGTTGGAGACTTCCATCCAATCCTTGAGGATTCGCATCTATGGATGTTGTGACAGGCTCAGAGTGAACCTGTACATCAGACATGTCGACGTCGAGGCCGGTAGTAATAGCAGTTGTATCTCGGCACGACGCTTGAAGTGATGATTGGAGTTGTGGTGGTGACGATGGGAAATAGAGACTCGAGTTGAATGCTTAGTCGCCTTGGAGTCCTTCTTATAAGTCTGATCTCCCATCGGACTCAGTGTCGGATGAGGTGGCTGTGTGAGGGGATGGGTCGCGTATGACGTCCTCACGAGCCTGTTCCGTCACGTGTGGAAGTAAGCTTTGCCCTATTTCTTCTTCGGGCTGTGCTACTTGTTGAAGAACCTCCTCAATAGGCTCTTCGAGCACGCCTACATGTACGGACACTTCCATCTGGAGCTACTGATTTTGTTCTTCAGCTTCAATTTCAAGGGCCACTTCATCTATCATCATGACCTGAAGATCTGGTTGCTGAGTTTCTTGTATTGAGGGCTCCTGTTCAAGCTCTTGAGCCACTGTATCGATCATCGTGTCCTCAGGGCTTTGTTGTTGGTGAGGGCTAACTGTGAAATCTATCGGGGCCCTCTAATCATCTGTTCCGTCAGATGATTCTCCCGGAGTAGAGTTTGTAGAATCTCCCGAGGGGTCGGCGAGACGTAGCAACTCGAACGGTATGGCCATTGACGGCTGGTCCAAGTCCGTTAGTTTGGGGTGGTGAAAGAATTTTAGCCACGGTGGTTGGTAGTTCCCTCTAAGAGGTAGATAAGGGATGTTCTGCCCGTGCAACTCCATGTATTGTCGGATGATGACGGAGAACCACCGGGCGTATGGCACATTCTTCGAGCATTTATTTCCTTCTGTCTGATCTGCTCGGCTAGATCATTCCAGATCAGTTGAGCGAAATCGTAATTTTGCGAGAAGATGATTCCATGGAAAATCCTCAGAATGTTGTCGTTGCCTTTTTCGAAGCCGGCGTGCTTCGGGGATAGACACTTGTTGATAATCCCAAACAATGTATTCCACGGATGTGGAATCCCGTTGCTCTGCATTTGTGCGAGTTTGGTGAGCGGTGGATGGTATCCCATCTCGAGGAAGTCACGCACTAGCTCGGCATCAGTTGGAAGAGGGTTGTAATTCTGGTTGTAGGGGAGGTCGAGGATAAGACCAAAATCAATCTTGTTCATGTTGACGTGCCTTGTCCCTACCACCGTTGTGAAGCTGTACGCCCCTTCAATAACGTGGCTCTTAATCATTGTCCCAAAATTGTTGGAGGTACACCATAGGAACTGAGGCCGTCACCGTCAGTGCATGCCACAGGGGATGGCCTTGTAGTATAAACACCATTATCTCGTCAGGACACCGAAAGGACGTCATGTCGAGCTGGAAGTTGGTGTCATGTACATTGAGGTACATGGCCTTTTCGTAAATGTGATTGTATGTGGGATAGTGATCCATCTGAAATATACACTTGAAATGTAAATCATTAGTTCAAGAATTATAATTGAGTCGAAATTAGACTTTATCAAACCATAAAAATGGATCATGTCATATTATGTTTGACATTATGGATTTTGCACATAGATCATACGGAGTCAACATTAAAGAAGTAATTTGAATTCAATATAAGCATGCAAGTTTGATGATGTTGAAAGTATTTGTAAGTGTTTAAGTACTGTGCACTCCGTTCTTTTTGTCGCGCGAGAATCGAAATTCTCAATTTAATTTTCTAAGTGCAATTTTTGAATACAATTCTTCGTGTTAATTTGTGATCGAGAAAAATTTTGTTCGCTAAGGGGAGCTACAGTGAAAAGGACTTAGAAAATTTTCCAAGTGTTGAACTTAACGTGTGATACTGTAGCCGAGAAATTTTACGATTGAGAAAAATATCCTTGTAGATTTACGATCGAGAAATCAATTTCCGCGTAAATTTACGATCGAGAAATTTTTCACGCATGAATAAAATTTTCGCTGTGAAAGTTGTCGAGCGAGAAAGAATTTCGGTTTTGAAATAGTTTTTCGCTGTGAAATTTTACGATCGAGAAAATTGTCAACGAGAAGCTAAGTCAAACATCGAGAAAACTTTTGATCGATAAAATTTGTGCTGCGTGTTTTTACGATCGAAAATTTTTATCGTCGAAAAATTAATTACGTCGCCGCTAAAATTTTCGACCGAGAACAAAATTGAAATCGAAATATTTGCGATTATAAGTTTGCGCTCGAAAACTTTGAAGATATCTATTTAATCTATTCCGTTCAGTAATCTTTGCCCTCAAACAAAATCAAATCGAAATTTCTCGATGGTAATTATATTTCGATCTACGTTATTTATCTAAACGACTAAGTCAACAAGTTTTGCGATCGAGAATCTTTTATGAAGCAAACAGTAACGCAATCAAATTAAATTCGATTATTACTGTTTGCGAGCGAGAAAGTTTTTCGTCGCCTTCAAAAGTTTAAAATCCAGTTTTATTCTATCTTCAAATCGAACGCAGAAAATCGAAGTAATCTACCATTATCCGTTCATGAAACTTCTAAACTATCTTATTATGCAGTTTTTAACCTAGATATGCATAGAAACTGGTCTTAAAACACTGCAAACTAGCATTCGAGTTTCCATATTAAGAAGAACAGACGAGAAATTATCACATAATCAGGCGAAAGATTGCAGAAAGTAGATATAAACGAGTTCAAATACACTGAAACCCTAAAGAATGTCGAATCTACCTCTTCAAGACGAGGATTTGAAGAAAAACAGAAAGATTGGAGAATTGTTTTCGTTCGTCTTTTGAGAGAAAAAGTTATTCGCACGAGAATTTTGACTGTTGAATTTTGCGATTGAGGGTATTGCGTGCATTTATGAATTTTTCGACTGCAAGCATTAATTTCTCTAATGGGTTGATTAGACGTTTTCGACACTTAAGAATTTAGGCCCGTTACTATTTGCGATCGAGAAACTTACGATCGAGAAATTTCATATGGTTACTGTTTAATTTTCCTCGCGACAAATTTCGATCGAGAAATTTCATTTGGTTCCTGTTTAATTTTTGCTCGATAGCATGCAAACGAAAATTACAACTTGGTCCCAAATAAATTTTCGCTCGAGAATCTGTAAAGGAAAATTACGAATTTTGCCCAAATTTCTCGATAGCAAGGTTCTCTATGTTTCAGATTGATCCAAATTTCGAGTAAATCACTCAATTGCCCCCTTATATGTGAAAATAAATGCAATTAACTCCCTGTAATTCTGATTGATGACATCTGGCTCCGTCTTCTCATTTTATAAATCTGCAAGACTTAAAGCAACAGATCTCGAAAATATTAGAGTTAATTTTGGAAGCAATTATTTTTATTTTATTTGTTTCCCCTTGAAAAAAATCGAGATAGATTGGTTAAAATCAAATTCATAAAACACGTTGACGAACAAAATATTTAACCAACCCAAATTTAAACAAATGTCGTGTGCACCAAATCCTGTATATTCGTGAAGTTCTTCTCTTTGAAGTGCGTGGTACGGATGATTTTAGATCGATATCTGCAACACTAGAGAAGAATCATAAAAAATACTTGGACTCAAGACATAAATTTTGTAAATGCTCCCCCTCAAATAATGCATCTCAATTGATTCATCAAATAAGCATATAAATCAATCGAAGAGAAACTTATTAAGAACACGGGATTTATCAAGATTAGCCTAGATACATGTTCCCTATACATGTAATTGTGATTTCGCGCAAGGGTGTGAGCAAGAACAAGTATTCGCGTTTTTATCATTTCAATTCGAATGTAAATATCTATTGCATGTCAGAATGTGTGTTCTTTAAAAACAATATTATTATAATAATTATTATTATTTATTACTTTTTATTTTTCGTATGCAAATTAATGTTATTAATACTATGGGGTCGGATTATTTTGCTACGATCATTGTCACGCCTCAAAATTCATACAACAATTGAAAGATTTAATGTCGTCAAGTCAAGTCAGCAAACTAAAATCCTAGGTTCAAAGAACGATCCGTTTCGACAACTCTCACTAGGTTCGCTCTAGCACTCTTTTAATTTCTTTGACTAGGGATTATATCGCTCAAGTCAACACATGTCATATTAAGTCAAAATACCTGTGATCGATGCGCTTTTCATCATTTTGCCTTTGCAAGAGACCGTCGATTTGGAATCAAAGGGACTTTGAGGGATTTTAAATATGGCTCTGACTTTGAAGGGAAGGATAATGTTTGGAAAAATAAGCTTTATGTCATCTTCCGTTTCTTTGTCGTTCTCCTTTTCTCCGGCATTTTTCTCTTTCGTCATTTCATTCTCATCCTTTATGTATATTTTTTTCGTCTGCACTTGCTCAAGCTGAAGCTCCGTTTCTCTACGAGGCTGAGAGATTATCTAAGGCGAACTTCTCCTTGTTCGTTCTCGGGCTGATACCATGCTCCTTTTCTCTTATTCCCTAGAGAGGTTTCAGAGATTATCGATATGAAGAAGTTCATGGTTATGGAATTCGAACCCAAGGTCGTGCTCCTCTTCTCGTTGTCTCAATATAAGACCAGATTATCGTAGGAGAAGTTCACTTTGTGGTGCTCCTCTTCCAGCCGTTCTGACGAGTGTACGAGATTATCAATGGAGAAGTTCACAGCAAGATCCATGCCTCCGTCTTAATGTTGTGAGAGTGTCATAGTTGAGAAGGCAGGTTCTTTTGATCTGTTTGTTGTGCGTTGAGCATTCCTCGTGTGCCGTTTTCTCCTTCTTTTGTCATCTTTTTCTTTGTCGTCTAGTTATTCTCCCCCTCATTTTTCTTGATTGAATATCCCGTCAAAATCATTAAATCGTCGGTTGAAGGCATAAAAGGATTTCAATTGAAGAAAAGGAATTCGGAGAAGGCTCAAAATGGATGACTAAAGGTAATGTTCAAGGAATGAAAATTTAGATTTGACCAAGTGAGGAATTCCCTAAGTGCCCTAACCATTTTCGAAACGATCTATTACACGGCAAGTATGAAGCCGAGAATCACAAGGTACTGACAAGCAATTAATGTGTGACTTCTCTCAAGAATAGATCCGGCAAGAGTAATAAAAAGGCTAGAATCCTCACTTATATGAAGTGCTTTTGTGTCTTAGTGGAACAAACTCAATACCTAAGAGACACAAGAATGCGACTTAGACTGACAAAATTTAAGCACATAATCAGTCTCATGTCAGTGAATTTCTATTCGTGACGTAGATCGAGCATCAAAGATATCGTCATACCCCTAATATCACACTTATATGTATATATATATATATATATATATATATTTTCTTCTTTTTTTTAATGAAAAATTTCATGGAAGATATAACATTTTTTTAAGTATAGAAAACACATAGCATAGAATACGGGAAAGCACATAGGATCACATTATGCACAAATCACGGAATGTTCAACATGTCTAATTTTCCGACAAGGAATTGGAATCGTTTTTCATCCAAAGCCTTGGTGAAAATGTCGGTTAGTTGATATTCCGTGTTCACAAAATACATGTCAATCGTGCCTTTTCCTACGTGATCTTTGATGAAGTGATATCGTATGTCTATGTGTTTTGTGCGTGAGTGGTGAACAGGATTACAAGTAATCGCCATTGCACTTTGGCTATCTCTATAAATGCGTATATTATTAAGATTGTACCCATAATCACGAAGCTGGGTCCGCATCCATAGCATTTGCGAGCAACAGCTTGCAGCTGCGACGTATTCTGCCTCTGCCGTCGATGTTGAGACGCAGTTCTGCTTTTTGGATGACCAGCAGACTAGCTTTTCGCCTAAGAATTGAGCGCCACCGGATGTGCTTTTCCTGTCCATTCAGCAACCTGTGCAATCAGCGTCAGTATAGCCAATTAATTTGAAATTTGTTCCTTTTAGGATACCATAGTCCTAAAGTGGCGGTGCCCTTAAGGTAACGTAGAATTCGTTTGACCGCAAGCATGTGAGATCCTTTTGGATCGGCTTGAAAACAAGCACATAAACATGTGGCGAACATGATGTCTGGTCGGCTTGAGGTGAGATAAAGAAGAGAGCCGATGATGCTGCGATACAATGTAATGTCGACCGCTTTTCCTGTGGGATCGGCATCTAACTTGCAGTTTGTGGACATGGGAGTGCTGAGTGGCTTACTTTGATCTTGATGGAATTTCTTCAAGATGTCTTTGATGTATTTAGTCTGACTGATGAATATCCCATCATCGATATGCCTTACTTGAAGTCCTAAGAAGAAATGCATCTTTCCATGTGGCTCATTTCAAATTTGCTCTTCATCAATTCTCCAAATCTCTTGCATGGCCGTGGATTTGTTGATCCAAATATGATGTCATCTACATAGACTTGGACGACCATCAGATCTTTGTCTTGTCATTTTATGAAGAGGGTCGTATCGATCGTTCCTCGGATAAATCCAGATTTTACGAGGAAATTGCTCAAGACGTCATACAAAGCGTGTGGAGCTTGTTTCAGTCTGTAGAGAGCTTTGTCCAATCGATAGACGTGATCGGTATATTTTTTTATCAACGAAGCCTTCTGGCTGAGCGACGTAGACTTTGTCTTTTAGCACGCCATTGAGAAAGGCAGTTTTTACATCCATTTGGTAGACTTTGAAGTCTTTATGAGTCGCATAAGCCAGGAAGAGTCGAATGGCTTCGATTCGGGCAACATGAGCATATGTCTCATCGTAGTCAATTCCTTCCTGTTGGTTATAGCCCTTCGCAACCAGTCTAGCTTTATTCCTAATCACTTTGCCAGGAAGACTCATTTCGTTCCGATGATTGTTTTCCCATGTGGGCGAGATACCAGGGTACACACTTGAAGACGCTCAAATTGGTTAATTTATCTTGCATTGCTATTACCCAATCAGGGTCTTTTAGTGCGTCTGCCACCTTAGTTGGCTCATTTTGGCTTAAGAAGCAGCTGAATAAACTGTGTTGGTGACGTGTCCGTACTCCACGTGAAGGATCACCAATAATCTGATCAACCGGATTTTCTCGAGTCCATTTTCGCTCAAGAGGTAGTGCAGAGCTAGACACATCGGTCATTTGCGGACAGAGACTTCCAATGATTTCAGATTGTTAATTAGGTTGAGGTAAGTCTGATTCTGCTTTTGGATTGAGCGATTCTGATGAGACTTCCTCATTTACTGTTGTAGGTTCATCATTTATCTGTGGTAATTCTGAATCAGGTGAGGTAGGGACATTTGAAGAGCTCGGTATACTGGCCTCATCGAGTGGAGGGTCCACTAACGGTGTTGCTATAATGTTTTCTGACCGATATACGGGCTCAAATAGAGAGACCAAATCTTCCAATGCAAGTTTCAGTGCTTCTTCAGACGTTGAATCTGAAGTTGTTGCCGTCTTCTTTTGGTTTTGTGCCAACACACCAGTGTATACGGGTTCTGAACTGTCGTATTCAGAAGCCATCGGGTTTGGTATGGCTCCTGAAATGAGGTGTGCAGGAGCCATCTCTGCCACTTTGTGGAAAGTGACGTTGTAACTTTCTTTAATTGATCGATTGGACTTGATGTAAACTCAATACGTCTTTGACGTTGATGAATACCCAACGAAGGTGGCTTCGAATACTTTAGGGTCGAACTTAGCACGTTTCTCTCTGTCGTTCGCCACAAATCACTTGCACCCAAAGACCTTGAAGAATGAGATAATGGGTACTCCCTTGTTTATTATTTCGTACGGAGTCTTATCAAAGCGCTTGTGAACCACCGTCCTGTTATGAGTGAAACATGCGGTATTTACTGCTTCAGGCCAAAGAAAGTATGGGAGGCTGGAATGGATCAGCATAGACGGGCAGCCTTAACTAGAGTCCTGTTCTTCCTTTCAACAACCCCGTTCTGTTAAAGGGGTCTTGGCTGCTGAGAATTGCTGATTAATGCCAAGTTTCTGATAAAATTCACTGAGATACTTGTTCTTGAACTCAGTTCCGTTGTCCGTTCGAATGACTTGGATGAATAGTTGTAGCAAATTCTGAGTAGTGTTCACGAAATTAATTATCAAGTCCCTTGTCTCATCTTTAGTTCGGAGGAACATCATCCATGTGTAGTGGGAGTAATCATAAACGATAACTACTATGTACTTCCGCCCACTAATACTCTGTGTCTGCATAGGTCCACAGAGATCCATATGTAGCAATTCCAAAGGACGTGAAGTGGAGGCAACTAGTTTAAGATGATGAGATGCTCGCTTCATTTTTCCTAATGGACATACCGAACACTGATGCTCTTGTTGTAGAATAATTGTTGGTAGACCGTGTACCATTTCGTTGATAGTAGTTGAAGAGCTTTGATATTTAGATGAGACACAGGTTGATGCCATAAGCTGTTCCTCTGAATTTTAGTCTAGGAGATGAGGCAAACAGCTGTCGTAGTCCGCACAGACGTCAGATTGATCGTGTAAAGATTAGATTGCCGAACTCCTTACAGGAGTTCTTTGTTCTGACTGTCCAATATTCTACACCGGTCAGCATGAAAGACCACCTGGAAGCCTTTGTCACAGAATTGGCCTATGCTGAACAAGTTATGGCGGAGACCTTCGACGTAAGAGACATATTTTATTGTCAGATTTTCCAGAACGATGTCACCGAATCCTAGTATGGGGGCTGAGTCGCTGTTTCCTAATCTGACTCTTCCATTTGGTCTGTCTTTGTAGTTGCTCAGCAGCTCTTGTATTCCCGCCATGTGTGTCTTTCCACAATTAAAACATTTTAGTACTGGAAGGGTGCACTCCCGGGCAAAGTGACCTGTTTTTCCACAATTAAAACATTTTAGTGTGTCTTTAGAAAGTGTGGCTTCTGAGGACTCAGCTGGCTTTTCTTTATTCTTCGAGCTTGTAGTTCGAAGTCTGTTGGCAGAAGATGACGACTTTTTCTTGAAGTACTGCTTTGTCATCATCTTAGCGACTAATGCCAGCTGTTTGCCAAATTCTCTAATCTCAGAGGGAAGTTCTGAATCAGATGTGTCATTATCCTCTGAGGAGCTTGGGAGCTTGATGTGCTTCCTTGCGTGAGCGGGAGCTCTTCTTCTCAGAAACTAGAGCTATGGAGTCCTCGGCCTGTTTGCCCTTTGCTTCTTTTGTAACTCGCCTATGTCTTCTTCATGCTGTGCGAGGTTATCAAAAACAGCTTGAATATCCATCTCGTCCAAGTCCTTATTTTGTCGGAGTTGGGTAGAGATATTCTTCCAGTCGGTGGGCAGTGCGGACAGGAACCGAATGTTCATCTCCATGTTAGTCTTTTTGATATCAATCTTCCTCATTTCATTGAGAAGAGTGAGGTACCGCTTCGTGTAAGCTCTCCTCACTTTTGGCCTTGAAGGAGTCATATGCTGTGAGTATGTTAGCCTTCTTAGCTTTAGCACCGACTTCGGTTCTTTGCATCATCCGCTCCAGTTCATCCCACATCCCTTTAGCAGTTGGGATGCTATTCTATTTGTCTATAGATATCATTAGGGATGCCCTGCATCAGTGTGTTCTTAGCAATAAGATCTGCTCTAGCTTTTCTTTTCTCAACTGCATCGTACTCACTGGGTAATTTTACTCGCCTAGTGGTTTCGATCGGAGGATTATTCAAGCTATCACCTTCTTGTTTTATGTAAAATATTTCCTGTCCCTCATAAAGTGATTTAGTAGATCTTCTGCCTGATCTTTGAGTTCGATGAAATTTAAGAACCGACTTCTCCAAACTGTATATTTGCCCCTTTTTAGAATTGGAGTGCGATTATCATTTCCTAGAGAGTAGGCATCCATTTCTTCTTTGAGTTGATGTAGGATCTTTGTTTGTTGTTTTGATGTCTTGAATTGATGTGATGTGCTTCACAAGTAGCGGATTAGTTAGTAGCATTTGATTCTAGAGCAGTTTCGAGAATAATTTTTGACTCAATCTATAAAGTTTGATCAAAAATTAATTCGTCGAGAAAAATTGGCGCCGTTACTGTTCGCAGGCGAGAAAGTTCGTCAGCGAAAAATTTTACGAGGGAGAAAAATTGCTCAAAATCTTTCGGTCGAGAAAAAATTTGGATCGTGGATTTATTTCGAGCGCGGAGAAACAATATGTTTAATATGTTTCTCGCTGGGTCAAAATAAGTTCGTTGACTGAAAAAGGTTTCTCGTACGCAAATGATTTTCGCTTAGTCAAACTGAGAAGTCTGACCGAAAAAATTATCGACTGTAAGTTTTATGCGTGCAAAGGTCAAAATTAGTCTTCGTCGAAAAAGTTTTTCGCTATGTAAAGCTCGAGAAATTGAATTGCAAGCCTTTCGGGTAGTTAGTAGTTGTTTTTTGAAATCTACTCGAATCTACTCGAATCTACTCGAAATCAACTACTAACTACGCACGAAGAACCTGATCCGAAAGGCTTGCAATTCAATTTCGAAAAAGTTTTCGCTATGTAAAGCAAAATATATCGAATTTGAGCAAAATCAGAACGTGTTCTAACAGTTTATCGTGCGAACAACATCAACTCAAATTCAATCAATTCAGCTCGAATGATCGTCTAAACGCTACCGATCTAATTGCAAAGTTTCGTATCACTAAAACGAGCATGAAAACATCAAATTCAAATCAATTGAGAACAGAGTTGAGCTATTAGATCGAAATTTAAATTCACGCCAAACTGTTCTTCGATGGAACAGTACCCGAACTCAAACTTCAATCCAATTCTAACAATTCCCGATTCAAAACAGAACGAATCTGCTTTGATACCAATTGTTAGAGCCTAATTTATCAACCTATGATCCTAGGCATGAATTATAAGGCAATCAATAAGAATTGTAGAGATTGAGATTTCGATCGAAAACCTTCTTGAAGAGCGCGAGAGAGAATTTTGCTTAGAGTGAAAAGATTTCTTGTGTTTCTCTCTCTAGAAATTGAATTGCAAGCCTTTCGGATCAATTTTCTAAATCTTCTCGTTAAGCACAATGTTTGTACAACTATTTATACCAAACATACTTGGTATAAATAGCAAACTAAGTCCTAAACCAAGGATTATTACAATAAACGCACCAAATTACGAAGACGGCTAATTAAATCAATGCACAATTAAACTCATATCCTACAAGTTTGTCAGGAGAAATTTCAGTTGATGCTCCTTGAAATTCTGGTAAACATACTGCTATTTTCCTAATCATGTTTTTAAGTTGCAGAAAGCGTTTTGTGGAGAGGAACTGTTGCAGTTTGAGAAAAACCAAGTTTGGACCTTGGTTCCGCAGCCAAAAGACCTTAATGTCACAGGCACGAAGTGGATCTTTAAGAATAAATCTGATGAACTTGGTACAGTTGTTAGGAACAAAGCACGTTTAGTAGCCCAAGGTTATACACAAGTCGAGGGAATTGATTTTGATGAGACATTTGCCCCCGTTGCTAGACTTGAATCGATTAGGTTATTGCTTGCTATTGCATGTTGGCTCAACATTACCTTACATCAAATGGATGTTAAGGGTGCATTTTTTAATGGATATAGATAAAGGAATATATGTTGAGCAGACGAAAGGTTTCCAAAAGATCCACATTTTCCTAATAATGTTTTTTAGTTGCAGAAAGTGCTTTATGGACTTAGCAGGCGCCTTGAGCTTGGTATGGTAGGTTGACTACGTTCCTACTTTAATTTGGGTTCGTACGAGGTGAAGCCGCGAACACTCTTTGTCAAAAGAGTTGGTCTGATATTTTGATTGCCCAGATTTATCTAGATGATATTGTTTTTGGCTCTAGTTCTCAATCTATGTTAGACCAATTCGTACATGCTATGAATTCTACTTTCGAAATGAGTATGATTGGTGAGCTTACATTTTTCTTAGGCCTGCAGATTAAGCAAAGCAACGATGGTATTTTCATGTCCCAGGAGAAGTATGCAAAGAACACAATGAAAAAATTCGGGCTAGATACTGCCAAGGTAATGAAAACACCGATGGGTTCAACATAGAAGGTAAGTGAAGATAATGTTGGACAGAATGTTGACCCACATTGTATCGTTCCATGATAGGCAGTCTTTTATATCTTTCAGCGAGTCGACCTGAGATATTATGTTCAGTGTTTGTGTTTGTGCTAGTTATCAGGCTGAGCCAAAAATTTCCCATTTAAATACTTGGAAGAGAATATAAAGATATGTGAGTGGCTCGTGTAGTTTAGGGTTATGGTTCTCGAAAGATACTAACACGAATCTTGTAGGATATAGCGATGCTGATTAGGCAGGTGACGAAAATGACTGCAAGAGCACAAGTGGCGGTTGTTTCTTCGTAGGTAAGAATCTTGTGTCCTGGTATAGTAAGAAACAAAATTGTGTGTCATTGTCTACAGCTGAGTCTGAATATGTAGCTGCGGGTAGCTGATGTACTCAGCTTATGTGGTTAAATAGCATGTTGTGTGACTATGGTTTAGAATATGAGTCCGTACTTATGTATTGCGATAACCTTAGTGCCATCAATATCTCTAAGAACCCCATTCAGCATTCACGTACCAAGCATATAGATATTACGCATCATTTTCTGAGAGATATGGTAGAGAAAGAATTAGTGTGCATTGAGCATATAGACACGAAAAATCATGAAAGCATTGGATTCTGAAAGGTTTTCGGACCTGATGAAATCCATAGGTTTGCATCAGTTTGTCTGATTGTTGGTCCAACATTTGGATCAACATAGCATATGTTGAACTTGATGGTTACTGCTTGATGTTTGATTTAATGTTCTCTCTGTTATTCTGTGAAATGATTTGACCTCACCTAGACAGTTCCCTGAAATGACCATCTTCCTTAAAAAAAATGTGCTCGTCATTCTTTTTCAAGATGCATGTTCAGGTAATAAGGTTTTCTAGGTACACAGCATTCGCGTTGACGATGTATTCTTTGCGACAAAAATCCTAATCTTGATGATAAGGATCTTATAAGGGCTATGCATAATACTACAAGTTTATAACTGAGGTAAGTAGGGCATAAATGAAAGGTAACTGAGTTTAGGGTGTTGAACAGAAAAGTCTTGAATTTCAAAGTAGAATGTTGAGTCTTATGTTGGAGCAACATATGTGACTGTCAGCTTGATCATGCTACATTCTTTGTGCTTTTGTTTATTTGTCTTAGTTCCTAGATTGCATGTGTCAGTTTCATGTGTCTAGTGTCTATATCTCTCAGAATTGCATTAGTATCTCTCAAAGAACAGCCTGTTATGCTTGTCTCAAGTTCTCATCAACGTCATCTAATCGATTAGTATCGCTCACTCATACTATGATTTTTGACTTGGTATGTTTCGTTAAATCATGACTTGATCCTGATTTTTTCGTATGCGTGAATTCTCTTGGACTGTTAGAAAATTTTTTCTGGCTTGGCTCGGTAACTTCCACTTTTACAAATCATATTTCATAATATAGGCAATCTTTGCAAATTCGAGAAGTTTTTTTAGACCTTCATAGACTTCAAGATTTATACTACTCTGCTTCGATACTTTTAATCTTGAATGTCTATTGCAAACTCACCCAATTTTGAGTCTGAGAATGTTGAACCAGATGTTGGATCCACATCTTCCTCATGTTTCATCTGGAAAAATTCTCTGAGGTTTACCTTTTCCAAAAAGGGGAGAGACGATGGTACTAATCAAGGTGGTGCAACTTTTGCATGTACTGCTAAGGGAACTTCGACAGGGGGGCTAGAACTGAAACAGAAAGAAGTAGACTCCATTAAGAGTTTGAATTTCTTATCCTTATCAACTTTCGTGCCTGATAAGGTTTTATACTTTTGTGCATGCTGATTTGGTTCTCTAATATGATTGCCTGTCGAAAATTTGTGCTTGCAGATTTCCCTAAAGAACCTTGGACGGCTTTGTATTAGTTTCTAGTACTTAGTTATTTTTTACTCTAACCATATTTGATTTGTTTTTTGGTTGAGTATATTTTGCCTTCAGGGGGAGTTTTTGAACGTCAAATTAAGGAGGAGCTTTCTTCCTTCCCAAAAATGGGGAGATGTTACAGAAAAAGAAGCCAGGACGGACTAAGCTAAGTGGATGTGCATGGGTTTTGGGAAGAAAGACAAAAAGGGAGAGTTTGTTAACGTCGAAGACATGATCAAAGATATGAAATGATTTTGTCTTCCTTCCCCAAAAATATGATCGTTACTTGTATTGATTTGCATAATTACATGTTAAATCAATACATGTGCACTATTTGAGGGGGAGCATCTACAATGACTTTATGTTTTGAGCTCCAAATATTTTTTATGTTCTTCCTTTAAGTGTTGCAGAAATTTTTCATTTTGATTCGCTTTGGACAACGCTTAAATAAGGAGGACTTCACAAATCTTAATGACTATGGACTCTAGACATTGGTAAAACAATTCAGCGGGGCCTTATTAGAAAAATTACTTCCCTGTTAACTCTATAGTCTCGACATTTTGATCTTAGTATTGCAGATTTTCAAAGATCGATTTTGTTTGAGCCAGATGTCAATTCTTCGAAAATACAGGGAGTTAAATAGCATTTTCGTTTACACGTAAGGGGAGTAATTCTGTGGTTTATTCTTAAAATTTAGGATCAATCTGAAATATTAAGGAAAACTTACTATTGATGTTAGGATATTTATAGATTGTGTCAATAGTTTAAGTCTTAGGATTAATATTGTAATTATCCTTTTAGCTTGGGCTTTGAACTAGAATGTAATTATTTTATATTTAGTGTTTGGGCCTTAATATACCTAGGTTAATATGGTATATAAGGTTTTACCAACACAATTTGAAAGGTAATCAAAGATCAAAAGGCTAAACCCAATTTTCACACAATACACACACTTGAAGGTGAGAACCTCTCCCTTTTTAATTCCATCAAAGCCTCTTTGATTCCTTGTTTGGTGCATTCGGGACCAACAAGTGGTATCAGAGCAAACGTGGATCGATCTGCATTGATCTGAATCCAGTTTCGTTCGATTCTGAGAAAGATCAAAGCTGTTTTGGGCAAAAGATCACTTTTGGCATTTTGAGCTCATTTTGGGGTTTTCATACTTCGTTTTTGTGTTTGAAACCTTTCCCCAGATCGACAATATGCCTAAAATGTTTTTAGAACACTTTTGGATCAGTTTTAACGAGTTTTGAGCAAGTTCGAAGCAAAAATTTCTCAGAAAAAGTCATCTCGGCCTCTCTCTGTTTTTGGTCGATTTGATCCGCTTTTTGTTGTTTTTAGCTCACAAATCGGTCGAATATGTGTTTAGGGAAGAATTTCTGAAGTTTTGGTTCAAGTTTGAGTGATTTTGGTTAAGATTTGAGTGAAAACGGACGATTTTCTGGTAAAACTCGCGACAAGCAATGGAACAGTAATCGTGTGTTCTTGGCCACGAAATTTCATGCTGAGCCATTCAAATCCGCGAAATTTTCAGATCCGAGAAATTTTATTCTGAGAATCCTTTCAAAACCGCGAAAATTTCACGTTCACTCCATTTTTCTCAGCTGCCTAGCTTGTCCAAATCCGAGAAACTTTTATATCCGAGAAATTTTATTCCAAGAATCTTTCAAAAATTGCGAAAATTTCTCTGTTTCACATCACTGTTACTTCATTTTTCTCAACTGCTTATTCTTAAAATCCGAGAAACTTTATATGCGAGAAATCTCATTTCGAGAATTTATTTAAACCGCGAAAATACCTCTGTCACTTCATCTTTTCTCAACTGCTCACTTTCAAAAGCTGAGAAATATTTCTAAGTCAAGAAATTTCTTAAAAACCGAGAAAGTATGCAAATTCGCGAAAAATTCTTTGAAACTGAGAAAGTTTTTTTTTTTCAAAACCACGATTTTTTAAATCCAAGAAATTTTCAGCCAAGAAAGTTTATTTCATCCTAGAAAGTTCTTCAAAACCACGATTCGTTCAAATCCGAGAAAACTTCCTAAGACCACACTTCAACTCTCGATGCGAAATTTCTTGCGAAGCTTTAAAATTCTCAACTGAGAAACCTTCTCACATAACAAGCTTTAAAATCCGAGAAAATCATTTTCAACAAAGAATATGTTTTTCCGTCTTCTATCCGAGAATTTTTCATTAAACTCACACTAACACGAAAATTTCTCAACCAAATTTCTTGGGTAATTCTTCATACTATAACGTCTCTTCAAACTGCGAATTTTTCCTGACGTTTTAAACTTTTTCTCGCGTTGAATTTTTTTTTGGGTTAAATTCTTTCTCGTGTTGAAATTTTTCCTCGAACTTTTTAAAGTCTTAATCCTTACACTTTAATCCTATCCCCCTAGACCACTTTTGACAAAATTTACTCCTCAAATCTCGTTTTTTTTTTAAAAAAATTTCTAGAACTTTTTCGAACCTCAAGATATATTCTCCCTTCATACGTTTTCGACCATCACACACGTTCTCTTAGTTCTAAGAAATTCTTTAAACGATTTTTCTCAAAACTCTACACGTTAAACTCATATTTCTCATCTCGTTCGTTACTAACCCCTTTTCTATACAAGATCAAAACCACGGACGATTCGACTGCACCAACCATGTCTGCCACAAATGACATCTCAACAGTGGGCTCCGACACTAGGCCTCCAATGCTGCGACAAGGCGATTACAGCATATGGACAAACAGGTTCCTCACGTTCATCAGGAACAAAGGCGCACCACTCTCTCAGTACCTACTGGACTCCATCTTCAATGGTCCAGCACAGTTCTGGATAATCCCTGCTCAACCAAAAGCAAACCCTCCCATGGATGAACGCCGCACTCCAAGAGGTCCCATCAATGAGGATGAAGAGGCTCGCCTACAGGCCGATGAGACTGCCAAAGGATATCTCTTCCAAGCTATGGGCAACGAAGTCTACACTCACATCGTGTGCTGCACAACAGCCAAGGAAATATGGGATGAACTCGTGGAAATCATGGCAGGCACAACTGAAAGTGCTCATGGGAGGAAATCAGCATGTCTCTCGCAGTATGAACACTTCCAGGCCTATGAAGGAGAGGAACTGCGTGACACATACCTCCGATACTTGAAGGTCATCAATGAACTCAAGAAAGCCATGATCTCAAGGGACAAATTCGATCTCAACAACCGCTTCCTTGGTAGCCTCAAACCACATTGGGGCAATGCAATCGTGATAATGATTCAGAGTAAGGACCTCTCTAACACCTCCATCTATGCTCTCTACGACAGTCTGTCTGCCTATGCTCCTTACGTGCAACCCCATTCCACCAACACTCGAGTCGACCCACTGGCTCTCCTCTCGAACAAAACTACCGAACGATCTTCCGCCTCTAAGACCAAACAGAACAAAGGGAAGCTACCAGCTGTTATATCTGACTCCTCTTCACGATCCGAAGCTGATACAGAATCTGATGAAGATGTTCGTGATCTACGCAAACAACTGGCAATGCTTACAAAGATGGCCTCAAAGAAGATCGGGAAAAAATCCTCATCCTCCTCCAATCGCCAAAGAATCTTTAGCGGCACCAAAAAGACCACTCCCACGGAGGAAGCTAAGCCGACAAAGAAAGAGGAGGAATCAGCACCCAAAAAGTCTGTCAAGTGCTTTCGGTGTGGAAAGTCAGGCCACTTTGCCAAGGAATGCCATGTTCCACGCGTGAAGGACTCTGGCTACTACGACCGAAAGGCCAGAATGACCCGCCAAATGGAAAGTGGGAAGGTTCTACTCACCGAAGAAGCTGAATGGGTGAACGACACTTCAGAAGACGAGGAGCCTAAGGATGAAGATTGCTGCATGGCAAGGCTGGTCGAACATGACGAGGACGAGGAGATGGGTAACACCGATGAGAACACAGCTAAGACTCCTACCAACGCCGAGTCTGAGGTACGAATTTCACAACTCGATGATGTGTTTAATCACCGACACACCATTAACAAACCCACCGTAGACGCTAAGGATTATAATGAACTTAAGCTAAAATTTGAAAACAACTATGCCTTACTTAGTCTAAAAGTAGAAGAGCTCGCTAGTGTAAACGAACATCTAATGGCCTCTGAAGCATTAGTCAAACGTCTGCAAAGCAAGAATAAACAAAGTGAGACTAAGGTTAAGGAAACCACACTAGCCATTAGTTCATGTGTGCCTCCCAATATGAACTGCTTACAAAGGAAGGAGTTAGGCTATACCAAAAGGTGAAAGAACTTGAAGAACAACTTCACCTTAGAAAAAGAGCTGCACACATCTTATGCCTATTGAACCAACCAGTTGAAACAGAATTCTACGACGCTCGGATGGGAATCGGCCTGGCCAGCAAATGTGATCCAACGCCGCTAATTGTTAAAAGGTATAACATGTACAGTACATCATTCCTACAAACGAGGAAGGGTACTCCCTCACAGCTCATGCCGTTTGTAAGATCCTCCTCCGTTGTCCTTTCGGAAGAGAAGAGGGAACAGAACATTCTCCGGGCAGAAATCGCATACGACTACGCAGAATTGAACACTAGCTACAAGACTAAAAAGCCTTCACTTACTGAGGACATCAAGTCTCAGTTCCCAACCGAAGAACATGAAATTGCTTTTTGAGAAGCACTTTCTCACATCTATATCCCGGAGAAACTTCTAGTTATTGCAGAACTAGAACGAACCCTAGAATTAGTGCGGAAAGCCTTAGCAAAAGAGCGAGAAGTTCTACTTAGCAAAATCTTTACCCTAGAGCAATCTCACAATACGAACAAACCATAAGAGGACGGCGAAGATGACTCCTGAAGCTGACACATGTTCTAACACTAACTCTCGTATTCTTATGGATACAGGGAATGTGAGTTCGACGTCTCTGGAAGAGAGTTCGTATGATATAAAGGAGAACCCGCTCTTCGATGACAAGAAGAAAAGACCATCCTATATTCGTCTTCCCTCTCTATGTACTGAATCCCAACATCTTAAGGACGTAGACAATTATGTTACCAAATCTTATATTTCCTTTGCCAAACTTATGTCTATGTGTTGCTGCAATGACTATTCTTCCATGTTTTCATGAATATGAAGCACATGAACACGCAACACTCCGACCAAACAAGCAAACCTCCTCTACGACGCCTTTGCATTCTCCCAGTACGTCTAAGCCTATGGTTAAGCGAAAACGCCTTTCGACGCTGAATACAAAATCACCTACTGCTCGCAAGCAAAAGAGGACTAAAACCGAAGGACGACAACAACAACCAAAATCCCCACGCCAATTCATTAATAAGGCAACGTATATGCAAGCGCAAGTTAGGCAAATATGGGTTAGAAAAACCATCATCCCGCCTCATCAAACAAATCACAAAGGGAAAGCTAAATTACATCCAACACAACCTGATCTAGACCCCACATTTCCCATTAAGCGCATGAAAATTTTACTTGTATCACAACAAGGTCCCGTCCGTAAATGGGGACCCAACGTTTGCTGATGATTGCAGGTCTGTCATGTGTGGTATCTAGACTCAGGTTGCTCCACACACATGACGGGGAACAAGGAGCTGTTGAGCAACTTCTCCGAGCGCTATCTCGGAAGGGTCTCCTTCGGAAACAGTCAAATGACGCCAATTCTCGGAACTCGTGATCTCATCCATGACAAACTGACGATTAAGGGCATCTCTTACGTCGAGGGTTTGAGCTACAATCTCTTCAGTATTGGTCGTTTCTGCGACAAAGGATACAGGGTTCTTTTCGAATCTGACATCTGCAGCATTATAGATGCCTCGGGACAGCCTCTTCTTTCTGGAACACGCACGTCTCACCTTTACGTACTCAATATTACGACCTCTCGACCAATATGCCTTCTCTCTCGAGCCGCACCCAAGTTGAATGATCTATGGCACCGGCGTCTTTCACATCTCAATTTCAAGACCATTTACAAACTGCGTCAGAATAAACTCGTCAACGGTCTACCCCAACTGACATATCATAAGGAACACCTCTGCTCGGCCTGTAAATTGGGGAAGATGAAGATCGTCTCACATTTCCAAGGAAACACAGTCCTCTAAGCTCATCCTTGAGCTCTTACACATGGATCTATGTGGCCCAATGCCTACGGCCACACTCGGAGGAAGACGGTATATTCTTGTGATTGTCGACGACTTCTCACGCTATACGTGGACGAAACTCGTTCGCACAAAGGATGAGTTCCTGATTTAATCATCGAGTTTGTTGTTAAGTCCCAAACTTTTCATCAATAGAAGGTTCGGATTATCAGAACTGACAATGGAACTGAGTTTAAGAACAAGAAGCTCAGTGATTTCTATGCCACTCAGGGCATCACCCAGCAGTTCTCAGCTGTGAAGGCACCAGAACAGAATGGTGTCGTTGAGCGTAAGAATAGGACACTAGTTGAACCAGCTAGGACTCTCCTCATCCAATCCGGACTTCCTCACTCTCTTTGGGGAGAAGCTATTCAAACGGCTTGTTACACGCATAACTGAGCTTCCATCCACAAGAGATTCAACCGCACCCCGTACGAGATGCTGAATAACCGTCGTATCCTCGATATATCTTATCTAAGGGTCTTCGGTTGCCGATGTTTTGTGGCCAATGATCGCCAACATCTTGTGAAGCTTGATCCAAAAGCAGTTGAAGGCATCTTTGTTGGATACTCACGGAACTCGAAGGCATACAGAGTCTATCTTAGGGAGAAACTATCAGTAATAGAGAGCACAAATGTCACCTTTGACGAAAGCGCGACCTCATGGATTCTGCTCATATCAGTCCAGAACCAGGTCTTCTACAGTCGTTGACAAAAAGTCAACTTTCAACGACGGGAACTTCCTCATCTGAGGGCAATTCTGGTGAACTGGATCTCGACCTGCTCTTCGAGTACTTCTATCCAGTCCCCAATACTCCCGTCACCACCACACAAACTACCGCTGCACACACCCCACTTACACCACCAGCTATCAGCAATGATGTCGTCCCACCAAACTTGGATGATCTCAATCTCAACGAAGACGACATCTTACCCAACCCTGGGAACATTGTTTATCCTGATGCTGAACCTTCTCAATCTACTATAGTTGAGATCTCTTCTTCGGACACCGGACCCCAATCTAATGAGCCTCCAACCGATACAAATGCGGCCAGCTCCTCTCAGACCAATGTACCACTTTGGGCTCGCTCTCATCCTACAGATCAGATTATTGGGGATCCCACATCTGGTGTTTCGACGCGTTTGGCTACAATGAATGAAAGTCTGTCGCTTGCTATCTCAGTCAAGTCGAACCATCACGAGTTGCTGAAGCTCTCAACGATCCTGATTGGCTGATTGCAATGCAGGAAGAAATAAATCAGTTTGAACGTTTACAAGTTTGGGAACTCGTTCCACGCCCTCACAACAGATCCATTATCGGCACGAAGTGGATCTTCAAGAACAAAAAGGATGAAGACGGTGTTGTCATCCGCAATAAAGAAAGACTGTGGCTAAGGGGTACAACCAACAAGAAGGCATCGACTACGATGAAACTTTCGCCCCAGTTGCCAGGATCGAAGCAATACGAATTTTTCTTGTCTTTGCTGCTCACAAGAACTTTAAAGTCTGCCAAATGGACGTGAAGACTGCATTTCTGAATGGATTTCTCAAAGAAGAAGTGTACGTTGATCAACCTGAAGGGTTCTTGAACGAAGAGTTTCCTCATCATGTATATCGACTCTACAAGGCCCTCTACGGACTAAAACAGGCTCCCCGAGCTTGGTATGACGTCCTTTCAAACTTCCTTGTTCAGTCTGGATTCAAGAAAGGATCTCTGGATACAACTCTCTTCACCAAGCGGAGTGGCCCGGACATCATGATAGTACAAATTTATGTCGATGACATCATTTTTGGATCGACTGAACCACAACTGTGTGAAGGGTTCGCAGAATTGATGAAAGAGAAATTCGAAATGAGTATGATGGGCGAGCTGAATTTCTTTCTTGGTCTTCAAGTAAAACAACATCCCCGACGGAATCTTCATCAACCAGTCCAAATACATCCATGACATCCTCGAGAAATATGGAATGAAGGATTCTAGGACTGCTGCTACACCTATGTCACCCTCTGGCCGACCCGACGCGGACCATCTGGTCCTCCCGTTGACCAAACCGTCTATCGTGGGATTATAGGCTCTCTTCTGTACCTCACTGCTAGTCGACCTGATATCGTTCTCTCGACAGGAATCTGCGCTCGTTTTCAGGCTACACCTAAGGAATCTCACCTCACTGGTGTCAAATGGATTCTCCGCTATCTCAAAGGAACACCCAATCTGGGTTTGTGGTACCCCACTCGATCGGACTTCAAACTGGTTGGATTTTCTGACTCGGATTACTCAAGATGCAAGATGGATCGAAAAAGCACATCTGGAGCTGCACACTTCTTGGGCGGTAAACTCGTGAGTTGGTCTTCTCGAAAACAAAACTGTGTCTCAACTTCGTCGACGGAGGAAGAATATGTCGTTGCCGCTAGTTGTTGCTCACAGCTTTTGTGGATGAGAACCCAACTACGAGATTTTAATTTTCAAGTTGATAAAATTCCCATTTATTGTGACTCAAAGAGTGCGATTGCGATAACAAGTAATCCGGTATATCACTCAAGAACAAAACACATAGATATTCGTCACAACTTCATCAAATAACATGTTGAACAAGGGACGATTGAATCACACTACGTCAATACCGAAGATCAACTAGCCGACATTTTCACAAAACCGTTGGATGTCAAACGCTTCCAACACCTTGTGACTATGTTGGGGATGTTGAATATTCAGCTGTGATCAATCGACCCTACATGAACTTTGATAAAGTGTACATATGTCCTTTCACTTTACTTCATTCTCTATGTGTCTTCTAAATTATGTCTTTTGAGGGGGAGTTTTCGATTAAGGGGGAGCTTCTGATTTTTTTTTTCTTTTATTTAAAAAGGGAGTTTTCGATTAAGGGGGAGTTTCTGATTTTACCTTTCAAAAAAAAAAAGGGGGGCTGAAATTCAATTTAAATTCTGGTCAAAATGGGTCAAAATTGGACCAAATAACTCTTGGGTTGAAATTATAACTTCTGGTCAAACTGGGTCAAATTGGACCAAGCCCGCGAAATTCAGCCCAGAATCCTATTTTGACCAAGCCCACCCACGAATTTCGGCCCATTTTACTCAAAATTTCGCATGAATAGTCACAAAACCCCAAAAACCCTTAACCATTTTCACAATCTTACAAATTCCCGAGAAAATTTCAAAACTGTCGCACCCCTTCTTTCAAAATTTTCTCAAACCCTCGCATCTTCGTCTCCTTCAATCTGCTCCGAAAATCCGTTTCCTGTTTTACTCCATTGTTGCAAATCAGCTTTTTGGTATGAATACATCCTAAACTAATCACTTTTCGTTCGTTTCATCATGTTTATGTCCCGTTTGTGTTAAACTTTTTTAGGTATAATGTTATTTTCTCGGCTTCGATTCTGACATGTGATACAATTTTGTTGTTTAAAACGCCAAAATATGTATTACCCGTCCCATTTCGAGTCGATTAACTCCAGATTATTGCGTTTTGGTTAAGATTTGAGTGGGTCTAAGGCAAAAATTCACTGCGTCGTTTCGAACGTTTTTCAGAGTTCTTCGCCGAGAAAATTTTCAGAAAACGTTAGTTTTTCGCTGCTATAGTGAGTAAGACCCCGCGAAAATTTTTATCCAAGAAATTTCTTGCGTCAAAATTTTCGCTGCCACACTGACTAAGTCCCGCGAAACTTTCATACCCTTCACTTCATATCACATTATTTCGCATGAGAAATTTTTATAACTTGCGAAATTTTACACTACATGTGAAATTTCCTCTGAATACGAAATCTTCTTGATATGTGAAAATCAACACTACATGCGAAAATTTCCTCTGAATGCGAAATTTCCTTGCTATATGCGAAAATTCACTCTAAATGCGAAATCTTCTTGATATGCATTACATGCGAAAATTTTTGAATAACTTGTAAAAGTTAATAACCTGCGAAACATTTTCATACATGCGACATCTTACTCTAAAAGTGAATTTTCTCTCAACATGGCTCTGTGTGATAATCAGTGAATTTTCCCATTGCATGCGAAAATTGTGAACAACTTGCGAGATTTCTTAACGTGCGAAAATTCATTTTCCCTATGCGAAATTCTACACCAAACGCGAATTTTTTTTTTCATGTACCAAAATTGTCTCACATCACATGGATACTTTCAATCCAAATATATTTTCTAAGTGTTGGAAAAAGGACTCTAAGTTAGCTTTATTTTTATCGTTACTATCTTGGGCACTTTTATGTCTCCTTTTATTGTTTCACCCATGACTCACTTATATCCATGTTCTCACAACTTAATCTATACTAATCTTGTTATAATTACTGTCAAGCACAGATATGACCAACAAAAATCAAGATACAATTGAAGCACTTGAGGCGGCCGCAATCCAAAGAGACATCGCTCGCATCGAGCTCAACATGCTTACCTATGTCCCACCGATCGAGCAGGTCTTCCCAACAAGTCAATGGGCTGCCTTGATTCCCAACAATTACATGGTTGACTTGGACAGCTTTCGGTGCGATGCCCCCATTATCATAGAGATCCTCAAAGGACATCCCCTCGGACACGCTCTCTCTCATGGCCAGGCAGAAGCTCAAGTCTATCTCCAACAGTTCTGGCACACTTTGCAGATAGTTGGACCGATCCACCTTGCTAAAACACTGTTCGCCAAAATCGATCAAGAAACAGTGGTCCTCACTCGCAAGATTGTCCAAGAAGTGCTTCAACTCCCTGTTTACTCACCATACGACCCACTACCATCCCATGAACAACTCATCGAGGACATCGACAGATTGGGCTACCAACCAGAAAACAAGAAAAAGAAGGGCCCACTCGTGCTTAGTGAAGTCACCACACGCAACCTACCTCAACCCTGGCAAACATTATATCTCCTACTGAACAAGTGCATGTCAGGGAAGCATGCCGGCCAGAACCGTGGGAACCACCAAATCCTCACCATCCTAACCGGCGTCGCCCACAACCGCAAGTACAACTACGCCGACGTCATATGGATGGATCTTGTCTCCATGATTCAACGTCGTGACCATGAAATCGCCAAGGGAGTGACGAACCGCTTCGTACCCTACATGCGTTGGCTCCCAGCATTCATCAGACACTTCCGCCTGTTCTCCACCAACATCCGCACCCGCCCGGCAACCGAACACTTCATAATCCCCACTGTCGAGAAGTTTGCCAAGAAAAACACTCCGGCAAAAGATCGACACGCAATGATAATCTCGGACGACGTTCTCGCCTATGCAGACACGACAAATCCGCACGTCCGAGAATATCGTGCCTCCACAGCCTCATTCCGCGAAAGCCCCCATCCACTATCCATCGTCCCTACGGAGCAGATTAACCCCACTGCTCCTAACCCCTGGACTAGCCAAAACCCCAACCCCACTACTAAAAAGTCGAGTCGCGCCGCATCTTCTTCCACCCGCGTACCGAAAAAACGATCGCGTGAGGATGACGTAAGCCGCCCCACGGAGCGTCGATCGAAACAAAAACACGATCGACCTCCTCAGTCGTTTGGCTCAACCACACAAACGACTCCACCAATCCACTTATCTTCCTCTCTACAGGAAGATATTTCATTCCATGAGGAGCCACGTATACCATCGACATCCCACTTGGAGATAGTCGATGTTGAAACAAGCAGTCACTCGCCTCAGACTGCATCCTCTTCAATCACATTGAGTCTAGTGCCCTCACTCCCCATAATTTCACACGTTTCTAGGACACATACACCTTTTACTGCACTACAGAGTCTTCGTGATTCTGTCAGAACGCTCGATGATGTCTCTGTGATTGAGAGCAGAAGACCTAGTACGGCCAACATCACAACAACCGTGAGCCTAGGCTATCATTCGTATGAGTCTGTCTCATCGATGATGCCAACGGAAAGTCTTAGTGACCCCGTCTTTTCCCGTCCTGTGCAAACGGGCGGCCGATCGGCTATCTTTTCCGATTCGGTGACAGTTGGATTTCTTCGTGATTCCAACTTGTTAAACTTACCCCACTTCGTCACCGAGACCGCACTAGAGACTCGTCTTCAAGAGTTTGCAAAGACTATTGAGGCGTCCATCCTCGATCAAGTCTATGCGCATCTCGATGCGTCCACAATCGACAAAGGCAAAGGTGTGGCACCGGAGACGCCACCACCAACTCTAAATGTGGACGCTGAAGTTGTTCTCTCCTCCATTTCCGCGAAGGAGCTCTTCTACCTCCTACGAGCAAGATTCGAGTCAATGACGGAACTCGACGAGGAGGAACAGCAGATGAAGAAAATAATGACTCAACCTTGACTTGCCGCACTCAAGGCGAGTCTAGCGGGATCAGGCGCGACGATCAAGATGATGATCAAGATCGCCGCGAGGGGGAGATAAGGCAGCAAGCCTCACAAACTCAAGGACCCGTACAATCGACGCCGCCTGCCTCCTCTGCACCTGAAACGACGCCCGCAACAGAAACCTCACACCCCACTAGCCAAAAAACCCACCCTATTAACCCCGAGTCATTAGCCAAATCACCCTCACCACCACCTACTACCGTCTCCGAACCTCTAACTGTCACATCGGCATTAGAGACCACCACCACACCTTCTCCACCCACCATCTCAGAACCTCTAACTGTCACATCGACGTCAGAGGCCACCACCACATCTCCACCACCCAACACCCAAATCATACTCGCCAAAACCATCACCACAACCGAGCCAACAGAATCTCCACCACAACCATCCCCACAATCCACAAACTCCTCCGACGGAACACCCTCGCCACCACACGACCATCTTACCGATTCCAACGTGGCTTCCGAGGATGTCTACTGCGCACAAAACGAGATGAATGGCTGTACACACCCGCCGATGCAGTAGCAGCCAGGAAGTTGGTGAAAAATGCTCGACGTCTGCTAAAAGAAGCTTCACTTACGCTGATCAACACTGCAGACAACAAGAACGGAGAGGAATACGACGCTGAACCCGCCGAACTCGAGAACATCCTTCAATTCCAAGCGCAGCACGCTGAGGCCTCTGCTGCTCAACCGGATGTGCCCACGGCGGATATACCGGAAGCACAGTGGGAAAACAAAAAGATCACGGCGCCACTCCAAGAAGAAATCAGGAAGAGGATCTGGCGGCGCAAGGAGCAGATCATCACAACCTTCGACGAATATGAGCTGATGAATATCTAAAATTGGAGCGAGGAAAAGAAGCAGCTCTATCGATGGAGCCTTCTTTGCCACAAGTGCACAAAGAGGACGCTGTCCGATGAGGAAAACATCGCTCTGGAAATGAATCGGGCCCCCATCTGCAAAGTCACTGACTTCCGCCAAGAGTCGAAAGGACGTGTCCACTATCTAGTGTTCACAGTAATGAGGCAGGATGAGAGCTACAGTGAAGTCAGTGAGGCGGACTTCAAGTTTCTGCGCCTGGGTGACCTGTACAGCATGCTGGAATCCATGAAACAGTTCAGACTCGTCCTCAGAAGTTCTGGACATCTCGTACGAGCTGAACCGGTCACCATGGGATATTTGGCTCTCAAGCGCCACATGCTCCGACAGGTCAGATTCTTCGCCACCCACGATCTGCAGATGGCGGTGGAGCACAACCTGAAGAAGGTGAACCTAACTCGCCCATCTTTCAAGAATGCGGACGACTACCGAGAAGGCGATGTGATCGACCGAGATGATCCGGCGGTCGCCTACTCAAACTACAAGGGAAAGATGAGGCTGTTGCGCTGCTCCGAAGAGGCAAAGTTCTCGGATGGCACGCTCACCATCATCCAAGACAAACTCATGAGGATTTGCCGCATCCTTTCGGAAGAAGATCCACTCTGCCGATCCAAGTTCGCGAAGTTCATTAACGCTATTGCTGATCAAATGGTCCTTCGAAGGAATCTCCGCGCCTTCGAGTTCAAACTAGGACTTCGCGAAACACTAACACGCTAATCCACCATCACGACGCCCAAGATCCAAGACTCCCAACAATTGACACAAAGGGGGAGATTGTTAGGATATTTATAGGTTGTGTCAATAGTTTAAGTCTTAGGATTAATATTGTAATTATCCTTTTAGCTTGGGCTTTGAACTAGAATGTAATTATTTTATATTTAGTGTTTGGGCCTTAATATACCTAGGGTTAATATGGTATATAAGGTTTTACCAACACAATTTGAAAGGTAATCAAAGATCAAAAGGCTAAACCCATTTTTCCCACAATACACACACTTGAAGGTGAGAACCTCTCCCTTTCTTATTCCATCAAAGCCTCTTTGATTCCTTGTTTGGTGCATTCGGGACCAACAATTGAGAAATTCGGGCAAATTTGTAATCTTGAATCGCAGTTTCTCGAGCGAAAATTGATTTGGGACCAAATTGCAATTTTCGCCTTCATATTGATGAGCAAAAATTAAACAGGAACCAAAAAGATTTTCGATCGGAATTGTTGAGCGAAAATTCAACAGTAACCAAATCAAATTTCTCAATCGAAAGTTTCTCGATCGTAAACAGTAATGGGCTTTCTAAGTGGTGAAAACGTCTAATCAGCCCATATTAACGAAATCATTAGGTTGCAGTCGAAAATCTCTAAATACACGCAACACCCTCGATCGTAAAAATCAACAGTCAAATTTCTCAAGCGAAAAACTTCTCCTAAAAGACGAACGTCAAAATCTTCAAAAACATTTCAATTTTTCAACTGATTTTCGTCTTTAGAAGGTAGATTTGACTTCTGTTGGGGTTTATCGTGCATTTAAAGTAGATCTGCATCTGTATTTTGAATATTTCGCATGATTCTGTGAAAATTTCTCGACTATTCATACTATGTGAACTCGAAATCCTCGTTAGCAGTTTAATAGGTCTGTTTCTAAGTAAAATCTGGGTTATAAACTGCATAATAGGCAAGTTTCGATGATTCTTTATCATTTTGGATGATTATAACTTTGATTTTCTGCGTTAATTGCATCCGATTGACAGATATGACTAAACTGGAGTTTAAAGCTTTAAATACATCGAAGAACGTTCTCGCTCGCAGACAGTGAAAATTGAATTCCAATTTGATTAAGTCACTGATTGCATCGTAAAAGAATTTCGATCGCAAATTATTTTGAGTTCTGTAAACGAGCGGCTTATTTGTGCGAGTCTTTCAAGCTCGTACCGGGTTTTTCCCCCACTCTGAGTTTGGAGTGGGTTTTCCCGTAAATCTTGTGTCATCTGTCTTATTCGTTTCTTGTTGGTGTGAGATCGAGTGAGGCAAACACGAGAGCTTTAAGTCCGAGGCCAAACTTTATCAAACAGGCTGAGTACGTTGGGTTTGAGTACGTTGGGTTTGAGCAGCCATTCGAAGTCCACACTGATGCGTCTGGTAAAGCGCTTGGCGGTGTACTTGTGCAAGGGAGACACCCCATCGCCTACGAGAGCCGAAAGCTCAAAGATGCTGAAACGCGCTATAGCACGCATGAGAAAGAGATGACCGCGGTGATTCACTGCCTCGGGGCGTGGCGCCACTATCTTCTTGGCTCTAAATTTGTGATTGTCACTGACAATGTGGCAAACACTTATTTCAAAACTCAAAAGAAACTAACCCCTAAACAGGCACGATGGCAAGAGTTTCTTGGGGAGTTCGATTTCGATTGGGTTCATAGGCCTGGATGGCAGAATGAAGTTGCTGATGCACTAAGCCGCCAGCCTCATCTCAACATGTTGGCCGTCATAAGCAACGTCGCGAGCCGCTTTACAAGCCGCATTCGACGCGAAAGTGAGAACGATCCAACTTACGTGAAGCTCAAGGACCAGGTGAAGGAAGGGCTTTTGAAACGCTACTGGCTTGAAGATGGGCTGTTGGTCACACATGGCAAACGATTCTATGTACCCGCCGGGAGACTGCGGAATGAGCTCTTGAAAGAGCACCATGAGCCGCAGTGGGCAGGTCATCCAGGAGTTAGGCGCATGATGGCCCTAATTTCTCGCAAGTTCTACTGGCCAAAACTCGAGCAGGATGTCGAGGCCTTTGTCCGTACTTGCCCCATTTGCCAGCGAGACAAGCCCGAACGTACTAAGCCAGCAGGTTTGTTACAGCCGTTACCTATTCCGGCTAGCCCATGGCGTTCCATTTCCATGGACTTCATTGTTGGGTTGCCAAAGAGCAAAGGAAATAATTCCATCCTGGTCGTGGTGGATCGGTTCTCCAAAATGGCGATATTTATGGCTTGTCCGATTCAGTGCAATGCTGATGTTGCTGCGGACTTGTTCTTCCGAAATGTGGTGAAGTACTTTGGGATGCCGGAAGAGATCATCAGTGATCGAGACGTAAGGTTCACAAGCCGATTCTGGACGATTCTGTTCCGAAGGCTTGGCACAAAACTACGATTTTCTTCCGGATATCACCCACAGACGGATGGACAGACCAAACGAGTCAACCAACTCCTTGAGGAGTATCTTCGGCATTATATCTCGGCCAGCCAACAAAATTGGACGAGCCTACTTGACCCGGCGCAATTCTGCTACAATCTCCATAAATCATCTGCGACGGAGAAGAGTCCATTTGAGGTAGTTTATGGTTTTCAACCTTTAACACCTCAAAATCTTTCTATGTGGAAAGCTGCAGGAGATTGCCCACCGGCGTACAAGTTTGCTCGGGGGCGACAATTATTGTGGGCTGAAGCTCGAGATAGCCTCGCCAAAGCTGGTAGGCGTATGAAGAAGTATTACGACCAAGGACACCGGGCCGTAACCTTCGATGTGGGCGAGAAAGTTTGGGTTAAACTATCTCCCCAAATGAAGGCCAAGTGGAAAGCTCAATCGCTCGCATGGAGCTTGATGCCAAAGTACGATGGGCCTTTCGAGATCGTGAATCGAGTCGGCCAAGTGGCGTACAAGTTGTTGCTTCCACCAAAGTATCGAATCCACCCAGTGTTCCATGTAAGCTTATTGAAGAAGTTCCATGAAAACCAGCTCCCGGGATCGTCGACGAGGGCGTCGCTGATTCAGGTGGGGGAGAATTGTTATGTAGTTGACGGATCTTGACCGTTGACTTCGGTCAACGGCGGCCGAGCAGTACTCGGTCGGGCTTGGTGGTGCCTAGACCCCGAGATATGTTCGGCAGAAATGATCTGCCGGGCAGTGGCCAGATGGGTAGGTCTGGCCACACACGAACTTGACCCATGAGGTGGCCGAAAGGCAGATGGGCAGTTCGCTCGAACATGAGCACATACACGACCCTAGACGGAATTAGCCTTGGCGCACATAGCTTGTGGCAAGCGCCGGCTCGATGAACTTGAGTGGGCATTCGGTGAAGGACGTGCGTAGCCGTGTCCAACATGCGGGCACAATGAGTGCACAGTAGGCCAACACGCTCGCGCGGACTTAGGCCTGATTGCGGAACAAGCCAGCACACGGGTGTGGGAGCCTGGCGGAAACCACTTGCGCGCGCGCTCGACTTGGCCAGCGACGTTGCTCGCAACATGATGGCATCGGGCAGGCTAGCATGGCATGAAGGCTTTGGCAGACTGGCATGGTTTTTGTATGGGCCAGGCCAGGCTGGCAGCACATGGGCGGATTGATTATGCCAGGCTGGCACGGCATGGGCAAAAGATGGCTTTAACAGGCTGGCATCACATGGCTAGTTGATGATCCAACCAAGCACATGGGCAAAAGTGTCTTGTCCCACCAAGAACATGGGCGAAAGTAGCTTTGTCCCACCAAGCATGGGCGAGATTCCTTGTGTCCAAGCCATCTCAAGCACATGGCCATGGGTCCAAGCCAACCTCACATGGGCGAGATTCCATCAAGGCACATGGGAGGATGGCTTGGCCAAGTATAAATAGGCCTTGTGAAGCATTTTGCCAAGTATCGACTTATAGTGTGAGAAAATTGTCAAACGTGTAATACTTTCGATAGCTTAAGGCTGTAGCTTCGATTGTTGTGCGAGTGTTCATATAAGCTAGGCGAGTTCTGTAAACGAGCGGCTTATTTGTGCGAGTCTTTCAAGCTCGTACCGGGTTTTTCCCCCACTCTGAGTTTGGAGTGGGTTTTCCCGTAAATCTTGTGTCATCTGTCTTATTCGTTTCTTGTTGGTGTGAGATCGAGTGAGGCAAACACGAGAGCTTTAAGTCCGAGGCCAAACTTTATCAAACAGGCTGAGTACGTTGGGTTTGGGGGGCCTCCGGCTGAACCCGACGAACGAGACCCGTTGGGATGATGCGAGGGAAATAAAGGAAGTTGGAAAATGACCGGGCATTATGACTCGGAGGTAGCCTATCGAGCGGGGCGCGGAAAGGTCTTACGAGGTATGCGGTATGGGACGTATGCTAAGTTGGGACTTTAACGTGCTTGTTTTGTAGGTTGGCAAAACGAGGCACGGACAACAGCGGGGCATGCACGCGGCTTGGGTGATGAGACGCGGGGCATCCAGCTGAGGACGTGCCTTGGCCAAAATAGACGCATGGGTGATGTGCGCAATTGGATACCTAGCTAAGCCACACAAGGGCGTGCGGCCAGCCGAGGCAGGCAGGCAGCAAACGGCACGCGACGTGGGGCGAAGCTGGGCGAGCCAAGTCGGAATTGGGCGAGACATTGTGTCGGGACGACATGGTGCAGTCGGCTTGGATAAGGGCAACGACACAGACTAAAAGACAAGGCGGGATGGCTTGTGCATGAGCCAGGCTGGCATGGTATGGGCAAGATTCCAAATGGCATGTGCATGGCAAGGGCAAAGATCAGATCCAGATCCGACCAGCACATGTGCTAGATTCAGATCCAGATCTAGATCCAGATCTAGATCTAAGCACATGCAAGACACCTTGCCAAGACATGGGCGAATGGGACCATGGCCAAGCACTATAAATAGGCTCCAAGCCAAGCATTGAAGGGAGAGGTGGAGATTGACAAAAATAAGAAGGCATTAATGAAAGCCTTGAGCGAAATTAGCAAAGCCATAAAGAGTGTTTCCCGAGTCTTGTGATGTTAATTGTGTCGAGTTGTCCTTGTTAAGCAAGTAGCTCTTGTTGAGTGAGCTTGACGTGTAATTACAAGTGGTGTGAACAAGTTAGGTCGAGTGAGCCGAGGTGAAGGCGAGCGAGATCAAGGCTTGTACTTGTATTTTACTAAAACAGGGTTTTTACCAAGTCGAGTTTATGACTTGGGTTTTCCCTTAAATCGTGTGTCTTGGTTGTTCTCGGCTTTTGGTGTGAGTTCGGTTCAACAAACACAACGAACGCTTCGAACAAACGTAACTTGGTGCAATCGAGAATAAACGTAGTCTAGGCGCAATCCGCATTCCGCATAATCGCTGAGTTGGGCTGAGCGTCTGGCCGAGCTTAGGGGCAAGTCAAGGCCACGACGTTGCCATCACACTGGTCTTAGATTGCGAAAAATTTCTAATTCCTAGAGAGGTGTGACAAAGTTGGTATCAGAGCCAGGTTCGTGAAGGGAGGAAACGATTCTACACCATCTCGAACCAGTTACATCGAAGCATGGGAGAATTGTTACGTAGTTGACCGCTATTGACCGTTGACCATAGTCAACGGTCAATAGCGGTCAACTACGTAACAATTCTCCCCCGCTTGCTTCATCGACGCCCTCGTCGATGCACCAGGGGTTTGGCTCAGCATATCCGTACTTTGCCTAGCCTTTCGTTCCAAGCTAGAGGTCGGAGCCACCCTTTCCGATAGATCTGGCCATCTTCCCCCAAGGCTTCGCTTGCTCCTTCTTTTGCCACCCTTGCCTCGCAGCTTGTCCTTCACCTTGTCGGACAGTCCCGGTTCGGCCTCGAGGGTGCTACCATTGAAGGGATCCGCATTGTCTTTCACCACCACGGCGTAGCTGCGCTTTTGATCACCACATGCCAAACCAACATCGCCATGTCCCGAATCCACCATTTTCGAGACAAGAGCTTGAGGTTCCGCACTTAACACACGAAGCGTCGCTAGCCGCATTGCACCGATTCTAGGCCGGTCCTCCTCGGAATTGCTCGCCTCTTCTGCTTGCTTTTTAAGGGCTACTACATTAATCGCTGCAGCCTTATGAGGACAATGGAACATACGGTGCTCGCCACCGCATATGAAGCAAGACATCCTCTTAACTTCGTTTGCGTGTTTCTTGCCCGAAATGTCCTTTACACCATTGTTAGGCCTCTTTCTCCCACGGTCATCATTACCATGGTATTCATCACTTTCTTTCGGCAACTCTTGTCCAGCCACGCTGCGGGGGATCTCCACTAATCGTTCGGCCTCCACAATAGCCGTGTTTAGATCCAGCACGTTTCGCCGTGCCAACTCCGCTTGCGCCCAAGAGTTCAATCCCGAAGTAAAATTATATAGCTTGTCGGCCTCGGACATATCCCTCACGTGAAGTAGGATGGAGTGGAACTCCTTTACATACTCATGGATCGTCCCGGTCTGTCTCAACTTTCTCATCGCATCGCGGGCAAGCCACGCGCTATTCTGGGGCAGAAAATGTGCTTTCAGCTCGCCCTTGAGAGCTTCCCATGTCTTAAGTTGCCCTCGTTGTGCCTCAGCGTCCTCTTGAAGTCGAGTCCGCCACCACATTTTCGCATCTCCCACAAAATATCTCGAAGCCATGACCACCTTGTCTTCGGCTCGAACTCGCGCTGCCACGAAATGTTGCTCCATGTCCCACAGAAAATTCTCGAGCTCCTTTGCGTCCCGGACACCATTGTAAAACATTGGCTCGGGTCCGTAAAGATGCTGCCCTGCCTCGCGCCTATCCGCCAATATGCTGCGGACAAGCCTTAGCTCGGTGTCCAGCTCAGTGCATCGCTTCGCATTAGCTTCAGCCTCGCACTTCGCTGCGTCTGCCACCCGGGTCAGCTCGGCCATCTTTGCCTCGTTTAAGCTCACTTTTTCATGGAGTTTTTGGAGCTGCTCCTTCAAGTCATCTGGAGCTCGCTCGTTGAGACTTTCAACGGCCATATTGAGCAAAGCCATCATTCCCTCAAGTTCGGCTAACGTTAAAGTCGGCCGCCGTGTCGAGTCACTAGCGGGCTGTGATTCGCTAGTGCCTTCCATGCTTCGATGTAACTGGTTCGAGATGGTGTAGAATCGTTTCCTCCCTTCACGGACTGCGCTCTGATACCAACTTTGTCACACCTCTCTAGGAATTAGAAATTTTTCGCAATCTAAGACCAGTGTGATGGCAACGTCGTGGCCTTGACTTGCCCCTAAGCTCGGCCAGACGCTCAGCCCAACTCAGCGATTATGCGGAATGCGGATTGCGCCTAGACTACGTTTCTTCTCGATTGCACCAAGTTACGTTTGTTCGAAGCGTTCGTTGTGTTTGTTGAACCGAACTCACACCAAAAGCCGAGAACAACCAAGACACACGATTTAAGGGAAAACCCAAGTCATAGATAGACTAGTCAACCTCCTTTAGGACAGCATAGTGAAAAGATTAAAGAAAGCTACCTTAAATTGTAGGATAACCGAAGCTACCTCTAAGATCACTGACTTAGAAGCTCAATCAGAAACATCTAACGCCAAGGCTAGTGAGCTTAGTAAGGATCTAGACGCTTGTCAAGCCGCCAAACTGACGGTAGAAAATATACTCTCCTAAGTGAGGAACGCAGGAAGTTGTATGCAAAAATTAAAAAATTAGATGATCTTCTTACGCGTCGGGGACACTCTGAACAGACGATATTCTTAAACAAGCCCAAGGATGTAGAGTTTTAGAATCCAATAGAAGGCATAGGTTACACTAACCCGCGTATTATACGGAAGAAAGAAATGTATGACATTAAGAACATGGGTTTAGCTGTAACTTCTCTTAGGAACATTACGGAATCGGCGTATGAAAATGCGTTTGATTCATCCATCAAACAAGCCTCACATGGGCCTGAGATCCCCTTTGACTACAACGCTTGAAAAGGACAAAAATAGGAAACCATCCTTAACACCTGTCAGTGAATTAGCTCAAGTCTTACCTCCTGACTCTAAAGAACACTATGAGGAAGTCAAAAGGGTTAATTATCAAAATTCTCGCTACAAACCCCCTATCATAAAATAGATAGAGGAGTCACAGGCGAAACTAGACAAAGAAAGAGAGAATTTCGAAGCTGAAAAGAAAAAATTCTTTAAAGAGATGGAAAATATAAAGGCTTCCCTGTCCTCCGAAACTACCTCATACGCTTTCATAAAAAGAGTGAAAATAGAAAAATCGCCTTCGAAAGATCAAAAGAGCATTAATAATTCTATTAGAAGTGCTAAGACTAATTTTACTTCACCTACGTCCACAGGGAGCGTAGAGCCAGCACCGACTACGAAGGCGAGAGTGTCTAGTCCTAAAATAAAGAAGGAGCTATTTCTACGTTCAAAATAATTGCTTTTACGTGCTCACTTCAGCCTATCACCTATAGAAGTGAAAGTCTTGAAATAGGCTCTACCTCGAAAATTACTACTAATCATTCTGAAACAAATGCCATAAGGAAAAATCGTAGGAAACAAGATCCAGCCATAAAGAAAGCTTATGGCGCCGTACATGAATGTACTCACCTAAGGTATCCTGTAGAAATTAAATCCCCCAAGCACCTTAGGAGACTATCACAAGAAAAGATCTTTTCCTCGTCAAACCTTCCAAGGCATTTGTACGAGCTGAAATTAACCTTCCCTGTAAGGTTCAACCCAAATGGGTTCCTAAATCTCCGCCTAGAACGACAAAAGCCAAAAGGGCCAAGTCTCCTATAGGGGCAAAACCCAAACCCACTTCTCCAAAAGTGCAATGGGTTATTAAGACTCTTCCAAAAATAGATTTAGGAGTCATATCTGAACCCAAAACAAAATCTGCTAATCTGAGAGGACCCATGCTTGAGTGGGTACCTAGAGCTCTCTAAATTGTTTTTGCAGATCCATCATGTGTGGTACCTCGACTCAGATTGCTCCACACACATGACTGGTAAACAAGAGCTGCTGAGCAACTACAAAGACCGACCAAACGGCAAAGTCAGATTTGGGAACAACGATTCAGCCCCGATTCTAGGAATTGGGGATATCATTCTGAAGAATCTGACCATCAAAGATGTCTCATACGTCGAAGGCCTCCGCCATAACTTGTTCAGCATAGGCCAATTCTGTGACAAAGGCTTTCAGGTGGTCTTCCATGCTGACCGGTGCAGAATTTTGGATAGTCAGGACAGAACTCCCTCAAGGACTTCGGAAATCTAATCTTTACACGATCAACCTGACGTCTGTGCGGCCCTCGACAGCTGTATGCCTCATTTCTCAGATTGATATACAGAGGAACAGCCTATGGCATCAACGACTATCTCATCTAAACATGAAAGCTCTCCAACATCTTTCTACGAAAAAGTTGCTCCACTGTCTTCCAACTGTACAACTACAAAGGGAGCATCATTGTTCGGCATGTCACCTAGGAAAAATGACGCGAGCATATCATCACGTCAAGCAAATTGCGTCTACTTCTCGACCATTGGAACTAATTCACATGGATCTGTGTGGTCCGATGCAGACTCAGAGTATCAATGGAATAAAGTATGTCCTAGTGATTGTAGATGACTATTCTCGCTACACGTGGACAAAGTTCCTCCGAACGAAAGATGAGACCGGTCACTTGATTATCAATTTTGTGAACACAACTCAAAATCTGCTGCAACAGACTATTCAAGTTGTTCGAAGAGACAACGGCACTGAGTTCAAGAACAATCACCTCAGTGAGTTTTATCAAAAACTTGGAATAAGTCAATAATTTTCAGCCGCCAAAACACCTCAACAAAATGGGGTCGTTGAAAGGAAAAATCGAACACTAGTGGAAGCCGCTCGTACAATGCCGATCCAATCGGGACTTCCACACTTTCTATGGGCTGAAGCAGTCAATACCGCTTGTTTTACTCAAAACAGGACGGTGGTTCACAAACGGTTCAACAAGACTCCGTACGAGATTGTGAATAATAGAGTACCCAACATCTCCTTCCTTAAAGTCTTCGGGTGCAAGTGCTTTGTGGCGAACGACCGAGAGCGACGTGCAAAGTTCGACCCAAAAGCATTCGAAGCTACATTTGGCGGGTATTCTTCAACATCAAAAGCGTACCTAGTATACATCAAGTCCAACCAAACTATTAAGGAAAGCTATAATGTCACTTTCCACGAAGTGGCAGATATGGCTTCTGGTCAACTCTGTCCAGGACCCGTGCCTAACCAGATGGCTCCTGCACAACTCAGTTCAGGACCCGTACCTAACCCGTTGGTTTCTGAAGACAACATCTCAGAACCCGTAATCACTGGTGTGTTGGCACAAAACCAACAGAAGATGGCAACAACTCCGAATTCAACGTCAGAAGAAGCAACGAGACTTGTATTAGACTATTTGGATTCTCTCTTCGAACCAGTATATCGGTCATGCACTGCTACACCTCTAGTGGATTCACCACCCGACGAGACCGACGTACCAAGTTCATCTCACATCTCCACCCCCACCCGATTCAGAACTGCCACAGAATAACGAAGAACCTACAGTGATCATCGAGGAAGTATCATCAGAGACGATCGATCCAAGTGCAGTATTGGAACTTCCTCAAACAAATGATCAATCGGAGACTTTAGGCAATCTAGATCCACAGATGGCTGACGCATCGACTTCAGCATTGCCTCATGAGCGCCAGTGGACGAGAGGCCACCCGGTTGATCAGATAATTGGCGATCCTTCGGTTGGTTTGAGGACACATCGTCAACACAGTCTTTTCAGTTGCTTCCTGAGCCAAAATGAGCCTACCAAAGTAGCAGACGCACTTCGAGACCCGGATTGGACAATTGCTATGCAAGAGGAAATTAATCAATTCGAACGTCTTCAAGTGTGGACCTTGGTACCCCGTCCACATGGGAAAATAGTGGTCGGAACTAAATGGGTTTTCAAGAATAGGAAAAATGAAGATGGTGAAGTGATCCGAAACAAAGCAAGGCTAGTTGCTAAGGGATACAATCAACAGGAATCCATCGACTACGCCGGGACTTATGCTCCTGTTGCCCGTATCGAAGCTATCCGCCTTCTGCGGCTTATGCGGCTCACAAAGACTTCAAAGTCTATCAGATGGATGTTAAAACCGCCTTTCTCAACGGCGTGTTAAAAGAAAAAGTCTACGTCGCTCATCCGGAAGGTTTCGTTGATCAAGAACATCCCGATCACGTCTATCGCTTGGACAAAGCTCTTAGTCCTACGTGCTTGGTACGATGTCCTGAGTGATTTCCTCGTGAAGTCTGGATTCAAACGACGTACGATAGACACAACCCTCTTCATTAAAAGGCATGAAAAAGATCTGATGGTCGTCCAAGTATACGTCGACGACATCATCTTCGGCTCGACAAATCCTCGGCTCTGCAAGAAGTTTGGAGATCTCATGAAGAGCAAATTCGAGATGAGTCACATGGGAGAGATGCAATTTTTCTTAGGCCTTCAAGTCAGGCAGCTCAATGATGGAATTTTCATAAGTCTGACAAAATACATCAACGATATTCTGCAGAAGTTTCATCTAGACCAGAGCAAGCCTCTCAGCACTCCTATGTCACCAAGCTGCAAGTTGGATGCCGATCCCTCTGGTAAATCGGTCGACATCACATTATATCGCAGTATTATTGGATCTCTTCTCTACCTCACTTCGAGCCGGTCGGATATCATGTTTGCCACCTGCTTGTGTGCCCGTTTTCAAGCCGATCCAAAGGAATCCCATATGCTCACGGTCAAAAGAATTTTACGCTACCTTAAGGGCACCTCTACCCTTGGCCTATGGTATCCAAATGGTACGAATTTCGAACTTATCGGCTACACTGACGCTGACTATGCAGGTTGCCGAATGGACATGAAAAGCACGTCCGATGGCGCTCAATTTCTAGGCGAAAAGCTGGTCTGCTGGTCATCCAAAAAGCAGAATTGTGTGTCCACTTCGACGGCCGAAGCAGAATACGTAGCTGCTGCCAGTTGTTGCTCACAGATGCTGTGGATGTGGACACAGCTTCGCGACTATGGGTGCAATTTTAATAATATACCCATATACAGTGATAGTCAAAGTGCAATCGCCATTACTTGCAATCCTGTTCATCATTCACGCACAAAACATATAGTCATTACATATCATTTTATCAAAGATCACGTAGAAAAAGGCACGATAGAGATGTACTTTGTGAACACAGAGTTTCAACTAGCTGACATTTTCACCAAGGCCTTGGATGAGAAACGATTCCAATTCCTTGTCGGAAAATTAGGCATGTTGAAGCTTCCGTAATATGTGCATTACCTGATCTTCTGTGCTATCACATGCTCTATTCTATGTGTTTTCTATTGTCCTAATCTTGCGTGAATAATAAAAATAAAAAAATAAAAAATATATATAATATATATATAATATAATGGGGTATGACGAAATCCGTTAGGATGCTTCGATCTAAAGTCACCAAGAATTTTACCCCGACATGCGATCGATTTAATTGCTTAAATTTTGTCAGTCTAAGTCGCATTCTTGTATCTAAAAGTTCGTTTGATTGTTCCACTAGACACAAAGTCACTTTACATGCCTGAGGATTCAAGCCTTGTTCCTTTTTCCTTTCTTTGGATCTACTTCTCGTGTGAGTCGCACATCAATTACTTGTCTTACCTAGTGATTCTTGGTTTCATACTCACCTTGTGTCAGATCGTTAGGAAAATGATAAAGGAGCTTAGGATATTCCTCACTCGGCCTTATATAATTTTTCCCTCACATTAGCCCTTAGTCATCCACTTTGAGCCTTCTCCGATGTCCTTTTCATCCTTTGAAACCCATTCCAAGCCTTCAACCGAATTCAACAATCTTCGAATGGTTGCTCAAACGAGGAAAGAGGGGAGAAAACAAACGAAATAAAAAGGGGATGATGACAAACGAAGGCATTGCTCAACGGACAAAAATCAGACCAAAGGAACCGACCTTCCGACTACCTTGTAGAAAGTGGCATGGTTCCTGCTGCGAACTTCTGCAACGATAATCTCGTACGCTCGTCAGAACGGCTGGAAGAGGAGCACCACGAAGTGAACTTCTCCAACGGTAATCCGGTCTTATATCGGGAAATGAGGAGAGGAGCGCAATCTCGGGTACGAATACCATAACCGTGAACTCTTCCAAATAGATAATCTATGAAACCTTTCTAGGGACTAAGAGAAGAGGAGCACGGTATCTGCCCGAGAACCAACAAGAAGAACTTCGCTGACGATAATCTCCTATAGCCTCGTGGAGAAGAGGAGCTTCAGCTTGAGCATACCATAACAAGGGATAGTTCCTAAAAGAAAAGGAGGGATAATTGATTGAAAAACAGAAAGTCGTCAAAAAGAAAGGAAACGGACCTAGAAATGGAAGATGACGAACAGATAAGCTCACTGTCCTATAAATTCCTTCCCTTCTAAGTCCTAGCCAAACTAAAATCTTTACACCCCTTCGATTCCAATCGACGGTCTCTCGCTTGGGTGAAATGATTAAACACGCCTCGATCACAGGTAAATTGACTTGAAACTGCTTGTGTTGACTTGAGTGATAAAAATATAAAAATCCCAAGATAGAAATTATTGAGAGCAAGAGCGAACCTAGTGAGAGTTGTCGAAATGGAGCAGTCTGTGAACTTAGGACTTCAGTTTGACGACAAGACTTGACGGCATTTCTCTTTCAAACGTCTCGTAAAATTATAGGCTTGGCGATTGATCGAAGCAAAATAATCTGACCACATACTATAAAAAAAATGCAATTAACTCACTACAAAGAGAGGAGCTAGACACAAGACCAAATATTTCAAAGATAAATTGCCAAAAATAATTGTTGATTAACTCCATTATTACTAAAGTTTATCTCTAAGTGGTACAGATTTTTAAACTTCTGCCAGGGGAGCTAGACATTACTACACAGAAAAATACAGGGAGTTAATTGCATTTATTTTAATTACTAAGGGGGAGCCTTACATTGGGTTTTATTTTGAAATAGGGGTCAATCTGAAATTCCTTAGAAAACTTACCATCGAGAAACTGAATATTAGAATTATTCGCAATCTAAAGTTTCTCGATCGTAAACAGTGTCGGGATCGATTTTGATTAACCGCGATAATTTGCGATCGAAAAATTAGAATTTTTCGTGTGCAAATAGTAATGGGCCAGATCCCTATATTGCAAAATGTCAAATCACAAGCCCGGCAACAAATTAATGATAGCTAATAAAAGTTTAACTTTTGTCAGTCGAAAAACTTTTTCTCAGACGATTCAAAAACCTAAATCTCTTGATTTTTCACTTCAAAACGTCTGAGTAAGGTAGAATTCGATTTGGTTACCGATTGCGAACGTTATAACTTGATTTGCATCTACATTCTATAGTTTTTCGCATGATTAGTTAAGATTTTTCGAATGTTCTTCAAAAACCATTTAAACGTATACTGTTTGACTAAATTTAGGCATACTTCTTGGATTTTCTGAGTTAAATGGCTGTTGTTTAGATAGATTCGATGTTTTTGATGAAACAGATATCGTAAATCGTTGGAAAATTTCCATCTGTGATGATAAAATGTGTTTCGATAAAACTGGGTATTTTGAAATTTTGAAGCTGTCGAAGAACTTTGTCGATCGCAAATTATCTTAATGGGATTTCAATTCAATCGAGATACTATTTGTGTCGATTTCGTTTTCGATCGCAAAATTTTGACTTAGTCATCACGATAAAAGATTAAAACCGTTACATTTACCATCTAAAAATCCAATTATGATTTTCTGGGAGCGAAAAACTTATGCACTGAACAGATAATTTAGACGCAAATTCAAATCGAGCTTTAAACTTACTATCGCAAAATTAAATTTCGATTTCACTTTATTTCGGTCGCAAAAATTTTAGCAGCGAGAAATTTATTTTTCAATGCTTAACTTTTTCGATCGTAAAATTTGCCGTTTAGAATAAATTGATCGAAAAATTTCACGACGTTTGACATAGTCCTTCGTTGACTAATTTCCCATTAGAAATATTTCGCAGCGAAAAATATTACTTACAATCGAAACTCACATACCGCTCGACAAATTTCAAATCTAAACTTTTTATTCAATCGAAAAAAATTTCTCGACAATAAATTTACCTGAGATATAATTTCTCGATCGTAAATTTACACGGAATTTTTCTCGATCGTAAAATTGATCGACTACAGTCCATATTTCAACTTCAACACATAGAAAATTTTCTCCAAGTCCTTTACACTGTAGCTAACAATAGCGGATAAAATTCTTCAATCGCAAAATTAGACGAAATTCTTTCAATTGAAATCAATATATAGGAAATCAAACCGCAACCAATTTTATCGACCGAAAATTTTCTGGGCATGAACAGTGACTTACTGATTTAACACTTAGCGAAATTCGAACTATTTTTCACGCGACATATATTTCATTCGAAATTACATTCATGCCATCACGATTTTTGAAATTGAACAAGCACTATGCATTTGATATGATTTCAATTCCAAATTCATCGAACATGCTATTATTTGCAATATTACTATAGTTTGATGAAATTTATTCATATTTCTACTGAAAATAACATTGATCTAATAGACTTTTATATATCTTATTTTTCAGATGGATCGCTACCCAAGATACAACCATATATATGATCACAATATGTACTTGAAGGTTCAGGATACGAACTTTCAGCTCGATCTGAGCACATTTCGGTGCCCGGACGAGATCATCGTATCCATCCTCAGAGGCCACCCCATCTGGCATGCGTTAACGGTCACCGCATCAGTGCCGACGGTCTATCTCCAGCAATTCTGGGGATATATATTCAAGGAGTTGTAGCAAATGGGGCATTCTCCTTCACAACAAAACTCGGGACGCGGCATATTCTTATGAGCAAGAGCCAGTTCGGGATGATGCTGGACTTGCCCAACAACGACAACTACGACCCGCTCCCGACGGACGCAGAGATGATTCAGGACTTCTTGCACATGGGATACCAACTGCCGCTTACAAAATTAGCTCAGGTCCAGAGCAGCGGTAGCCCTCACCCGTGGAAGACACTATTCAGAATAGTGAATAAGTGTCTGTCGCCCAAGCACGCAGGATTCGATAAGGGCAACAGCAATATTTTGAGGATCTTCCACGGCATCGCCTTCTCAAGAAATTATGACTACACTCAGCTGATCTAGAACGACCTCGCGGACCAGATTCGGCAGAAGGAGAACCGGCGATCAAAGAACGTGCCATATGCTCGATGGTTCAACGTGATCATCAGGGAGTTCATGGAGCTACATTCAGAGAACATCCCCCAGCTACCTCCTGGTGGAAACTACCAGCCGCCAAGGCTTAAGTTTTTCCACAACCCACAGCTCACGGACCTGGACCAACCGTCGATGCCAATTCCACTCAGCTTACACAGGCTCGCCGACCCCGCGGGAGCTGAGTATCAGAGGTTCTGCCGGGAACACAATTTAACGGAGGAAATGATCAGAGGGCCCCCGGTAGATCACCATGTGAGCCCTCCCCAACCGGAACACCAGCCAAGCCCCGACGACACGATGATCGACGTTGTCGCTCAGGAGCTTCAACAGGAGCCTCCCTTGGTCGAAGAGCCAATGCCCAACGTAGACAATACTTCGATAGACGTCGTGGCTACCGAGATGGTGCTCGAGGCTCCTGCACTCGAATTACAAGTGGAAGTGCCCGTACATGTTGACGTGCTCCAAGAAACTTTTGAGGAGGTTCTTCGACAAGAAGCACAGCCCGAGACTGAATTGGGGCACACTTCACTTCCACTGGTGACAGATCAGACATTGGAGAACGTCGAACGAGACCTTACTCCTCACACCGCCACCCCGTCTGACACAGAGTCTGACGAGGAAATCAGTCTGATCAGGAGAACTTCAGTTGGAGTCGCTCTTTCCAGCAGTCACCACCGCACCAGATACTACGCTGCCCACGACGACAAGTGTTGCTGGCACTTCATCGCTCAATCTTGAGCCGCAACCATCTCCCGTGGTGTCTGGTTCGCAGGCACACCCTGAGCCTGCCATAACACCCATAGAGGCGAATCTTCTGGATTCGACTCGAGGATTGGGTGGAAGTCTCATACAGTCACAACCTCAAGTGACTGTGAGCCGACCCACAGAGTCGGTGTCTACTCAAGAGTTGATAACAGGCGACATCAGTCGTCCTGGTCCATCAAAGAAGGCATCCGCACCCTATGTGACGAACGAGCAGTTCCAAGCCGCTCTCTCTGCCGCTGTACGGTCTATGGAAGACAAAATCATGGAGAGAGTCCTTCAAGCAATCGAGACATCCCGAAGAGATACCGGGAAAGCACCTGTCTCTGAATGCCCTTCGTCACAAGTCCACCTCACACCTCCACAACCCACATCCACCGACCCTCTAGCCACTTCCTCCATCCTCATCAACCCATACACAATCCCCATCACCGAGCTCCACGACATTCTCCTCGCCCGCCTGATAGGTCTTTCCATCCGGTCGCCTCAAGAAGAATCCCTTTATAGGCGATTGGTGGATCATCCTGAGCCACCGCCTGACACCTGCCGAGGCCAAAGCTCCCACTCACGGCGCAAACATGGCGATCCTGACGATCAGGACCCTCATGAGGGGGAGAAGAGGCCGAGGACATCTACATACGGCCAAGGACAAGGCTCGGGCGCTACGCAGACGAGCGCTGGAGCTGGTGAAACCCAAACTACCCACCAAATCCAAACTACCCACCAAACCGCCCACCAAACCCATACCCACACCACGCACCGCACCGCCCACATCGACCCACCAACCTCTCACCTCAGGACGCCTCCACCCACACCACCGATCTACTCAAGCCCCTTGCTTCTGGAAGAAAAAACAAGTGCTGCAATGCTTGTAGCCCTGGCAGCTACCCAAGCTACTCCCTCTGTCGCTCCAGACCAACCGGGACCCTCTGGACATGGCTTCAATCCACACGAAGTATTACACAAGTACATTTTCGAAGGCTAGTGGATGACCCATTCCATGCCCGAGGAGCATCCGAGACAACGGCTTCAGGACGTACGCCACTTCTTATAACAAGCATCCGTGGACCTCGTGATCATAGAAGACGACGAACTTCAAGAAGGTGTAGACTACCAAAATGAAATCCCAAGGCTACCGGAGTTGATCGCACAACGAGCGGCCTCTCCTACAAGACAGATGCCGGGGACCGTTCAGATCGACACGCTGTGGGAGAACATTCACATAGAGATACCTTTCCTTGAAGAAGTCAGGGAAAACATTTGGAGGTCACCGGATCGGATCAAGAAGCCGGATGAGTTCGAGCTGAGAGGGATCTCTCACTGGGATCAGCAGAAGAGAATGACATATCTGTGGATGCTGACCCAACTAGGACCGGACATGAGGCTGGGGATCCCGAAGAATCGACTGAAGAGTCACTTCAGGGAACTCTCCCCAATTTGCCAACTCCTCAGTGTCTATTGTGCCAAAGGAGGACTTCCAACACCTCACTACATCATCGAACGAGTGGACAGGACCCGAGAGGAACTGAGCGAGAGCGACCTGCCGTATCTCCCCGCCGATGAAGTGTACCATCTTTATCAGCTATACGTGGAGAAGTACAAAGGTCCTCAGGGCTTCATCAAAAAAGAAGGCCTCGAAGGGCTCTACCGGTTCATGATGCGACAAGTCAAGTACTTCGCCGCTCACGACCTTCAAATGGCGCTTGAGAGCAATATGAAGAAGGTCAACATGGTCGAACCACTCTTCAAAGGACCTGAGATCGAGAGGCTTCCAAGCAATCACGTGCATATCAGCTCTGTCATATCATGATGCGACAAGTCATGATGCGACAAGTCAAGTACTTCGCCGCTCACGACCTTCAAATGGCGCTTGAGAGCAATATGAAGAAGGTCAACATGGTCGAACCACTCTTCAAAGGACCTGAGATCGAGAGGCTTCCAAGCAATCACGTGCATATCAGCTCTGTCATCGGCATCACCTACAACAACCCAATTGCCAAGAAGAATAGGTTGATGCTGAAGACAGAAATTCACAAGTTTTGCGACGGAACCCTCAAGATTGTCAGGAGAAATATCGAACAGAGGTTGGAAGAGATAAATAGAGACACGATACTGAGGACCCACCGGTTTGTGAGAGAACAACCGCTCCTGATGGAATTGTTGGATGACATCAAGGAGCGCCTGAAGCTCAGGGAGACCGTTAGGGACTACGAGCATGCACTGGGCTTCCGCAGATCGTACTATGCCCGGAAGAAAAGCGCGGAGACGCAATCAAGCACAAAGGGGGAGATTGTAGAATACCAATTGTAATTGTGCTTGATTTCATTAGTTGTCCTTGTAATTAGGGGCTTTACTTGTATTAGTCTTTAGATTAAAGACTAGTTTGATATTTATACCAAGATTGCTTGGTATAAATACTTGTAAACTAATTGAGCTGAAAAGAGAAAGTTTAGAGAATTGATCCGAAGGGCTTGCAATTCGATTTCTAGAGAGAGAAACAACAGTAACTTTCTCACTCTAATTGAATTCTCTCTCGTGTTATTAACTTGAGTTTTTCGATCGAATTCAATTGATTATCTAAACGATCGAATTGCTAGGGATTCTAGCCTAGGATCGTAGAGTTGTTAATCTGAGGACCTAACACACAGGTTCGTGAGAGAACAGTCACTCCTGATGGAGTTGTTAGACGACATCGAGGAGTGCCTGAAGCTGAGGGAAACACTCAGGAACTTCGAGTATGTGCTGGATTTGCGCAGATCGTATTACGCCCGACGAGGACAAACAGCGTGGAGACGCAATCAAGTACAAAGGGGGATATTGTAGAGTATATTTTAATTGTGCTTGATTTTATTAGTTGTCCTTGTAATTAGGGGCGTTTTGGATAGTACTCCTTAGATTAGGACTAGTTTGATATTTATACCAAGTTTGTTTGGTATAAATACTTTGTAAACAATCGCAATCAATAGAGAAAGTTTTGGAAATTGATCCGAAAGGCGTGCAATTCAATTTCTAGAGAGAGAAACAATTGTAACTTTCTCACTCTAGTCGAATTCTCTCTCTTGTTCTTCATTTGAGTTTTTCGATCGTCTCAATGTCAATCATTATCATTGAATTACTTAGAATTCATGCCTAAGATCATAGAGTTGTTAATTGTAGGACCTAACAGTATCAAGACTACAACCCTTGGGAGGTTCCCTAGTTTTGTCGCGTTGATTCAGTTTAGTGTAAGAAAAGGGAATTTCAGCCCTAGTTTTGGCTTTTCTTTTGGCTATCTCTTCGATATCTATTTCTCGTGCGCTTGTGAAGTTCATCAATTTTGTTAGTCCTAAGCCCATGTACTTGACATCATAAAGTTGTTTACAGTAAACTTTATTCAAGTTACGTGGTTTCTCGAAGCCTAAGCATACTTATAGTCATAAAATTCTAAATCCTTGGGCTGATTCAGAAAGATAGTCTGTTCAGTTTGTCCCTTTATTACTATAAGATCTACTAATTTTTTAATTTTTGAATATAGCTTCTTACATTCATTGTCTAAGGTAGCATAGTTGTTTTGAGCGGTGCTCTTTTCGGCTTGACAGGTGTCTAGACTCTTTCCTAGTTCGTTAATCTTAGAATTTGCCTTAACTAATTCCTCTTCAAGATTAGTGACTTTCTTATTTGTCGATTCAAGTCTAATTTTAACTAGACTCTTTTCGTCTAAGTTCCTTAATAGACATTTGTGATTATTGTCTAGCATGTCCTCTAGTTCTTTTATTACCGAGCTATGCTTTTCTAATGTGGTATGCTTAGTCTCATATGTTTGGAGTTTCTTCGTTAATTCGTCTACAGTGAGGCTAGAACTCCTAACTTGTTCTTCGAGACTAGCTATGATTTCCTTAGCTTTAAGAAGCTCTTTCTCTACTATTATTCCTCTTTTCTGCTTAGTTACCATGTTAGCAAATTTAGAGCTTAACTCAGCTAACAAGTCAGAATTTGTAGAGTCAGTGGTTTCTACCTCCTGAGATGATGTGGATGCTTTCTCGTCGTCCGTCTCTGCGGAAGTATCATCTTCCTTTTCACCATCAAGGCGTGCCATCAGGGCAGGATTGTCGGCGTCAGAATCTGAGCTATCCTCTAGCCAGTGGTCCTGCTCTGCCACAAGAGCTACTCCAGCTTCCTTTGGTTTAGTTAGTTGAAGCTTTCTGAAGTAGTAGTTAGCATCCATTTTCTTCGGAAGGGTGCACTCCCGGGCAAAGTGACCTGTTTTTCCACAATTAAAACATTTTAGTGTGTCTTTAGAAAGTGTGGCTTCTGAGGACTCAGCTGGCTTTTCTTTATTCTTTGAGCTTGTAGTTCGAAGTCTGTTGGCAGAAGATGACGACTTTTTCTTGAAGTACTGCTTTGTCATCTTAGCGATTAATGCCAGCTGTTTGCCAAATTCTCTAATCTCAGAGGGAAGTTCTGAATCAGATGTGTCTTTATCCTATGAGGAGCTTGGGAGCTTGATGTGCTTTTCCTTGCGTGAGCGGGAGCTCTTCTTCTCAGAAACTAGAGCTATGGAGTCCTCGGCCTGTTTGCCCTTTTGCTTCTTTTGTAACTCGCCTATGTCTTCTTCATGCTGTGCGAGGTTATCAAAAACAGCTTGAATATCCATCTCATCCAAGTCCTTATTTTGTCGGAGTTGGGTAGAGATCTTCTTCCAGCCGGAGGGCAGTGCGGACAGGAACCGAATGTTCATCTCCATGTTAGTCTTTTTGATATCAATCTTCCTCATTTCGTTGAGAAGAGTGAGGTACCGCTTCGTGTAAGCTCTCCTCACTTTTGGCCTTGAAGGAGTCATATGCTGTGAGTATGTTAGCCTTCTTAGCTTTAGCACCGACTTCGGTTCTTTGCATCATCCGCTCCAGTTCATCCCACATCCCTTTAGCAGTTGGGATGCTGTTCTATTTGTCTATAGATATCATTTGGGATGCCCTGCATCAGTGTGTTCTTAGCAATAAGATCTGCTCTAGCTTTTCTTTTCTCAACTGCATCGTACTCACTGGGTAATTTTACTCGCCTAGTGGTTTCGATCGGAGGATTATTCAAGCTATCACCTTCTTGTTTTATGTAAACTATTTCCTGTCCCTCATAAAGTGATTTAGTAGATCTTCTGCCTGATCTTTGAGTTCGATGAAATTTAAGAACTGACTTCTCCAAACTGTATATTCGCCCCATTTTAGAATTGGAGTGCGATTATCATTTCCTAGAGAGTAGGCATCCATTTCTTCTTTGAGTTGATGTAGGATCTTTGTTTGTTGTTTTGATGTCTTGAATTGATGTGATGTGCTTCACAAGTAGCGGATTAGTTAGTAGCATTTGATTCTAGAGCAGTTTCGAGAATAATTTTTGACTCAATCTATAAAGTTTGATCAAAAATTAATTCGTCGAGAAAAATTGGCGCCGTTACTGTTCTCAGGCGAGAAAGTTCGTCAGCGAAAAATTTTACGAGCGAGAAAAATTGCTCAAAAACTTTCGGTCGAGAAACAATTTGGATCGTGGATTTATTTAGAGCGGAGAGAAACAGTATGTTTAATATGTTTCTCGCTGGGTCAAAATAAGTTCGTTGACTGAAAAAGGTTTCTCGTACGCAAATGATTTTCGCTTAGTCAAACTGAGAAGTCTGACCGAAAAAATTATCGACTGTAAGTTTTATGCGTGCAAAGGTCAAAATTAGTCTTCGTCGAAAAAATTTTTCGCTATGTAAAGCTCGAGAAATTGAATTGCAAACCTTTCGGGTAGTTAGTAGTTGTTTCTCGAAATCTACTCGAATCTACTCGAATCTACTCGAAATCAACTACTAACTACGCACGAAGAACCTGATCCGAAAGGCTTGCAATTCAATTTCGAAAAAGTTTTTCGCTATGTAAAGCAAAATATATCGAATTTGAGCAAAATCAGAACGTGTTCTAACAGTTTATCGTGCGAACAACATCAACTCAAATTCAATCAATTCAGCTCGAATGATCTTCTAAACGCTACAGATCTAATTGCAAAGTTTCGTATCACTAAAACGAGCATGAAAACATCAAATTCAAATCAATTGAGCACAGAGTTGAGCTATTAGATCGAAATTTAAATTCATGCCAAACTGTTCTTCGATGGAACAGTACCCGAACTCAAACTTCAATCCAATTCTAACAATTCCCGATTCAAAACAGAACGAATCTGCTCTGATACCAATTGTTAGGGCCTAATTTATCAACCTATGATCCTAGGCATGAATTATAAGGCAATCGTTAAGAATTGTAGAGATTGAGATTTCGATCGAAAACCTTCTTGAAGAGCGCGAGAGAGAATTTTGCTTAGAGTGAAAAGATTTCTTGTGTTTCTCTCTCTAGAAATTGAAATGCAAGCCTTTCGGATCAATTTTCTAAATCTTCTCGTTAAGCACAACGTTTGTACAACTATTTATCGACATACTTGGTATAAATAACAAACTAAGTCCTAAACCAAGGATTATTACAATAAACGCCCCAAATTACGATGACAGCTAATTAAATCAATGCACGCTTTTAATCTTCAAATAGAATTCATCATTTTCTTGTGCGTTCCTGATCTGCTCTATTAATGTAGGTTGGAGGGTCAGTGCTGCCAATTTCGCTTCAACTTCGCACAATTGTACAATTTCCACGTCGAGTTGTTGTAGCTCCGTACTCACAGATTTTCAGCTTAATGCGTCGGCGACCACATTTGCTTTGCCTGGGTGGTAATGAATTACGCAGTCATAATCTTTAACAAGCTCCAGCCATCGTCGCTGCCTCATATTTAACTCCTTCTGGGTGAAGAAGTACTTCAGACTCTTGTGATCCGTGAAAATTTCGCATTGTTCCCCGTATAAATAGTGCCTCCAGATCTTCAAAGCAAAGACTACTGCGGCGAGCTCCGAATCATGAGCTGGATAATTCTTTTCATATTCTTTTAACTGTCGGGAAGCATACGCAACCACGTTCCCATTTTGCATTAATACACATCCCAGACCATTTTTCGAAGCATCGCTGTATACTGAAAATCCTCCGGTCCCTGTGGGTATCATCAGAACTGGGGCCGACGTGAGTCGTCTTTTTAATTCCTGAAAACTCTGTTCGCATTCGTCGCTCCAGTGAAATGGGGCATTCTTCTTCGTTAACTTTGTTAATGTTGAGGCGATCTTCGAAAAGTCTTTAATAAATTTTCTGTAATACCCCGCTAGGCCAAGAAAACTACGTACTTCGGTGACATTGGTTGGTTGGGGCCAATTATTTATAGCTTCGATCTTGCTTGGGTCCACGGAAATTCCTGCTCCCGAGATGACGGGTCCCAAGAATGCGACTTGATTCAGCCAGAACTCGCATTTCTTGAACTTAGCATATAATTCTTTTTCTCGTAGTATCTCAAGAACGATCTTCAAATGTTGTTCATGTTCATTATTCGTCCTAGAATAGATAAGGATGTCATCGATAAATACGATGACAAATTTGTCCAGAAATGGCTTGAATATGCGATTCATTAGATCCATGAACGCCGCTGGCGCATTAGTCAGCCCAAAAGGCATGACTAAGAACTCGTACTGCCCATATCTTGTACTGAAAGTGGTCTTTGGAACGTCTTCCTCTCGGATCTTCAACTGGTGATATCCCGATCTTAAGTCTATCTTTGAGAACACCGTTGCACCTTGCAATTGATCAAATAGATCATCAATTCTCGGTAGAGGGTATTTATTCTTGATGGTAATCTTGTTCAGTTCTCGGTAATCAATACATAGTCTCATCGATCCATCTTTCTTTTTAACAAACAGGACCGATGCTCCCCATGGTGAGAAGCTAGGCTGAATGAATCCTTTTTCTAATAATTCATCTAGCTGCTCTTTCAGTTCCTTCAACTCGGTTGGAGCTAACCGGTAAGGAGCCTTCGAAATTGGTGCAGATCCTGGTATTAAATCGATCGTGAATTGGATCTCACGATCAGGAGGGAGTCCGGGTAAATCTTTTGGAAAAACATTGGGAAATTCTCGTACTACTGGAATTTCTTCTAATTTCGGGGACAAGCGTTCCTCTGATGTTATTGCAAAAATGAGGTATGCTTCACATCCAACCTTGATCAAACGTTGTGCCTTCAATGCCGAAATCTTCGGAATACCTTTGCCTTTAGTTCTTCCAGTAAAGACGAACGGTTCACTTTTCTCTAAGCTGAACGTGACTGTTTTGTGGTTACAATCGATCACAGCTCCATATTTAGACAGCCAGTCCATTCCTAGGATTACTTCATAATCGTTCATCGGAATGATTATGAGATCTACATGTAGTTCTCTATCACTAACTAATACTGGGCAATCTCGTAAGATTAGGCTAGTCCGGGTCGAAGCCCCATGTGGAATAGTTACGTTATACTCACAATCAGATTGCTGAGGTGTAATCCCGAGTCTCGCCAAGTATTTAGATGATGCAAATGAATGCGAGGCTCCTGAGTCTATTAATATGCATGTTGGGGTATGATGTATAGATAAGGTACCTGCTACTACTGACGGGTCGGTCTCTGCTTCCTCGGACGTCATGGTATATACACGAGCTGGTATAGTTGGTGGCCTCGCCTGTCCTGCAGCTTGACTTCCAGAAGTGTTCTCTGGGCATTGTTTCGCATAATGCCCTGGCCTTCCGCATCTGAAGCAGTTATTAGTCTGTGGAGGACAGTTACCAAAATGTCGTCTCCCACACCTTGGACAATTTGGTACCGGTGCGGGAAACCTTGGTGGCATCTGATTTGGTTGTTGAGGTGGTCCAGGTCTATTCTGGAAATTAGGCTTTACGCCCTTTGGGAAAAACCGTTTCTTCTGGTTCCCTCCACTCTATTGCGTTCCTTGCACAAATTTTCTTTTTGCCTCTTGTGCGCAGATAATTCGGGTCTCGGCCTGTTCAGCGATTAAAGCTCTTTCTGCGACTTGAGCATATGTGACCCCCTGAAGTCCGGCCATATTCACATCGCGATACAATTCTGGCTTCAGGCCCTCCAAAATGTGTTCGATCTTCAGGACATCAGTGCTAACCATGTGAGTGGCAAACCTCGACAATTGTTCAAATTTTCTGATATACTCAGCCACAGTCATTGTCCCTTGTCGCAGGTTAATGAACTCATTCATTCTCTGGGCTCGAACTGGAGCAGTAAAGTACTTGCTCCTGAAGAGTTCTTTAAAACGATCCCAGCAGCTCATCGTGATCGGGTCCTCAATTGCCAGGATGGTATCCCACCAATGGCCCGCACTTCCTCGCAGTAGAAACGCAGCACATAATACTTTCTCTTCCTCGGGAATGCGGCTGTATTGGAACATGCTCTCAAGGGTCCTTAGCCAATCCTCAGCAGACGTGGGGTCGATAGCGTCTTCGAATGTAGGCGGATTGAGTTTGCGAAATCGTTCCCCAACGATCTCGATCCTTTCTGCCTGGGAAGGTCCGTTGGTTTGTTGCCCCTCAGTGTTTCGACGTTGGATTAATTCTTGGATCTGGGCAGATTGCTGACGTACTAACTCCGTAAGTTGGAGAATAGCAGCGTCACGATTATCAGTCGGTGTTTCGGGCTCTCTACCCCGATCGGAGCTCCCACTACTTTCACTTCTTGTTCTACCCATTGTAAATATTCCTACCCTGATGTCCCAAAGGCCAATAAATTACGCAACACAAACAAAAATAACAGGAACAAAAACTTACTAGCAAGGCTGCTTCCACGCTTTTCAGTGTGTGTACATAGACAGTCTACAGAACCTGCAACCGAAGCTCTGATACCACCCTGTGGCGCCCCGCCATCTACTAACCTTTCTAACGTTATCTTACGTGACTATATATAATATAAAGTAAACAATACGCGAAAATGCGTATTAAATTTTTCCTTTTATATAAAGGAATTCATTATGTACATGCTCAAAATATCGCTCCAACCCTATATACAAGGGAAGTGCATAAGTGCGAAGCAAAAGAAACCCTAACGCCCGGCCACACAGGTCGCATCCATGTACACACCACCCCCAAAAGTCGCTGGAAGCTTCAAAAGGTAAGCCTTGCCATCAAAAGCGATCACGTACCGTGGTCGCGTGCACCTACAACACATAACGTAAGGGGTGAGCTATAAAGCACAGTAAGTAGGAATATGCAATGTCGTGAACGTGAAAACCCTCGCAAAGGCATCCGCGCCAATGCATCTCACACCTCATAAAACAAACTCGATCTCATATCTCTCAGGGCCCTCGGCTAACTTGCTATGCACCATAAAGAGCTCTAATCCAACACGGATAAATGTGGCAGCGACCTACGCTGGGTAGCCTACGCTAGGTTTCCCTAGGTCGCACCCTCCCAGGTCGTCCCCTCTGCCGTGCGGTAGCCCACGCTGGTAGCCTACGCTGGTTAGCCTACGCTAGGGTTTCCCCTAGGTCGCTCCTTTCCAGGTCGCACCCTCCAGGTCGCATCCCTCCGCTATCAGGGCATTAGCCCAAATAAAATAAACAGGGCAGAAGCCCAATAATATATATATAATATAATCGACGACGCACCACGCCGTCCTGGTGCTATAGAAGTAGCCCTGACTCAACTGCGAGTCGACATCAAATGCCTATATCGGCAAATATCATTCACCTCAAGCGATAAAACCCCAAGTGCCTCGTGCATGCATATGAATATGCAACGTGAATTAATACCGTAAATATTTATCATGCAGAAGCATGCCAAATAATTCACGTAATAATATAAACACCCAAGCACATAGTCACGTAATTCAAGCACATAAAAATAAATTATGTGTTGTAGTTGAAATTCCCACTTACCTGGTATCCTTAGCTTATTAAATTTATCGTACGGTATGTCGCTAACCTTCAAACCCTAAATATGGGAACATATAAAATTAGGGTTTGTTAGTCTAATTATAATTTTATGAAATGGCTTAATTTGAAAACCCTAGTTTCGACTTCTATAATTTCGAAACCCTAAAACTTAGAACTTAACCTAACCTAAATACATAAATCTCGGCATTTGTTTTGGTATAAATCTCGATATTATACATATAAAGGTTCGACATTTACATTCTACACAGATCTCGATATGTGGTTTCGAGATTATCTATAATATACCAATGTCGAAATATATATTGATATCATGCTTAAGATGTCGAGATAAATCACGGGAGAAATTCTCGACATTGGTTAATGATACGTCTCGATATTACATCACACAAGGCTTCGAGATAGAGATTAATAATATAATTAAAATGTCGACATGTCTGTTGATTTGAATCTCGATATCTTCAAGACAATTCTCGGTATATTGTACACAAAAATTTCGACATTAGTTAATACATAAAAGCTCGACATTTAGTGAACAGTGAATTAAAATCTCGACATACTATGTTTCTGCATAGATTCGACATTAAACACTAATTTCGAAGTGAATTCTAACATGAATCGATATATGGCATGTGATGATATCGAGATTTAACTAACTTAATTTCATTATGAAATAAATGTTGAGTTATAACAACTGCTGAGCTATAAAATGTCGAGGTGTTATATCACATAATACACAAAAGGTCTCGAAACTAATTCTAACGTGAACCTCGACATTTCAACCCCATAACTTTCGATGTAAGCTTAATTTCGGTATATATATAAATTTCGACTTTCAAACAACACTTTGACATGTCTGCGAGTTTCAAAATTTGGGGAAAATCATATCAAGAAACTATCCTTACATCTAAGCTTTATAATCGTAACTTACAAAACCCTAAATTCAAACTCTCTAAGATTAAATTGATTAGCCTAAATAAATGATATATTCATTCTAGACAGTTATTATTACCTGCGATTGCTTAAGTAAAAATTATTATAAAAGTTATACCTCTTCACAGCTTTGGATCACTTGTTCTTGGTAGAGTTATTCGTTCTCTGCTGTAGGTTTTCTTTTAAGTTGTACAAATTGAGGTATTACTTCTTTTTAGGCTTTTATCTTTGATTGCGTGTGATAATACACAAATGACATCAACATTCTTATCTTTCCTTTCTAGTTAAGCAATTGATAGTTATCTTATTGCTCGAATTCTTTGTGTATTAAATTATATCATGTTCGATCGATACTTTAAGGGTTTCAAGATTTATAAATCTCAAGTTCTACTATTTAATAATATCCTTATTTTGAGACTTAATAATTTCGGCTTCTATTAAAAGATGTCGAGTTTTCAATATTTCGAGATTTTATCTTAACTTTTTCGCAATCTATTCCTATCAATTCGTGTCCCCCAAAACTTGTATCAACACTACATCAAATATTCTAAGTTAGCATGTTAGGTACTAAAAACCGTAACATCAATAACTAACTTAAATTCAATTAATTCTTCTACTTGGTTAGTAGCCCTAATAGCACCCAATTTGAAATCATGTTAACCCATAACATTATAAAATATATTCCATGCAGTCACGTAGGTCACATATTATGTATGCATATTTATTGGCCAAACTTACGTGCGGGACCCGGGTATGACATTGTTGTAGCTTGAGATCTCCCCTGTTATCGAGTTTCTTTAGTTTGATGAAGTGTGTTTTCTTGTTGTTCATCTTATGTGATATATATGAATGCAATGATACTAACAATTGATTTGACATTTACTTATTAGATGACGTTTCTTTCCCTTTTGCTTAAGCAATCCTTAAGTTAATCACATTATAATTGTTTCCCCAAAATTTGGGCCTTAGGCTTATTTGAATTTGGGTCCAGATTAAAGTCTTATATAGCCTAAGTAAATTGTAGTCCTAATTCGATTTTTATTATTATTACAATATTCGAGTACTTAGGTTTTCTTATACCTAAGTTTTATGATAATTTTCCTCTACTATTATTATATCTTATAATATTAATTTACTTGTTTTCTTGTTTTGTTAAGTCATCGAGTCATGTGCAAATATTATATCCTAATCCCTTACTAAGTTATAGAGATAACTAAATCTCTTAAGTAACAATTTTTGTCTTATAATCCTTTCCTCAATGTTAAAGTAATAAACTATAATTATTTTGGTTTTTGAAAACCTCTCCATACCCAAGTTAGTTTACCTATTTTAATATTAACATCGTTTCCCCTATGACTAAGGGTTCAGACCTTACAAAACCCTAAGTTTAAAATCTTCTAGGTTATCATGTCATATACTAGAAACCCTAAAATCAATAACTAACCACTAGTACATAAAAGCACATAGGCGACGGTTTTTATGAGTTATAGGCGACGGTTGTTGTGCGTCGCCCAGAGCGCAGTCGCCCATCTTCCGAGTGTTGGGCGACGCATAAACAACCGTCGCCTATATCCACTGGTTTCACGGTGTTAAACGCTTGGGCGACGGTTGCGACGTTAGAAACGGTCGCCTATGATTGTTTTTTTGTTTCTTTTCCATATTCGGCGACGGTTGCTAAGTCAGAACGGTCGCCTATGTGCTTTAATTTGTTTTTATTTATCTCATAGGCGACTGTTTCTTCCTTAGAAACAGTCGCCTATGTGCTTTAATTTGTTTTCATTTATCACATAGGCGACTGTTTCTAAGGAAGAAACAGTCGCCTATGAGATAAATAAAAACAAATTAAAGCACATAGGCGACTGTTCTTTGGAAGAAACAGTCGCCTATGCGCGTTAAATTCTTTATGTTTATCATGGGCGACTGTTGCTTCCCTAGAAACAGTCGCCTATGACCGCAATTTTTTTATTTAAATTCTGTCATAGGCGACTGTTGCTTAGATAGAAACAGTCGCCTATGAAGGTAATTTTTTATTGCTTTTTGCTTTTTTTATATTCCCAACCATCAAATCCAAAACAAATAAAATCAAACGAAAATCAATCCCATCAATTAAGCCACATCAATAACTAATAGTCATCAACTAAATCAAGAGTTACATCATCTAACAAATATCGCATAACATAAAAAAGACTTATATTAATGCAAAAGTCTAACCTACAAACAGACTATGTAAATGATCCGCCCAGAATTCCCTTACTTCGTTGATCTCTTCGTCGTCGTAAGAGGAGCGCTCTAACATCTATAAAACATTAAACGAGATAATATTATTAAAAATACTAATAAACATATATTAAACTTGAAACTTACAAAAACTGATGGTTCTAAAATTCAATACCGTAGGCAAGTTGATTGTATCGCTGCCTATACGTTTGCAGATAATATCGTACATATATCTCATCACGTAAAAGCCGCAAAGCTCACTTGTGCTCGGTTGTTGCGGGCACTAATTTAGACAGGATTTCATGTAATTCAATATCGAATGATAATATGACACAAATAACTTTTAAAATGCATATGACAAATGCAAACCTTGCATCTTTTCCAAGCAACCTTTGATTTCTTATTCCGACTAGCTACCACACCCAAGAGCGACGCCGTAAGCATTGCCCTGAACCACGAAAGTAGGTAAAATAAATTAATTCTATAACTTACCAATATATGAACTTTATTTTATATAAAAAAACGTACGTATCTATTAGACGACGAATCTTTGTCTTCCTTACGCCGATGTTCGGTGCGAGCGAATCGAAAACAAATACCGTGTTCGATGAAATGTCGATGACAAATAGAATCCAATGCTCACTAAATAAACGAAACGAAATGATTATTTACAATAATAAGCTATGAATAATGAAAAATATGTAACCTTATTTCGATTAAATTGTTATATTCCTATTAAATAGTATTAGTTTGATTTTTTATCCTATTGATTCGAAATAATTTGAATTTATTTTAACTATTTTATTAGTTTCTTGATTTATATTTTTATTCGTGTTGTAATTAATTCGAATTTATTCATATTAACTTAAATTAATTCATGTTAATTTGAATTATTCCAATTAATTCAAATTTATTTGAATTATTATTTTTTTTCCTAATATTTTTTGTTCTTTATTTTATTTAATTAGAATTAGATACCTATTAATTCAAACCAATTCGAGTTATAATTAATTTGAATTAATTAGAATTACTAAATTGATTTGTTAAATGAGTATTTTTCATAAAATTATAGGCGACGCGTTTACAAGAGTATCCGTCGCCTGTGTCTGTTTTTTCCTTTTCCTATTAATTAGTATTAATTCGAATTATTGTCCTATTAATTTGAACTAATTCGAATTTTTTTTTAATTATTAGTTTCTTAATTTATTTTTTTATTCTGTATTTTAGTTAATTCGAATTATATTCATATGAACTTGAATTAATTCGTGTTAATTCGATTTATTCTTATTAATTCGAATTTATTTGATTTATTTATTGTTTTCTTAACATTTTTTGTTCTTTATGTTAGTTAGTTAAAATTATATTCCTATTAATTGAAACAAAGTCAATTTATATTAAAATTAATTCGAATTTATTAGAATTATTAAATTAACTATATTTAGTTACTATGGAATTATATTCATAGTAATTCGAATTAATTCGATTTTATCCGATCTGAAAATAGTAAGCAAGCCATTGAAAGAGAAATTATAAACTTGCAAGCAAACTCAAAGTTTTCCATGTGAAGGGGAAATAAAAGATACATGCATGCCAATGGTTGTCACCTTTCATTATATCAATAAGTATACAAAACAAAAACTTTCCCCTCAACGACAAAACTTTCTCCTAACAACAAAACTTCCCTTCGGTTTCTTTTACATTATCCTCACATGGAAAAATCATATTCGTATGTCTGAGGATACCCAAGCTAGTTGATCTCCCAACTAACCTTTGGAGCAACTCTTTCATGGCGTGGTTCGTAATCCTTGAAATAGCAGACAGTTTACGGACTCATTTATACAGTTAGCAGATTGAGAAAATCAATTCCCAAGAAAAAAATCAAATTTTTTTACCTCCAATTTCTCCACTAGCTCTATAGCGTTCGGCGCAGAAACAATAATGTGGCGAGCAGTTGGACTGATGAATCCCTCCTCAACAGCTTTATCGATGAACGAAAGCAATGAGTTATAATATCCATCAACATTGAGCAATCCCACCTACGAATAGGCCATGAAAAACTGCCCTTCAATCTAATGCATAATTTCATTTTTGATCAAAGTTGCAGGAAGAAAATATCGATGACTTACAGGTTTATCATGGATGCCAAGCTCAGCCCATGTTATCACTTCGAGCAATTCCTCCAACGTGCCATAACCGCCTGATGATTTGAAATGATGTTTTCATGGTCGTATGAAATGAATGATTGATGAAAATGTTTGGACATAAAGAGTTTTGAGATTATTACCAGGTAAGGCAATAAAAGCATCAGAATGCCTTGCCATTGCTGCTTTCCTTTGATGCATATCAGAAACTAGCTTCACTTCTCCAATAGTTTGACCAGTTAACTGCACCAATAAAAGTACCAGAAGATATAAGTTAATGTGAGAGAAAAGGAAATTGTAGAGATATTTTGGTGAGGTTTTCTAATTAATGTGGTAAAACCAAGGAAACCATAAGTAGGCATACCTCTCTAGCGATGAGAGTCTTGGGAATAACCCTGGAAAAATGCAGACAATAACATGGCATGTATCATGAGTTTGTAAGAAATGAACAACAATATACATCAAAGACATAAAAAAGATATTCTCACATGTCATCATGGCTGCTCTTTTTTTTTTTTCCTTTCTTTAGTGTTTTGTTTGCTGAAGTAGAAAAAGGATAAAATAACAAGGGAGAAAGAAGTTTCTTACCCAATTACATGCCTACCACCATCATGATCAGCTTGTGAGACTAAGCCCATCAAGCCTATGCTACCTCCACCATAGACCAAATCAATGTTCTTTGAAACCTTAAGAAAGCAAACAAATAAACACATAAGATTTATTTCAAATGAAGAACAAAGTAGTCTACGAAGCACGTTTATTTCAAAATCCCACCCACCAAAACACACAAAAAAATAGAGATGAAAGGTGGGTTGTTTTTTGGAAAAAATCCAAGATTTACAGCAATTTTTCTTCAAGCAAACATTAGATTTAGATGGCCTAAAATAGAAGCACTAAATGCAAGAAAATATTACCAAAACTTTGCCGAGCTCAACAGCAGCTTCTTGATAGCTTTTCTTCTTTCCTTGCCTGCTTCCGCAAAACACACAAATTCTCTTGAACTTTGATTGGTATAAATTGCACTCTCTCTCCATGTTCTTTTGTCTAATAAAGCACAAAAGGAAATGTCGAAACTTCAAAGCCGGTAGCTTATAAATAGTCCAACCAACTTACAGCGATTGAACTAATACACCGACACTTTTAAGTACTCTCTTTAATTTCCATCACGGTAGACGAAACAAAGTTTTTGCCTTCATTGCATGACCATTCAAGAAACCAAAAATTTCGTCACTTCTTTCGTATTAATCAATGTCCATATCAACCTCAAATCAAATATAACACAAACATGAGCTCAAATCGTAGAAACTAAGCCTCGAAAATGCATACAATACCTCCAACTTCGAAAATTCTCAATATAAGCCCCAAAACAAAAATTTCGCCACTTTTTTCCGCATTAATCAATGTCCGTATCAACCTCACATCGAATATAACACAAACATGAGCCTCAAATCGTAGAAACTAAGCCACGAAATCGCAAAAAATCTCCAACTTCGAAACATTCGAACTCAATATAAGCCCAAAAACCAAAATTTCGCCACTTTTTTCGCATTAATCAAACTCCATATCAACCTCAAATCGAATATAACACAATCCTAAACCTAAACGTAACCTCAAATCGCTGAAATTAAGCCCCAAAATCACCTAAAAAGCTAAAAATAATATTTCCAAGTTTTCAAAATGTCGAAACTTTAAAGCACTAAATATATAGTTTAGTAGAAGAAAATGAGTTGTGAGGGTCTTACCGTGTTTTCCTCGAGAGAAATCGCCTTAGATGGAGAGAGGTGCCGGCGGCTACTTATTTCTGCGCGGAGGGGGGAGGGTTTATAAAAGCATAGGCGACGGTTGTTTGGAAAAACACGTAACGGTCGCCCAAACTTGGGTCGCCTATGTGATTAACATTGGGCGACTCATGTCCGGTAACATGCGTCGCGCATACGGAAATAAAAAAATTTATAGTGCATGGGCGACTCATGTTACGTAAACATGAGTCGCCTATATTGCTACCCTTGGGCGACACATTTCCGGTAACATGTGTCGCCCATACTCACATAAAAAAAATTTAGTTGTTCATGGGCGACTCATGTTTCGTTAACATGAGTCGCCTATGTGATAAAAAAAATTTGGTTGTCGTTCATGGGCGACTCATGTTTTGTAACATGAGTCGCCCATAGCCAAATAAGAAAAAATTATAAATGTGCACGCTAGTTATGGGCGACTCATGTTTCGTAAACATGAGTCGCCTATGTGATAAAAAAAATTTGGTTGTCGTTCATGGGCGACTCATGTTTTGTAACATGAGTCGCCCATACCCAAATAAAAAAAAATTATGAATGTGCACGCTAGTTATGGGCGACTCATGTTTCCTAAACATGAGTCGCCTATGTTATCACCCTTGGGCGACTCATTTCCGCTAACATGAGTCGCCCATACCGAAATAAAAAAATTTAAAATTCATTTATGGGCGACTCACATAAACTTATCATGTGTCGCCTATACCGAAAAATATAAACGTGGAAAAGCTTGGGCGACGCGTGTTTCGTAAACATGAGTCGCCTATGTGATATAAACATTGGGCGACTCATGTTTGGTAACATGAGTCGCCCATACCCAAATAAAAAAAATATTTAAATTTGTGCATGATGAGAAAAGAAATGTTTTTTAAACAAGTAAAGTAGTTGGGCGACGCGTTTCTTGTTACTAAATGTCGCCGAAGAGTTACTAATGCCATAGGCGACGGTTTCTCCACAACGAACGGCGCCTATGAACAGCGACACTTAAAAGAATTTACCATAACGCCACCGCATCTATTATGGGCGACGGATTTTGCACAACCGTCGCCCATAGTGCCGTCGCCTATTGCTTATTCTCTACTAGTGAACCTAAATTCAATTAATTCTTCTGCTTGGTTAGTAATCCTAATATGTAATCACACAGGTATATAATATTTAAAATATGTTTCATGCAGTCACGTAAGTCACATAATATGTATGCATATTTAATTGCCTACTTACTTACGAGACTCGGGTATTACATCCCCCCCCTTAAAAGGGATTTCGCCCCCGAAATCAGGTAGGGAGAAATAACTCAGGGTAGCGGCTTCTCATATTATCTTCTCGTTCCCACGTAGCTTCTTCTGTGGACTGATTATGCCATAATACGTTGACTAACGGAATTTCTTTATTCCGTAATCGTTTCACGTCAAACATTAGAATCTCTTCGGGCTTTTCCTCCTAGCTAAAATCTGGCTTGAGCTGTTGATGAAGATTTTCAATGCTCAACACATGGCTTGGATCTGCGACGTATTTTCGTAACGCCGATACGTGAAAGATGTTCTGCACTTGAGCTAATGAAATTGGTAGTTCGAGTTGGCATGCAACTTCGCCAACCTTTCTAAGGATACGAAACGGTCCTATATACCTTGGGCTTAGCTTGCCCTTTTTCCCCAATCGCTTTACGCCTTTCATCGGGGACACTTTTAGAAACACATAATCCTTTGGTTCAAATTCTAGTGGTCTACGCCTTTGGTTTGCGTAGCTTTTCTGTCTACTTTGGGCCGTTTTCATCCGTTCTCGTACTTTTGATGTTGCTTTCGTCATTTCTTGCACTAGATCGGGCCCTAGTAGTGCTCGTTCTCCGACCTCATCCCAATGGATTGGAGATCTGCATGTGCGTCCGTATAGAGCTTCATATGAAGCCATTTCGATCGTTGCATGGAAACTGTTGTATGAGAATTCAATCAACGGAAGGTATCGGCTCCAATTTCCTCTAAAATCGAGCACGCAGGCTCTTAGCATGTCTTCTAATGTCTGGATAGTTCGTTCCGACTGCCCGTCTGTCTGAGGATGGTAGGCAGTACTGAATGATAACTTGGTTCCCATGGCCTTCTGCAAACTCATCCAGAACTTGGTTAGAAATCTTGAGTCTCGATCAGAAATGATCAAAATTGGAACTATATGAAGTCGTACTATTTCCTGAATATATAGTGATGTGTATCGTTCGATTGAGAATGTTGAACTGATAGGCAAGAAGTGAGCGGACTTGGTCAATCGATCAACGATGACCCATATAGCGTCGTGGCCTTTCACGTTCTTAGGTAAGCCGACAACAAAGTCCATTGTGATGTGATCCCACTTCCATTCGGGTACTGGCAGGGATTGCAAGGTTCCTGCCGGTCGTTGGCACTCTGCCTTAATTTGCTGACACGTCAGACATTGGCTTACGAAGGTTGCGATTTCTCTTTTCATCCCTGGCAACCAATAGTTAGCTCGTAGATCCCTGTACATCTTCATTGCTCCTCGATTGATTGAGTATAGTGGTATGGGTTTCCATCATGACAGTCTTTCGAAGTTCGGCGTCGTTAGGAACATATAAACGTCTTCTGTAATATAAGCTCCCGTCGTCTCGTATGGTGAAGTCTGCTGATCTTTGTTCCATTGGTGCTTCTTTAATTTTCAGAAATAATTCGTCATTCTCTTGGGCCTTCGTAATCTGCTCCATCAACGTAGGTCGAAGTGTTGGTGCCGCTAAACTTGTTTCCATTTCGCCCATTGGTATCACTTCCACTTCGAGCCTCTGTAACTCCGTGATTACAGTCTTACGGCTCAACGCATCTGCGACTACATTTACTTTCCCCGGATGGTAGCTAATCACGCAGTCATAGTCCTTGATTAGCTCGAGCCATCGTTGTTGTCTCATATTTAACTCCTTCTGAGTGAAGAAGTATTTGAGACTCTTGTGATCAGTGAAGATCTCGCATCGCTCGCCGTATAGGTAGTGCCTCCAGATCTTGAGAGCAAAGACTACAGCGGCATGCTCTAGGTCGTGAGTCGGGTAGTTCTTCTCATAATCCTTTAGCTGTCGGGAAGCATATGCAACTATGTTTCCATTCTTAGACGCATCACTATAAACCGGTTCCTGTGGAAATAGTTAGTACAGGGGCCGTAGTGAGTCATCGCTTAAATTCTTGAAAGCTCTGCTCGCAAGTATCGTCCCATTGAAATGGAGTATTCTTCTTCGTTAACTTCGTCAGGGTTGATGCAATTTTGGAGATATCTTTGATAAATTTTCGGTAGTATCCGGCTAGTCTAAGAAAACCCCGTATTTCTGTCACGTTCGTCGGTTGAGGCCAATTGTTAATAGCTTCAATCTTGCTGGGGTCAACAGAAATTCCAGCTCCTGAAATAACGTGTCCAAGAAATGCTACTTGATTGAGCCAGAACTCGCATTTCTTGAATTTTGCATACAACTACTTTTCTCGTAAAATCTCTAATACGATCTTCAGGTGTTGTTCATGCTCCTCCTTGGTTTTCGAGTAGATGAGAATGTCACCGATGAATACGATAACACACTTATCTAGGAATGGCTTGAATACTCTGTTCATCAGGTCCATGAATGCTGCCGGTGCATTAGTCAGCCCGAAAGGCATGACTAGGAACTCGTAGTGTCCGTAGCGGGTACTGAAAGCTGTCTTCGGGACATCCTCTTCTCTAATCTTCAACTGGTGATAGCTTGACCTCAGGTCTATCTTCGAATAGACCGTTGCGCCTTGCAGTTGGTCAAATAAGTCGTCAATTCGAGGGAGGGGTATTTTTGTTCTTGATTGTAATCTTGTTCAGCTCCCTATTATCAATGCAGAGCCGCATCGATCCATCTTTCTTCTTAACAAACAAAACCGGTGCTCCCCATGGTGAGAAGCTCGGCTGAATGAACCCTTTTTGCAACAGTTCATCCAGTTGCTCCCTCAATTCCTTCATCTCAGCTGGAGCGAGTCGGTATGGTGCTTTAGAAATCGGTGCAACTCCTGGCACTAGATTAATCGTGAATTGAATTTCACGATCCGGCGAAAGTCCGGGTAAGTCTTCAGGAAACACATCGGGAAAATGTCGTACTATTGGAACTTCTTCTAACTTCGGGGGTGTACGTTCTTCAGATGATATCGCGAATATTAGATAAGCTCCGCATCCAGTCTTGAGTAAACGATGTGCTTTCATTGCTGAAATCTTGGGAATCGTATTACTCTTGCTACTTCCCATGAATGTGAATGGTTTAGCATCTCCTAGGTTAAAGGTTACTTGCTTACGGTTACAGTCAATAACTGCTCCGTATTTCGATAGCCAGTCCATTCCTAAGATTACTTCATAATCGTTCATTGGAATGACTATCAGGTCAACAGGTAAGGTCCTATCGTTCACTATTACCGGGCTATCTCGTAAGATTTGGTTGGTTCTCGTAGAGGTTCCGTAGGGAATGGTAACATTGTATTCGTAGCTAACTAGAACCGGTCTAACCCCGAGTCTCGCCACATAGTTAGTAGATGCAAATGAATGCGTGGCTCCTGAATAAACCAATATGCATGTCGGGGTTGAATAGATTAGAAGAGTACCTGCCACCACAGACGGGTTATTCTCCGCCTCTTCAGAAGTCAGCGTGTAAACTCTCGCAGGTACCGTAGGTGGCCAAGTTTGAACTGGTGCTTAACTTCCAGATGCAACTTCCGTGCATGCCTTGCAGAAGTGGCCAGTCTTGCCACATTTATAACAGGTTGCATTATGAGTATAGCACACACCCAGATGTCTCCGTGTGCACCTGGGGTATGGGGGTATGGTCATCGGAGGTCTTCTCTGATTAGGATTAAATTGATGTGGAGGTCCAGGTCGGTTTTGGAAATTAGGTCGGACATTCTTGGGGTTAAAGGGCTTCTTCGGGTTACCTCCACTCCATTTCGGCCCTTGACCAAACTTTCTCTTCGCTTCATGCGCTCGCATAATTCGAAGTTCGGCTTGCTCTGCCATCAAAGCGCGCTCAGCTACTTGAGCATAGTTGGCTCCTTGAGATCCGGCCATGTTCACATCTCCATATAATTCGGGCTTTAAGCCCTCCAGGAAACGCTCCACCTTCAATGCATCTGTGCTCACCATGTGAGCTGCGAATCGGGACAATTGCTCAAGTATCCTAATGTATTTCGCCACTGTCATTGAGCCCTGTCGTAAATTGATAAATTCGTTCATTCGTTGAGCTCGCACAGGGGCGGTGAAATATTTGCTCCTAAAGAGCTCCTTGAACCGGTCCCACGCCATCGTAACAGGGTCTTCAAAGGCGAGAATTGTATCCCACCAGTGACCTGCACTTCCTCTCAGCAGGAAGGCAGCACATAATACCTTCTCATCCTCTGGAATGCGACTGTACTAAAACATACTCTCCAGAATTCGGAGCCAGTCTTCAGCCGCAGTAGGGTCGATAGCATCTTCAAATATTGGGGGATTGAGCTTACGAAATCGCTCCCCAACAATCTCGACTCTTTCTACTTGAGAAAGTCCACTGCTAGATTGTCCGCACGTATTTCGCTATTGCGTCATTTCTTGGATTTGAGCGGATTGCTGGAGAACAAGCTTTGTGAGTTGGAGAATCATCGTATCACCATTATCAACAGGAGTTGCGGGTTGCTTGCCTTTGTCCACACTCCCACTAGCTTCCCCCCCTTGTTCTACCCATTCTTATACCCTAATAGTCCCTAAGGCCAATAAATTACTCACATACAACATTCATAGAAACATAAAACTTACTAGCAAGGCCGCTTCCGTGCTTTTGAGTGTATGTACATGGACAGTCTACAGAACTTGTAACCGGAAGCTCTGATACCACTTGCGGAGCCCCTGACTCCTACCGCCCATTCTTATTACTAATTCGTGTGACTGCATGTGATGTAAACGAAATCTATATACGAAAATGCGTACAAACTTTTTCCTTTTATATATAGGAAACTCTTATGTACAATACAAAATATTCCTAGGACATAAATACAGGTGAGCGCGCATGCGTATTCAAAATAAACTATTGGCCCGCCACTCAGGTCGCATCCATGTACACACTGCCACCTCAAAAGTCCTCCGGAAGCTTCAAAATTTGACCTCGCACTCGTAAAGATCACGTACCGTGATCCCGTGAACCTACAACACATAAATTCGTGGAATGAGCTTGTAAAGCTCAGTAAGTGAAAGTCATGCATGCCATGCACGTGTCCTAAATTTGCAAAGGCATCCGCGCCAATGCTTCCTAGACCTCATATTTTCCTTGTCTTGTCTTGTCATGTAGGGCCCTCGGCTATCTTGCTATGCACCATCATGGAGCTCGAATCCACGAGGGATAAATATACAAGTGGCAATACCCACTCAAGGGAGGCTAACCATAGGGCGCCTTTTCTGTCCCAAGGTGGTTTCATACGCCAGCGGACGCTTCACACTGGTAGCCTAATCTGAGATAGTCAACACCAGAGGTACCCTCGGTGTCGCTTACTCCCTCAGGTCGCACCCTCCAGGTTTCACGACCGCCCATGAGGGCATTAGCCCTAAAATCATGTCTTGCCTTGTGCATGTCATGTCTTGACGGTAGCGCCATACGACGTCACCATGGTAGCATAGAAGAGCCGTGACTCAACTGTGAGTCGACATCAGACGCCCATATCGGCGAATCTTTATCGCTCTCAGGCGATCGTAAATTATGCACGCTCTCATATCATGCCTTTCGTTCTAAACGTACGTGCATATGCTCATGTCATGAATATGCGTGTCATGCCATCATATCATGTAGTTAAATCATGCATGTCATGTAGCGCAAATAATTCACAAAGGAAGTCACATAAATCCACATAAACACATAACACGTAATTTCATGCACATATAGTTACGTGTTGTAGTTGGGACTTCCACTTACCTAGTATCCTTAGCTATTTAGCATATCGTACAGTATGTCGCTAACCTTCAAATCCTAAGTATAGAAGCATATAAAATTAGGGTTTGTTAGTCCAATTATAGTTATACCAAAGTGGCTTAGTTTGAAAACCCTAGTTTTGATTTTTATATGTTTCGAAACCCTAAAACTTCAAAATTCGACTTAAATTGAAAACACCACTTCATAATGAGCTCGAGTTACATAATAATTAAATCTCGACATTGAAATGGAAATTGATCTCGATAGGTTCTCGAGATATGTCTCGACATTTTATATGTAAGAGTTCGACATTTGGATCCTATACAAAGATCTCGATATGGACTATAGAATGGATCTCGACATGTTGGAATTAAATCTCGAACAACACCTAAGGATTTCGATATAGTCTATGTGTAAGGATTTCGATATGTGTCTTGGAAATTATATTTCGACAATATAATCCTAAAATCTCGAGATATCATCTACAAGCACGAGATGTGTTTCGACATTGTAAACAAATGTAGAGATGTAGTTATAGCTAGGATCTCGAGGTTATACAACGAGTTCGATATAACTATTAAAGATAAATCTCGAATTATTCCTACCATACTATCATGATTTCGAGATTTTACCGAAATTTTAATATAATATATCTAAGGATGTCGAGATTCGTGTGGGGATTATAAACAAGATGTCGAGGTTATATATCGAACTGATAACAACTTGTCGAGATTGCATGTTGAAATTATAACGAAATGTCGATATCAACATAACTCGAGATTTATCCTACAAATTAACCTGACTTCGAAATTCACAAGCTGGGGAAATCATATCACCCTAGAATACTTTTCTTGTGCAGAATTCATTTGGATCTTTGATTCGAAATATATATTTCTCAAGAACCGTACGAAAATTAAGGGAACTTCAATTAGTTTAACCCTTATCCTAATCTAGGGTTTTCACCCTTTTTCTTACATTTAATTCCCAAACTAGCATACTTAGTAATACAAGAACTAAATTATTGAATCATATGCTCAAGTACAAGAAAATCGTACTAATAATAAGGTTTTACCTTTCTTAGTCAAGAATCGAATGTTTGATTCGATAGAATTTCTATGTTTTTAACTCCTTGTTGTAGCGAGATCTCCCCTGTTATCGAGTTTCTCTAGTTTGATGAAGTGTGTTTATATGATATATATGAATGCATTGATACTAACAATTGATTTGACATTTACTTATTAGATGACGTTTCTTTCCCTTTTGCTTAAGCAGTCCTTAAGTTTATCACATTATAATTGTTTCCCCAAAATTTGGGCCTTAGGCTTATTTGAATTTGGGTCCAGATTAAAGTCTTATATAGCCTAAGTAAATTGTAGTCCTAATTCGTTTTATTATTATTACAATATTCGAGTACTTAGGTATTCTTATACCTAAGTTTTATGATAATTTCCTCTACTGTTATTATATCTGATAATATTAATTTACCTGTTTTCTTCTTTTGTTAAGTCATCGAGTCATGTGCAAGTATTATATCTTAATCCCTTACTAAGTTATCGATATAACTAATCTCTTAAGTAACAATTTTTTTTGTCTTATAATCCTTTCCTCAATGTTAAAGTAATAAACAATAATTATTCTAAATCTTGGTTTTTGAAAACCTCTCCATACCCAAGTTAGTGTACCTATTTTAATATTAACATCGTTTACCCTATGACTAAGGGTTCGGACCTTACAAAACCCTAAGTTTAAAATCTTCTAGGTTATCATGTCATATACTAGAAACCCTAAAATCAATAACTAACCTAAATTCAATTAATTCTTCTGCTTGGTTAGTAATCCTAATATGTAATCACACAGGCATATAATATTTAAAATATGTTTCATGCAGTCACGTAAGTCACATAATATGTATGCAAATTTATTGACCGACTTACTTACGGGACTCGGGTATTACAGTCATGCCCTCCACTATCTTCCATCACTCACTCTTATGCTTTAATTTCTACTTTTGAGACTATTTTGTAATCTATCATCGTATTTTTCAGGTTTCACACTACCTTCATCTTCTTATTCGTATTTGTCACTCCCATTTGTCGCTTATCAGTATTGCAGTTCTCTGTTTTTTCAACAATACTCCCTACAACATGTTCATTCTTCTTTGCTAATATATCTCCTTAGCCATATCCATAGATTACGCAGTCGCCTTCCTTGGAGCTTTCAGAAGACGACTGTCGTGACATTCCAAATGTTAACCCATTTATGCCAATGATCAAAAGTTAAGTCATCAACATCACCTTCGTATGTAATAAATTAGACCTCAACCTCGCTCACAAGGAAGACAACTATAAAATAAAAAGAACAAAAATAATCTTCATTTCTAAGAACTTGTTTCTATTTGTCGTTCGGTTGCGAACCACTAATCCATCTTGAAATGATTTCACTGCTCCTTACTGCTAGAAACAAAATAAAAAGACTCAAGAACATCTCAAATTAATCTGCACAAACTAAGTAAGTGATCAATAATGCACGTTCATTTATAATACGTCTACAGCAGAACCCTTTACCAACCCTTTTTACAATAATGCGAAGCAATCGAACAAAAACTACCACAGAGGTCGTACTATTTGCTATTGACATAAGATGGAGCCAGTACAGCAATACAGACCTAAAGCAACAATCCACACTATCGTAATTTGTTGAAATCGTAATTACCTGTGATATTGAAATCGTAATTGCCGGTGGCAAAGGCCATAAGGCATCACCACAAAAACCAAACACCTTCACTTGAAAAGCACTGGGCCGAGCAATTCATTAATCTACTCGAACTTGAGTGAATTACAACATAAATGGGGCCATAACATATTGATCAATATAGATATAATTAGTTGCAACCATATTACCAACGCACGTATATATAAAACTAATAATAAAAAAATGATAAACATCGAACCTTCCTCTTCGTTTAGCATTGAAAATAGAGTTGATCAACACGCACAAAGGCAAGCAATGGAAACCCTGCTCAAGCACCTCATCAAACCTACCAGAGTGTTCCTTCACAACAAAAGTGGCATGATCGACATGAACTCAGCCAAGTATGTGATTCACAATTAAACATGAATGAAACCATTAGCTGATTAAATGATTTGACCAAGCCAAATATAGAGAAAACCTTGGCATGAAATATGGGCAAGAATATAAAAATTGTCGATCGTCAGATTAAATCACAAAGTTCGATCATTGCGACACAACCCATGTATGTCGAGAAACTACATGTTAACAAATCAGAAAAATTTAACATCAAAACACCATATCTATACCACTATACAGTCAACGTAACGAAAAATAAGTTCTTGTAGTAGATGGAGAGACCTCGATAAGTTTTTAAAACCTGTGTATCAGATTCAGGTTTCAAGAAGAAAGGTAAAAGCTTTACATAAAAAATATCGTAGAACCAATAGAAACGAAAAGAATCTACCATAAAAAAACAACTCAAGTAGCGCCGATTATTATGTTTGATATGGGGCAAACCCAATCAACAGTATTTTTAGGTGTGGGGGCTCTAAGTACTTAGATAGCGGTAGATTGATTATCATGTTATTTGCTAGGTACGCGAGGGTTCTTGATGCTGGGACATAAATAGAAAGAACACAGGGGTTTACGTGGTTCGAATCCTATCGGATTCTACGTCCACGGGGCGCTGGGAACTGTCTTTCACTAAGTAAGAACACATTACACACTCAGAAATTCCTCACCTTCGTTCCTAAAACGTAGAAAATATGTTTAAGATATCTTAGAGAGAAAATGATGTGCGCACGTTTTTGTAGAGAGATGATTCTTGTGGAAAATATGCTAAGTCCTCCCTTTATAGCAGCTCCCCGCCGCCTGCTGAAGGCTATGTTCCAGCTTTTCCGGGGGACGTACCACCTAGGGGGTGCAGGAAAAGTTACATATTGTTTGATGGATTGAGTTCTGTGACGGTCACAGTGAAGTATTCAGTAATATCCTCCTCTAATGGGATGACACGCGTCCTGTACTCTCTTTTCTCTTCCTTCCACTGTCCTTTCCTCTTGATAGCCGATAGTTCTTTCCTCTTTGCCCGGTCCATGCTAGTGTACGTCAGGTCCTTGCAACTCCTTCTTCCCAGACTTATATTTTACCATGGGCTCTTATTTTCGATGGGCTTTTTTGGGCCTTTGCTTGTTTTTATTTTTCTCGGCCCATCTTAATTAATACCGTATCAACCACTCCCCTACTCTGATTTATTTTTGGGAACCAAAAGTGAATTAGAGTAAACAATGACGAGTTCAAACCTTACCTCCTTTCGAGGGCCTTCTGTCATGCTCCCTTGAAAAGACATGTCCTTTCAATACCTCGGGAACCGCTTCTTTTTAAGAGGGGCTTCTGGAAGTTCACTCATTACTTTTGAAAAGGTACTCCGCCATTTAACAGGTACGTCTCTCTCTCTCTCTCTCTTTATTTCGTCTTCTTCCTTCGTTTCTATGGCTTGCATCGTTACAGCTTCAGTAAACTCTTCGCCTTCCCCTACTCACTCTCATCAGTCGCTTTCTTCTGATACGTCGTCTACTCCTCCAATTTCACAGCCTATTTCCCCTCTAGAAGCTCGCACCCACCGCGCCGCTGTTCCTCAAGCCGGCAATCGTCCCCGAACCCGTTCAGCCGTCGCTTCCGCCATGACTTCCCACCCTCAAGATAAAGTGGGATCCGTTGATTCGCCGGCCGATATCCAAGGTTCGGTTGCGCTTTCTGGTCCGCAGCCCCGTCCAAACCCTAGATCCACCCCTTATTCTTCTGCCGGAACCCCTCTGAGCATTTTCAAAGCTTCGACATGTTCGTCGACTGGCCTGGCTGCTTTGGTGGAGGGGGGCTTTGTTTTCGAGGGTTATACGGTGAGGATACCCTCGCCGGATCAAAGGGCCGACCGGCCGCCACCTTCGTGTCTGGCATTTTGGGAAGCCCAGGTCAGGGCCGGGCTTCGCTTCCCTGTTCCTCTCTTTCTGTCCGAAGTGTCCAGGGCCTTCAAGGTCCCTTTAAATCAGTTTCAGCCCTCCGCCATTCGTCTCCTTATATCGTTCTTCGTGGCGGTACGGGCGGTCGGAGGCGTTCCTTCCCCCGATTTGGTAGTCTCCCAGTTTTCGCTCAAGCTTCATGGCGCTTTCTTCTATCTTTCCTCTATTTCTTCCAGCTTGGGAGGAGAGACCCACTTTTTTGGCAAGAACCATAAAATAGACAAGGATTGGCATGGTGCGTATTTCTTCGTGGAGGCCCCGGGAGGTTCGTGGGATTTTCCTTGCGAGCGGTGGGCGAATTGCGCCCCCCCTCGCGGGTCTGGTAAATGCTCGAAAAGGAATCTGAAAGCCTTGGCTGCTCTGAATGCTCATACTGAAGAGCATGGTCCCCTGAGCCCTTCTTCCTTAGTCAGATTCCCGGGGGTCTTGCATCATTTTGGGTTTTTGCCCTTCTTTGCTAGCCTCTCTTTCGAGGGTAACTGTGGTCGTTGCTTTGTCTTCACGTTTTTATGGCACCATTATTTTTGCTAACTCTTTTGTTGGGTGCAGGGATGACAGGCTCATGGCTCAATCTGCTGGCGAGTGTAGAGGAAGGAAATGCTCCCCCACCCCCTGGTGCTGATAGACCTGCCACAGCTCCCAACCTCCCAATGCTTCCAGGGGCCCTGGACATTCGGGCCGAGGTTGGCCAGTCCCCTCCCAAGGACTTAGGGACTTCTGAACCGTCTCCAGCCCCCTCAGCTCCCAAGGCGAAGCGAAAAGCGGGCTCTTTGGCCAAGCCTGCCAAAAAGTCTAAGAAGAAGTTACCCCTCGCTCAAGGCACGGGAGATGAGGCTCAAGTCGAAGCCCCCCAAGAAGGGCTTCAGCAAGAGAACCCGCCTCTTTCTTGGGGTTCTATGGCCAGAATTGGGTTGGCAGCGTTAAGTGGTTTGGTTTCTGCAGAAGACAGGGAGGCGTTTGCTAACAGGTCCCCCGCAGAGAACGAGGTAGAGCTTGCCTATCATCTTTCCAAGGTATGCCCCTGGCCGCTCTTAGTGGATGCTCCTTCTTGTTTTTAAAGTTTCTCTGAGGAGCCTATACCTTCTCTGGTTTTAAGATTTCTTTTTCGTGGTATCTAGGTGATAGGTCTGGTGTCCGTGAAGCCCTCTGAGAATCCGTTGGTGCCGGAGTTGGAGGGACGCATCAAGTCCCTCCAGGAGCAGCTAGAGCAAGTTCAGGCCAGTCTGGCCGCCCGCGAAAAAACAGTTGAAGAGATTCAGGCTAAGTTCGAGAGCGAGAAGGAAGGACTGGAGGAAGAGAAGACGGAGCTGGCCCGACGGTATGAGGAGTTGCTTAAGTCCTCAGAGAAGGAGAAAGAAGACCATGCGGCCCTTCTGAAGTCGCGTGAGGAGGAGCTCACGAGCTCCTTTGCCAAGGAGAAAGCGAAGTGGGATGAAGACTTCGTCCGTATGACGGAAGTCCATGGGCCGGTCGAACTGGAGGCCATGAAGGCGGAGGGCGCTCAGATTTGTCAGCGCCACCTCTTGTCGACCGCGGCTGGTCAGAAGTTCCTAGAGGACCTGGCCCAAGATTGGCGTCTGGCGTATCTGGAGGACCCCCTTTCCCTCAGGGACTTTGTCCCCTTCATGCAGCACTATTTTTTGGGGGGCCATCGCGCAGGATCCGCCGGTATTGCTGTGGTTCCCGCTCTCAAGGACCTTCCTCCCCCTGCTTCCTTCAAAGGGGATCCGCTAGCTGAGGAGAATCCCTTATTCTGGCGCCCCTCTGCTGAGAAGCATATGGCAGCTCTTGCCCAGGCCGATGTCTCCGACCTCCCCGGCGTTGTTTTCTATCCTCCCGTGGATCCTTCTGTTTAGTTTTTTCTTCTTTGTGTTGTGTAATGGACCTTTTTCCCTTTATGCTTTTGCGGACAGTAGTTTTTCTGGTGGGGGAGTTTAACTCCCCTGCTTTCGTAGGCTTTTGCTAAGGTCCCCCTTTTCCTTGTAATATGGGACCTCTTTTACTAAGTATCTTTTTCCTTTCGTGCTTTTCCCTGTTGAATTTAGTAGTGCTTCACCAACACTTCATTAAATTCGTAAGCCAAGTACGAATTATACACGCCTTTGGTTGTAAGGACCGTCGTCCTTATCCAAAGGTGTCACATAGGCGCTAGGCTCTCTTTGTCCTTAGCGAATCCAGTAATGTAAGCTCGAAGGTCTTAAAAAGTGGGGGACTATCCCACCGTTTTATCCTGGTTATAGCGCCAGCTACGCTGAGGTACCTATACACGTCGCAGGCCTTACTGGGGACCTTTGATGTCCTGTACGCCACAGCCCGTCAGCGGTGGTATCTTGTACACCTTTATAGGCATCTTTCACGTCGTAGGCCTGTGGCCTTTGATGTCTTTGTACGCCGCAGGTCCGTCGACCCTTGGTATCGTTTCACGTCGCAGGCTGTTAGCCTTTGATGTCGTTGTACACCGCAGGTCCGTCGACCCTTGGTAGCGTTTCACGTCGCAGGCTGTTAGCCCTTGATGTCATTGTACGCCGCAGGTCCGTCGACCCTTGGTATCGTTTCACGTCGCAGGCTATTAGCCCTTGATGTCATTGTACACCGCAGGTCCATCGACCCTTGGTATCGTTTGTAAGTACACTTCGTCAGGACAAAACGTTTATATTCCGCTAGGGAGGTACGCCTCGTTAAAACCTTATCTGGACAAAACCTCCCTTTGAGGCAAAATCCCAGATGAAGGAAAAAGAGTACGTCCCCTCCCTTTCTTACATGGTAATATTACACGTAAAACTTTTTTAAGTTAGAGACGTTCCAAGGGCGGGGCAATGACCTTCCCTTGGCATCTTCTAACTCGTAGGCTCCACCTCCTAACACCTTCGTCACCCGATAGGGTCCTTCCCAGGGGGACCTCCATTTTCTTCAGGGGCCGTAGGATGTCGGCTCTTCGAAGTACTAGGTCCCCCTGATGAAATCCCCTGAGTCGGATTCTCCGATCATACATTGCCTTTATGCGACTTTTATATCCTTCGGTCCTCACGTGGGCCTCTTCCCTTATTCCTTCGACAAGGTCTAGGTCCTCCCTTCTTAACTGCGCGTTCTCCTGCTCGTTATATGCCATCATTTGGTGTGTTTCGATGCCGATTTCGGCTGGTATCACGGCGGACGACCCATATACTAGTTCGAATGGTGTTTCCCCTGTTGCTTCGCGGGGGCTAGTTCTGTACGCCCAAAGGACAGCGTCCAGTGCCTCCACCCATTTGTTTCCATCTTGTTCGAGTCGGGCCTTGATCCCCCTGAGAATGGTTCGATTGGAGACTTCAGCCTGCCCATTTGCTTGGGGATGTCCCACCGCGACAAACCTCTGTGTTATTTTCATGCCTTCACAAAATCCTCGCGTCTTAGCTCCGCAGAATTGAGTTCCATTATCGGAGATAAGGATCCTGGGAGCTCCATATCGGCAACAGATATTCTTCCATAGGAACTCAATCACCTTCTCTTCGTCTATCCGCGCCACCGCCTTAGCTTCGATCCATTTGCTGAAGTAGTCAACTGCTACAATGATGAACTTCTTTTGCGCCTTTCCTCGGGGAAAGGGACCGACAATGTCGATTCCCCATTTGTCGAAAGGGCATGGAGAATGCATGGTCCCCAGAGCCTTGGCGGGGACGTGGATTTTGGGACCATACTTCTGACAGTTACTGCACCTTCGGACTAGGTCCTTGGCATCCTTGATGAGATTGGGCCAGAAATATCCGGCTCTGACAACTTTCCTGGTGAGGGACTTGTACCCCACATGATCCCCCGCACATCCTTCATGGATCTCTTCGAGTATTTTCTTGCCTTCCTCTTTGGAGAGGCATCGGGAGTATGCGTGTACAAAAGATTTCTTGAACAGGCACCCATCTATCAGAATTCGTTTGACCGCAAGCATGTGAGATCCTTTTGGATCGGCTTGAAAACGAGCACATAAACATGTGGCGAACATGATGTCTGGTCGGCTTGAGGTGAGATAAAGAAGAGAGCCGATGATGCTGCGATACAATGTAATGTCGACCGCTTTTCCTGTGGGATCGGCATCTAACTTGCAGTTTGTGGACATGGGAGTGCTGAGTGGCTTACTTTGATCTTGATGGAATTTCTTCAAGATGTCTTTGATGTATTTAGTCTGACTGATGAATATCCCATCATCGATCTACCTTACTTGAAGTCCTTAGAAGAAATGCATCTTTCCCATGTGGCTCATTTCAAATTTGCTCTTCATCAATTCTCCAAATCTCTTGCATAGCCGTGGATTTGTTGATCCAAATATGATGTCATCTACATAGACTTGGACGACCATCAGATCTTTGTCTTGTCATTTTATGAAGAGGGTCGTATCGATCGGATAAATCCAGATTTTACGAGGAAATTGCTCAAGACGTCATACAAAGCGTGTGGAGCTTGTTTCAGTCTGTAGAGAGCTTTGTCCAATCAATAGACGTGATCGGTATATTTTTTATCAACGAAGCCTTCTGGCTGAGCGACGTAGACTTTGTCTTTTAGCACGCCATTGAGAAAGGCAGTTTTTACATCCATTTGGTAGACTTTGAAGTCTTTATGAGTCGCATAAGCCAGGAAGAGTCGAATGGCTTCGATTCGGGCAACATGAGCATATGTCTCATCGTAGTCAATTCCTTCCTGTTGGTTATAGCCCTTCACAACCAGTCTAGCTTTATTCCTAATCACTTTGCCAGGAAGACTCATTTCGTTCCGATGATTGTTTTCCGATGTGGGCGAGATACCAGGGTACACACTTGAAGACGCTCAAATTGGTTAATTTATCTTGCATTGCTATTACCCAATCAGGGTCTTTTAGTGCGTTTGCTACCTTAGTTGGCTCATTTTGGCTTAAGAAGCAGCTGAATAAACTGTGTTGGTGACCTGTCCGTACTCCACGTGAAGGATCACCAATAATCGGATCAACCGGATTTTCTCGAGTTCATTTTTGCTCAAGAGGTAGTGCAGAGCTAGACACATCGGTCATTTGCGGACAGAGATTTCCAATGATTTCAGATTGTTAATTAGGTTAAGGTAAGTCTGATTCTGCTTTTGGATTGAGCGATTCTGATGAGACTTCCTCATTTACTGTTGTATGTTCATCATTGATCTGTGGTAATTCTGAATCAGGTGAGGTAGGGACATTTGAAGAGCTCGAGTGGAGGGTCCACTAACGGTGTTGCTATAATGTTTTCTACCGATATACGGGCTCAAATAGAGAGACCAAATCTTCCAACGCAAGTTTCAGTGCTTCTTCAGACGTTGAATCTGAAGTTGTTGCCGTCTTCTGTTGGTTTTGTGCCAACACACCAGTGTATACGGGTTCTGAACTGTCGTATTCAGAAGCCATCAGGTTTGGTATGGCTCCTGAAATGAGGTGTGCAGGAGCCATCTCTGCCACTTTGTGGAAAGTGACGTTGTAACTTTCTTTAATTGATCGATTGGACTTAATGTAAACTCAATACGTCTTTGACGTTGATGAATACCCAACGAAGGTGGCTTTGAATACTTTAGGGTCGAACTTAGCACGTTTCTCTCTGTCGTTCGCCACAAATCACTTGCACCCAAAGACCTTGAAGAATGAGATAATGGGTACTCCCGTGTTTATTATTTCGTACGGAGTCTTATCAAAGCGCTTGTGAACCACCGTCCTGTTCTGAGTGAAACAGGCGGTATTTACTGCTTCAGGCCAAAGAAAGTGTGGGAGGCTGGAATGGATCAGCATAGTACGGGTAGCCTTGACTAGAGTCATGTTCTTCCTTTCAACAACCCCGTCCTGTTAACGGGTCTTGGCTGCTGAGAATTGCTGATTAATGCCAAGTTTCTGATAAAATTCACTGAGATACTTGTTCTTGAACTCAGTTCCGTTGTCCGTTCGAATGACTTGGATGGATAGTTGTAGCAAATTCTGAGTAGTGTTCACGAAATTAATTATCAAGGAGATGATGAGATGCTCGCTTCATTTTTCCTAATGGACATACCGAACACTGATGCTCTTTTTGTAGAATAATTTTTGGTAGACCGTGTACCATTTCGTTGATAGTAGTTGAAGAGCTTTGATATTTAGATGAGACACAGGTTGATGCTGTTCCTCTGAATTGTAGTCTAGGAGATGAGGCAAACAACTGTCGTAGTCCGCACAGACTTCAGATTGATCGTGTAAAGATTAGATTTCCGAACTCCTTGCAGGAGTTCTTTGTTCTGACTGTCCAATCTTCTACACCGGTCAGGATGAAAGACCACCTGCAAGCCTTTGTCACAGAATTGGCCTATGCTGGACAAGTTATGGCGGAGACCTTCGACGTAAGAGACATATTTTATTGTCAGATTTTGCAGAACGATGTCACCGAATCCTAGTATGGGGGCTGAGTCGCCGTTTCCTAATCTGACTCTTCCATTTGGTCTGTTTTTGTAGTTGCTCAGCAGCTCTTGTATTCCCGTCATGTGTGTGGGGCAACCAGAGTCGAGGTACCACACATGATGGATCTGCAAAACCAATTAGAGCGCTTTAGGTACCCACTTATAAATTGGTCCTCGATTTAGTCTTAGGTTCAGATAATGTTCCTAAATTAACACTTGTAGTAACTTTAGCAACCCAAACCATCCTTAAAGATGTGGTTTTGGTTTTGCCCGTGGTGGGAGACTTGGCCTTTTTGGCTTTCGTCTTTTTAGTCGGAGTCTTAGGAACCCATTTGGAATGAACCTGGTAGGGAGGTTAATTTCAGCACGAACAAATGCTTTGGTAGGCTTGATCGAGGAAAAGATTTTCTCATTGGATAGTCTCCTAAGGTGTTTAGTGGATTCAATCTTAACGGGATACCTTAGGTGAGAGCAAGCATGTATAGCGCCATATGATTTCTTAATGGCTGGATCTTATTTCCTACGGATCCTCCTAGAAGCATTTGTCTTAGATGAATGTTTGGTTTCGTAGATGAGGAACCTATTTCAAAGTTTGTGCTTCTAAAGTTGATAGGTTTTAAAGAACAAGTAGAAGCTTATTTGGAGAGAAGAAATAGCTCTTTTATTTCTACGAGTGTCTTTTATTTTTACAGAAAGAGAATATAAGCTTGTAACTTTAACAACTATGCGCTCCTTCTTAATATCTAGTCTAGACACTTTCGCCTTTGGTTTCTCTAGCTCACGTACTATGCTCCCTGTCGACGTAGTAGATACAAGGTTAGAGTTTGTATTTTGACCATTTTTATTTTTGACTTGTGAACTTTTGAAGGCGATTTTTCTTTCTTCACGCTTTTCAGAATGATATTTTCTTTTCGAGGAGATGCGTGAGAAATGATGCTTGAGATGGATGATGCTTTGAGATTTTCCATCTCTTTTTGGAATTTTGTCTTTTCAGTTTCAAAATTCTCTCTTCCTTTATCTAAGGTAATTCTTAATTCCTCTATTTCCTTAACTATAGGAGGGATGTAGAGAGAATTTTCAGAATGATGGTTTTGAACTTCATCATTTTTAGAATAATCTTCAAGAAAATTAACTGTTTCAAGGCTCCTGCCCTTGGGAGATACCCACGTTTTGTCGTGTTTAGAGGAATTATGAATTACCTTAGATAAAGAAAGAGAGAATTTTGAAACTGAAAAGACAAAATTCCAAAAAGAGATGGAAAATCTCAAAGCATCATCCATCTCAAGCATCATTTCTCACGCATCTCCTCGAAAAGAAAATATTATTCTGAAAAGCGTGAAGAAAGAATAATCGCCTTCAAAAGTTCACAAGTCAAAAAATAAAAATGGTCAAAATACAAACTCTAACCTTGTATCTACTACGTCGACAGGGAGCATAGTACGTGAGCTAGAGAAACCAAAGGCGAAAGTGTCCAGACTAGATATTAAGAAGGAGCGCATAGTTGTTAAAGTTACAAGCTTATATTCTCTTTCTGTAAAAATAAAAGACACTCGTAGAAATAAAAGAGCTATTTCTTCTCTCCAAATAAGCTTCTACTTGTTCTTTAAAACCTATCAACTTTAGAAGCACAAACTTTGAAATAGGTTCCTCATCTACGAAACCAAACATTCATCTAAGACAAATTCTTCTAGGAGGATCCGTAGGAAATAAGATCCAGCCATTAAGAAAGCATATGGCGCTATACATGCTTGCTCTCACCTAAGGTATCCCGTTAAGATTGAATCCACTAAACACCTTAGGAGACTATCCAATGAGAAGATCTTTTCCTCGATCAAGCCTACCAAAGCATTTGTTCGTGCTGAAATTAACCTCCCTGCCAGGTTCATTCCAAATGGGTTCCTAAGACTCCGACTAAGAAGATGAAAGCCAAAAAGGCCAAGTCTCCCACCACGGGCAAAACCAAAACCACATCTAAGGATGGTTTGGGTTGCTAAAGTTACTACAAGTGTTAATTTAGGAACATTATCTGAACCTAAGACTAAATCGAGGACCAATTTATAAGTGGGTACCTAAAGCGCTCTAATTGGTTTTGCAGATCCATCATGTGTGGTACCTCGACTCTGGTTGCCCCACACACATGACGGGAATACAAGAGCTGCTGAGCAACTACAAAGACAGACCAAATGGAAGAGTCAGATTAGGAAACGGCGACTCAGCCCCCATACTAGGATTCGGTGACATCGTTCTGCAAAATCTGACAATAAAATATGTCTCTTACGTCGAATGTCTCCGCCATAACTTGTCCAGCATAGGCCAATTCTGTGACAAAGGCTTGCAGGTGGTCTTTCATCCTGACCGGTGTAGAAGATTGGACAGTCAGAACAAAGAACTCCTGCAAGGAGTTCGGAAATCTAATCTTTACACGATCAATCTGAAGTCTGTGCGGACTACGACAGCTGTTTGCCTCATCTCCTAGACTACAATTCAGAGGAACAGCATCAACCTGTGTCTCATCTAAATATCAAAGCTCTTCAACTACTATCAACGAAATGGTACACGGTCTACCAAAAATTATTCTACAAAAAGAGCATCAGTGTTCGGTATGTCCATTAGGAAAAATGAAGCGAGCATCTCATCATCTTAAACTAGTTGCCTCCAACTATCCATCCAACTCTAAGTGATTGTTGACAATCATTTAAGAGGTTGACATCGACAATGTTAAGTCAGAGCATTGATAGTATTTGGACACCGACTCATGATTTAACTATCCACATTGACGTAGTACTTGAAACCTGACAATATTGATCGATTGACTATAACGAACGCTAAGGTGTCTTTGACGAACTTGACTAAAAAAGGCTAAGATCGATTCCAAGGGTGTCCAAGGCGTTTCTCCCTCATGCACATGAGGGGAGATGCCAGGCGACGCTTGATGACTCGAGCATTGCGAGGGACGAATTCTCAAGGGGGGCCTGCCTTTAGACGAGGGTAGGCAACTGCCTACCCTGAAGAAAAAAAAATTGTATGTACAATATATATATATATATATTATTATTTTGTATAAAATGAGTGTTGTTAGGTCGTTGCATTTTAGAAACGTTGCCCTTGACTATTATCTTGCCGTCACATTGAAAACGGTAGCTTTTCTCTTAAAAGAATGGTATCTTTGAATGTTGATAATATTATATGAGTCCGAAATTAGAAAGGACTTATAAATTAAATGATCATTTAATATAAATTTAATTAATATAAAACTATATCATGTTGTATTATAACAATCATGTTATTTATTTTAAGATGCTAAGGTTTGTGAACTCACTAATAGAATTTTCTATAAATTAAATGATCCTATTCAAATTTAACTAAATGATCATCTAATATAAATAACTAACATCTGATTCAATATATATGATGTTTGTTATTCTAATTTGATTTTTTATATCGTTTTCTCTTTTAGAAAAGTGATATGAATTAGATAATCGTTTTCCGTAGGCAACTTTGGGAGTTATTTCTTTGTGCCGCTTGTTTGAGGCCACAAAACTTGTTTTCTTCTCTTGCCAAGAAATTTGGTTTATAAAGACAAGTTAGTGTTTATCAAAGAAAAATTGTGTACTCGTTCAAGATATTTTCTGTTTGTGTTTTTATATTATTAGTTTTGTCTTCCATTTTTTTTGCCTACCCTCATAAGGTTTCCTAGCTCCGCCCCTGCGAATTCTATACCTTTATTATCTTATTTTTAACAATGTTTTCCTTAGATTTGTTGTGAATTTCGTTTATCACATGTTAACTTAATTTCTTTGTGAATGACGTGTTAGGCGAGATTATGACTATGTCTTAATGTTATTCGTTCTTTATCTAATCATATGAGTTTTGTCATGCGCTCTTTGTTTCTATTTAACACCGTGTGTGATAGGCCAACACCCACATGATTCTTGACCTTGTACATGAGACCGAAAAATATAACTAGAACAGTAAGATCAATACATCAAACATCACTATGTAAAACTGATCATAGATGGAATTCGGTTAGTTACGAACAAATAAGGAATTAACTAAAGCATACTACTATATTAGAACCACAATAACGTACAGTAATCATGTCATAACGTATGAGTTAATTTGAAACTTCAAATATACATAGTGGGTCAATTTATAGTGTTAGCCTTTCATTTTTATAAACATGTTTATTAATCTAGAGCTAAAGTTTATATATATTTATATATAATTTGCGTAGATATAGTTTGTAAAACAATTATAAATGCAAAATATCATGCAGTTTGGTTCCGTGCTGCTTGTACAAAAAAAATCAGACTGTACCCATTATAATGTTGCGGTTTAGGAAATAAAATTACACTGCGGTTTAGACGTTTAATTGTTTGGTACGTTGTGCTGTGGTGCGGTGCGGGTGGTGCTGGCTTAAAGTCGTAGCGCACCCTTAGTTTTAGCTTCAACTTTGAAGCATATGTTGCTATCTTTCCCTCTTAGTGGGAGTCAGTCATCTGATGCTCTCCAAATCCTCTTCGGTCGTCGCTAGATCTTAACATCAAAGTTTATACTTGTGGTGTCGTACCGAACAAAACTCACTTGGATATCTACGGTTAATTTATACATGCAGTGTCGTACCATTACAGTTTTCCTTTTTTCGTTCCACATCGAAATTGTTATGCCAAACTGAGCCACACACACAATGAAGTACGTGAAAAGGTACCAAATTGCTCGACCATCACGAGATTTGGAAGAATCGTGAACCTTCGAATTAGAGAGAAATTTGGTGTAAAACGCTTAGAGCCTAGGGAATACACTGCGGAGGAAAGAGTGAGAGCAAAAGCTGATCTAATAGCCAAGAACATGCTTATGCAAGGAAACCCAAATAATATCTATCGACAGATCGATAGTATTCCAACCGCAAAGGGAATGTGGGATGAGCTGCACAAGATGATGCAACGAACAGAAGTCGGTATCAAAGCCACGAAGGCTAATATTCTCACAGCATATGATTCATTCAGAGCTAAACCAGAGTAGTGCTTACATGATCTATACCAGCGATATCTCACCCTCCTAAATGAGATGAGGAAAATCAAAAACAAACATGGAAACCAACATCAGATTTCTTTCCTCTCTGCCCTCAGAATGGAAGAAGATATCCACTCAGATCAGACAGAATGAAGACCTTGAGGAGCTGGACATCCATGCCATGTTTGACAATCTCGCGCAGCACGAGGAAGACATAAGCGAGATTCAGAAGGAGCAGAAGGGCAAACTTATCGACGACTCAGTTGCCCTAGTCTCAGACAGGAGGAGCGAAAAACTGCGAAAAGAAAAGATCGTCAAGCCTCCCACCCCCTCAGAAATCTGAAGACAAATCAGATTCAGACATGGAGCCTAATATGAAAATGTTGGGAAAGCAGTCGGCACTAATTGGAAAAATGATGAACAAACGGTACTTCAAAAAGAAGTCCTCATCATCAGTCAATCGTCTTAGGACCTCAAGCTCGAAAACCTACACCTGAGATTTCTGAGGTCAAGACTGTCAAAGAATCGAACAAATGCTTTAACTGCGGCAAACCTGCTCATTATGCCCGAGAATATACTCTCCCGAAGAAGAGACACTAATTACTACTCCAGGAAGCTTCAACTTACAAAACAAAAGGAAGCTGGAGTAGCTCTAATGGCTGAACAAGACCACTGGCTCGAGGACACGTCTAGCTCAGAGGAAGAGAATCTAGCTTTAATGGCCCGTCAAGACAAACAATCCAGACGCCGATGACTCAAACTCGATGGACGAGGACCAAGCATCCGAATCTTCACAAGAGATAGTCTCTCCTTCCACATTATTGATCATGTTAGAATCGTATCAATTAACATACACTAACATGAAACATGAGCAGAAAAGCGTAAAGGAAGTAGAGAAGCAATTAGCCAAGTCTGAGGAGAAAATAGCTAGTCTCGAATTAGAACTAAGGAGCTCTAGTGCGAAAATAGATGAACTAACTAAGAGCTCGAACCTTAGCGGGACTAAGCATATTTTGTTAGAGAAACATAGCTCGAAAGCTAAGGAACTAGAAGATAGGCTAGAAAATAACTATAATTGCTTGATTAGAAATCTCAATGAGAAAGCTAATCTCAATTGTAGATTAACAGAAGCAACTTCCAAGATCACTCATCTGGAAGCCGAATTAACTGCAAACAACTTTATGATATCTCTTACATGGGTCTCGGACTAACTTCTCTTATCAACTTTACCAATTACAAAGTAATATTTGAGGAAGAAGAAGCCAAGAGACAAGCCAATACAAGGGCTGAAATGCCCTTTCCGTACATCGAACTGAATCAACACGACAAATCGTGGGTATCTCCCAAGGGCAGGAGCCTTGAAACAGTTAATTTTCTTGATGATTATTCTAAAAATGAGGAAGTTCAAAACCATCATTCTGAAAATTCTCTCTACATCCCTCCTATAGTTAAGGAAATAGAGGAATTATGAATTACCTTAGATAAAGAAAGAGAGAATTTTGAAACTGAAAAGACAAAATTCCAAAAAGATATGGAAAATCTCAAAGCATCATCCATCTCAAGCATCATTTCTCACGCATCTCCTCGAAAAGAAAATATCATTCTGAAAAGCGTGAAGAAAGAAAAATCGCCTTCAAAAGTTCACAAGTCAAAAAATAAAAATGGTCAAAATACAAACTCTAACCTTGTATCTACTACGTCGACAGGGAGCATAGTACGTGAGCTAGAGAAACCAAAGGCGAAAGTGTCCAGACTAGATATTAAGAAGGAGCGCATAGTTGTTAAAGTTACAAGCTTATATTCTCTTTCTGTAAAAATAAAAGACACTCGTAGAAATAAAAGAGCTATTTCTTCTCTCCAAATAAGCTTCTACTTGTTCTTTAAAACCTATCAACTTTAGAAGCACAAACTTTGAAATAGGTTCCTCATCTACGAAACCAAACATTCATCTAAGACAAATTCTTCTAGGAGGATCCGTATGAAATAAGATCCAGCCATTAAGAAAGCATATGGCGCTATACATGCTTGCTCTCACCTAAGGTATCCCGTTAAGATTGAATCCACTAAACACCTTAGGAGACTATCCAATGAGAAGATCTTTTCCTCGATCAAGCCTACCAAAGCATTTGTTCGTGCTGAAATTAACCTCCCTGCCAGGTTCATTCCAAATGGGTTCCTAAGACTCCGACTAAGAAGACGAAAGCCAAAAAGGCCAAGTCTCCCACCACGGGCAAAACCAAAACCACATCTTTAAGGATGGTTTGGGTTGCTAAAGTTACTACAAGTGTTAATTTAGGAACATTATCTGAACCTAAGACTAAATCGAGGACCAATTTATAAGTGGGTACCTAAAGCGCTCTAATTGGTTTTGCAGATCCATCATGTGTGGTACCTCGACTCTGGTTGCCCCACACACATGACGGGAATACAAGAGCTGCTGAGTAACTACAAAGACAGACCAAATGGAAGAGTCAGATTAGGAAACGGCGACTCAGCCCCCATACTAGGATTCGGTGACATCGTTCTGCAAAATCTGACAATAAAATATGTCTCTTACGTCGAAGGTCTCCGCCACAACTTGTCCAGCATAGGCCAATTCTGTGACAAAGGCTTGCAGGTGGTCTTTCATCCTGACCGGTGTAGAAGATTGGACAGTCAGAACAAAGAACTCCTGCAAGGAGTTCGGAAATCTAATCTTTACACGATCAATCTGAAGTCTGTGCGGACTACGACAGCTGTTTGCCTCATCTCCTAGACTACAATTCAGAGGAACAGCATCAACCTGTGTCTAATCTAAATATCAAAGCTCTTCAACTACTATCAACTAAATGGTACACGGTCTACCAAAAATTATTCTACAAAAAGAGCATCTCAGTGTTCGGTATGTCCATTAGGAAAAATGAAGCGAGCATCTCATCAACAAATAAATCATGATCGGCAAAAATGCCAAAATCAATGTTGTAAAATTCGTTTGGCGCTGTCGGACGCCCGAAGGGGGCCTAGCGCCTAGACGACTTAGGTGGGGCCTAGGTTGTTTGTAGGCGGGAACTAGACGGTCTTTGTTATTTATATATCTTATATGCTTAGCACTCTTCAAAAATAGAAGTATATGCTATTTATCTAAAAGTTCTAAATAAACAATATCAATCCCAACAATAAAAAAAAAAAATATTAGTACAAAAATAACATGTTAGGGATGATGTAAAAAATACCTATACGATTTTCCTTGTTAATATATTTGTTATATTTCAAATTCCTATGCTAGTACACGAAACAAAATATTTTTCACTATTATAAATTTAAAAGTGATTTTTCGACTGATGATTTTGGATGGCATAATGCATTTTTGAAAATATGGTTATTTAATTTAAGTGAAAGCTTCATTTAAATCCCCATCAGCTAAACTTCATATCACTTAACTCCCTGTCTAGGAAATAATAGCACTTAAGGACCAAACCAAACTATACTATCACTTAATGACCCAATCAGATAAAAAGACATGTTTACCCGTGAATATGTTTCTTTAAAGCTTTACAAAATTAAAAAAACAGAATTCCCATCGATCGAAAGAAAAAAATAAATTAAAAAGAATGAAATTGACGTGGAATTCTCCGTTGCCGTCGTTGCCCATCTCAAACGGTGGTCGGAATTTCTGTCTACGTCCTCCAGGTAATTCGCTTTGCACACATGGCTCAGGTAAGTTTCTTATTTCGTGTGCAGTCACCTTTCGCTCCGACAATCCAATCGAAACAGCAAATGTGAAGGAGTTGAGTGGGGTAGGCCGTTAAGCTGATGAGAAGACGTCGGTGAGCAGCAACATCTTGTGAAGGCTCCTTCCCTGCCAGCCTCCATATTAAAATTGATTCTTCCTTGTACTGAGGTAAGTTTGGCTTGCGTATTGAGATGTGTAATTGGCCCTGAATTAGTATGACTGAAGCGAGGGTACTAAGATGAAACCCCCAAATTTTGTGTTTGCAGTCGTGTATCTAATTATTGTATAGTGTGTACCTTTACGCGTCTGGTTAGAGTACCACGCTTATTATTGTTAATGTATCATTTCAAGCAGAATTCTGTAATAATTGTACAGTTTTCATGCAGGGTTGCTGAATTATTTGTTGGAGTAAACAAGCATGTTGTCCACAAGTGTAGTTCATGGCGGCTCGCTTTTTGGGTTGTATTTTTACAAGCAGAAAACGCGTTAGTGATCAATAAAGCGACAACGCTTGTTGACATATACATAACACTCCAAAGAAGCCTATAGGTTATGGCGTATTTTTTGGGCCATACATTATCTGTAGATAGGTTCTGTCATGGCATATTTTTGCGCCATGTGTTATGTAGATAGGTTTCATGGCATATTTTTTGCGCCATATGTTAGGGTGTATGTAAATGAATTTTTTTGTGCCGTATGTTACATGTTTTCGGTGTTCGTGTAATCTTACAAATCTGATGAATACCAATGTTGAATTAAAATATCTGTAAATTTTGGTACGGTAACAGGAATGCAATGGTATGGTAAACAGTGAGTACACGGAACAACAAACAATACTTAAATGGTACACAAAAAATCCTCAAAGTGGTACGCTTAATCAACAAACAGAAAAAAAATAAAATTGTTAAAGAATAGTAGGGTACAAAAGGAAACAAAGTTCACGATCTCCTCTTTGAATTTAAAAAAAACAAAGTTAACGGTTTTATGACAATTTAAGATTGAATAAAAGCTGTTCTGACACGCTGCAAAAATTCTGACACGCTGCATTGACCCTATATTCGATCAGACTTAAATTTAATTTCATGGTACGGTAAAATACTCATTGTAGTACACGTAACACTTTAACTATAGTACGGTGTTGCGCCAGTTTTAGGTACTCTAATTTCACTACATATGGTACAATATATTTATTTACCCTATTTTCGATCCAATTAAAATTTTATTTCGTGCTACGATAAAATACTCAGTGTAGACACACTAAATATTCTTACTATAGTACGGTTTCTGCAAGTTTTAGGTACACTAAATTTGCTACATATGGTACAACATATTTGTTTACCCAATTTTCGATCGAATTAAAATTTGATTTCGTGGTAAGGTAAAATACTCAGTGAATACACTAAAATTCTTACTATAGTACGGTTTCATGCCAGTTTTAGGTACCCTAGTTTCACTACATGTGGTACAGTATATTCGTATACCCTATTTTTGATCTAATTAAAATTTGATTTGTTGAGAAATCTTATTCTTATATGTATCTAATTATATCGTTAACTTCGTATCAAGTCTGATATCGTAACATCTCTACTCATGTAGTTATGTTAGAAGTCCAATGTATCATTTGAAGAAGATGAACAATGTTGTTACAATTTAGTACACAATAGGTAGTTTGTGTTTGTTTAAATGAGAACGATCACCCTATACTACATGCTTTTGCATTATTTTTGTTCTACTTATTGTTTGCAGGCACTAATCTGTTAGATGACATATTAAAATGGACATCATTGGACCGATAAATCAAGGTACAGTTTTGATACGAATTGAGGCACAGTAAGTGCAGGATTTTAGATACGGTCGCTAACTGTACAAAGGTACGGTGTAAACGCTGTATTGGGTACATATATTAGTCTGCATTTTTTATTCTAAAGTTCAATGTCGTACCATGTCAGTACTAAATATTGTACATTATCGTAGTGTAATTTGGTACACTAACGATGTTAAACTTGGTAACATATCGATACTCATCTAGGTACATACACATTACAGCCATGTTCAAAAGCATCACAACCACGTGCAAAAGCACCTGCAACTCAACATCCATAAGGACAACAAATATAATTCTAATAAAGGTCCTGAGTTATCAACTCCTAGATCCTGGACTTCACTCCTAAGTAATTCGATTAGAATTATACGGAATTCAAGTTCGATCGAAAAACTCAATTTGAAGAACTTGAGAGAGAATTCGAGTAGTGAGAGAAAGTACTTGTTGTTTCTCTCTCTAGAATTGGATTTGAAAGCCATTCGATCAATTGACTAAATTTCTCTATTAAGCACAATGTTTACACTAGTATTTATACCAAATAAACTTGGTATAAATACAAGTTAAGTCCTAATCTAAAGACAAATACAAATAAAGCCCCATACGAAGACAGCTAATTAAATCAAAGCGCAACTAAATTGATATTCTACATTCTCTCCCTTTGTGCTTGATTTCCCTTCCGCGCTATCTGTCTTCGTCGGCATAGTATGACTTGTGCAAGCCCAGTGCATGCTCGTAGTATCTTGCAGTGTCTCTCAGCTCCAAACGCTCCTCGATGGCTTCAAGTAGTTCCATCGGACGTGGTTGTTGTCTCACGAACCTATGAAGTTTCACCATGGTCTCTCGATTGATTTCTTCCAATCTCTTCTCTATATTCTTCCTGATGACCTTGAACATCCAGTCACAAAATTGTGTATCTCAGTCTTCAGGATCAACCTATTTTTCTTGGCAATTGGATTGTGGTAGGTGATTCCTAAGACTGAGCTTATGTGAACGTGATTATGGGAAGTCCTTCGATCTCAGGTCCTTTTTTAAGTGGAGTCATGTTGACCTTTTTCATATTGCTCTCCAGAGCCATCTGAAGATCGTGTGCGGCATGGTACTTGACCTGGCGCATCATGAACCAGTAAAGTCCCTCGAGTCCTTCATTCTTTATAAACATTGGGGACCCTTGTACCTCTTTACGTACAACTGGTATAGATGATACATTTCCTCGTTAGGGACGTAAGGCACGTCGCACTCGTTTAGCTCTTCTCGAGTTCTATCTATCCGTTCTGTGACATAGAATGGAGTTGGAAGACTGCCTTTCGTACAGTAGACACTTAGCAGCTGACTAATTGTGGATAGATCCATGAAATGAATCTTCAATTTTTCTTTAGCAATCTCCAGCCTCATTCAGGTCCAAGTTGGGTTAGCATCCAAAGATAAGTCATCTTCTTCTGCTGTTCCAAGTGAGAGATGCCTCTGAGCTCGAACTCGTTCAACTACTTGACTTTGTCTGGTGACATCCATATGTGCTGACGAACATCCTCAATGAATGAGATTTCAATCCTAATATTCTCCCATGGCGTGTCGCTACGAACTGATCCTGGCACTGGTCTCGTAGGGGAATCTGCTCGGGAGCTATCAACTCTGGAAGCCTTGGGAGAATTTGATCATGATCTTCACCTTCATGAAGTTCTTCGTCTTGTATAAAGACTAGGTCAACCGAAGCTTGTTGTAAGAAGTGTCGAACGTCCTTGAGTCTCTGTCTTTGAAGATCATCAGGCATACTATGGATCATCAACTGTCTTTCCAAGATGTATTTGTCAAGGAACTCCTGTGGGTTGGCTCCACTTTTTGATATTCTCGACTGGTCTGGAGCGGTCGAGCTGATAGATCCTTGAGTGTCTGCCAAGGCGACGAGCATTGCGGCACTTGCTTGGGTAGTGCGGTGCATGGTGGTTGTTTCTGTAGTGTGTTGTGAGGTTTCAGCGACTCCAGCGCTTATCTGCGTCGTGCCCGAACCTTGTCTTTGGCCACTCGAAGATGTCCTAGGCCTCTTCTCCCCCTCATGATGATCCTCATCGTCAGGGTCGTCATGTCGGCGTCTTGAGCTGGAGCTTTGGCCTCGATAGGATTGAGTAGGAGGCTGGATGATCCACCAGACGCCTGTAGAGTGATTCTTCCTGAGGCGTCCGGGTGGGAAGGCCTATGAGGCGGACGAGTAAAATATCATGGAGTTCGGTGGATGGTATATGGTTTGATGAGGATGGATCAGTTTATGAGAGGGTCGGTGGGTGTGGGTTGTGGGGGTGTCAGGTTTGTTTGTGATGAAGGCCCTCTAAGACGGGTGCTTTTGCGGTGTCACAGTGGGACGTCTCGATGGCTACCAACACTCTCTCCATCATTTTGTCCTCACAGGATTTGATGGCTGCAGAGAGAGTTGCTTGGAACTGCACTTCAGTCACGAGCGGGACAGACGCCTTCGATGTTGATGGACCAGGACGACTGATGTCGCCTGTTGTCAACCCGTGAGTGAACACCGTCTCATCAGGCTGGCTCGGTGTCACTTGAGGTGGTGACTGTCCGAGACTTTCATCCTATCCTCGATTTGAATCTTGTAAATTCTTATCATGGATGTTAGGGCAGGCTCTGATTGAACTTGTCTATCATACACTTGTGGGTGATGTAGTCGCGACAGCTTCTAAGACGAGCTCGTCTGATGCGATTGGTCGCGCGGTAGGCCGTCTAATGAGACGAATTTCCTCATCTGACTCAGTGACTGACGGGGTAGCCGTATGAGGAGATGGATCACGTGCTGCTTCCTCATGCGCTTGTGTTGTCGATTGAGGCTCATCAGATGTAATCGTGGCGAAGTGTGCCTATGTCTCAGGTGTGGTAGCCTGCTGAAGTGGGTTGTGCCCCGTTTCTGCTTCGGGCTGTGCTTGCTATTGAAAGATATCCTCCATAGATCCTTGAAAAACGCCGGCATGGATAGGCACTTCCACTTGGAGTTCCTGAACTTGAGCTTTCCAACTCGTGGGCCACTTTGTCGATCTAGATCTACTAGTTGAGCTTCTTGAGTTGGAGGCTCCTGTTCAAGCTCCTGGGCTACTGCATCAATCATCACAGCCTTAGGACCTGGGTGTTGTTGTTGATGGCTCACTGCAAAGTCTATAGGGGCCCTCTAATCATTGTTCTGTCAAATAATTTTCCCGACAGTACAAACGGTACACGTCTCCCGTGGGGTCGGCGAGACGGAGCAACTCGAACGAGATCGGCATCGATGGCTGATCTGGATCCGTGAGCTTGAGGTGTAGTTTCCACCTTGATGCAGATGAGGAATGTTGTTGTGGATCTCCATGAGTTACGATTATGACGTAGAACCACCTCGCATGCGGCACATTCTTCGATCGTTTGTTCTCTTTCTGTCTGATCTGTTCAGCAAAATAGTTCCACATCAGCTGTGCAAAATCGTAATTTCGAGATAACGCAATGCCATGGAAGATGCGAAGTATATTGCCATTGCCTTTGTCGAACCCAGCGTGCTTTGGCAACAGACACTTGTTCATAATTCCAAGTGTCTTCCAAGGATGAGGGATCCCGTTGCTCTGTACTCGCGCTAGCTTGACGAGCGGCTTCGGTGTCCCATGTGTAAGAAATCTGGTACCATCTCTGCATCAGTTGGCAAGGGGTCGTAGTTGTGGCTGAAAGGAAGGTCTAGGACGAGCCCAAAGTCCTTCTTGTTCATGCAGATATGCCTCGTCCCGATCACCGTAGTGAAACTGTAAGCTCCTTCAAATACGTGACTCTTGATGCGTCCCCAGAACAGTTGGAGGTAGACCATTAGCACTGATGCCGTCACCGTGAGTGCATGACAAAGGGGATGGCCTAGAGGTATCGAAACCATTATCTCGTCTTGACATCGAAATGTCGTCAGATCGAGTTGAAAATTTGTGTTCTGTATGCTGAGATACAGGTTATGGTCATAAATGTGGTCATATGCTAGATAGTTAGCCATCTGAAATAGATTTAGGAAACAAAACATTAGTTCGAAAATTAAAATTGAGTCAAAATTTGATTTTATCAAACAATAGTCTATCAATTCATAGCAAGTTCGATAAAATTTTGGAATTCAAAATATGTATGTTGCACATAGGTTATCTGAAGTGAATATTAAAGACATGATGAAATTTTGACATTCACACATAAGGCATATAAAGTTTCTGTCGAAAATATTCTAAGTGTTGAACACCACGATTCACTCCGATAATTTTTTTTCCTCGAAATTTTGAATTATGAATATTAATTTCCTAAGTGCGATTTTGAGTTCAAGTCTCTGTTTAGATATTTCGATCGAGAAATTTTATTAATTACATACGCTACAGTGTAAAAGAATTAGAAGAATTTACTATGTTTGGAGTGTGATACGACGCACTGTAGCCGAGAAATTTAACGATCGACAAATGTTCCGTGTAAGATCGATAAAATTAAATTCCGAGTAAATTTACGATCGAAAAATCTTTCTCGAGTGAATAAACTTTTTCGTTACGAAATTTGTCGAGCGCGAAATAATTTTCGATCCATGAGTTTCTCGCTGAACGTTCGAGAAACTTTCAATCGAGAATTAACTTTTCTATCCACCAGTTTCTCAATTGTAAGTGTTTCTAAGTTTGTTTTTTCAGATTGACTCCTATTGAAACTAAAAACCACATAATTGCTCCCCCTAAATAAGAAAAGAAATGCAATTAACTCCCTGTAATTCTGAACAATGACATCTGGCTCCAAAGTCGAATTTTGAAAATCTGCAATACTTAGAGCAAAAATGTCGAGAAAATTAGAGTTAATTAGGAAGCAATTGTTTTAATCAGGCTCCTCCTGAATAGTTATACCAATGTCGTGAGCTCCGGATCATGAAAAATTGTGAAGTCCTTCTCATAGGAGTATGTTGTAGCAAGGAAATCAAATTTGCAACACTTAGAGAAAGAGACGTCAAAAATATATGGAGCTCAAGGCAGATTATTTTGTAAATGCTCCCCCTCAATTAATGCACCTAAATTGATATATCATCGAACACATAAAATCAATCTAAGTCAACATCCGTAAAACATGCAATCTGTCATTTTAGCCTAGATACATGGTCACCTAATCATGTATTCAAAATCCGAGGGTATGAGCAAGAACAAAAATTCGCATATTATCAATTCAAAGCAAATGCAAAATAAAATTGCATGACATAATGCGCGATTTTCGTATCCCTCTTTTTTTCAAATTTTTATAATATGGGAAAATAAGGAAAATTAAGAAAGAAAATCCAGATCATATTATCATTTAACTATATTATTTATTACTATTTATTTATGTATTTATTTATTTTTTAATTTTCTTATGAATATTAATACTATTAATAGTAAGGGGTCAGATTATTTTGCTTCGATCAATAGTCACGCTTAAAATTTCACGAGACATGTGAAAGATAAACTGTCGTCAAGTCATGTCGTCAAATTAAAGTCCTAAGTTTATAGAATGATCCATTTCAACACTCACTAGGTTCACTCAAGTCAACACAAGCCATTTTATGTCAATTTACCTGTGATCGAGGCGTTTGTAATCATTTCACCTACACCAAAGATCGTCATCTTGGAATGAAAGGTTCTTCGTGGAATTAATTTGGTTATGACTTCGAAAGGAAGAAAAAGATATGGGAATGGTGAGCTTTATTTCTTCGTCTTCCATTTCTTTGTCTTTTTTTCATTGGCATTTATCTTATGTTTCATCTCTTTTTTCATCTATCCCCTTCTATGCTCAAGCTGAAGCTCCGCTTCTCCACGAGGCTATAAGAGATTATTGTAGGCGAAGTTCTTCTTGTTGGTTCTCGGGCCGATACTGCGCTCTTCTTCTCTTATTCCCTAGAGAGGTTTCAGAAATCATTCTTCTGGAAAAGTTCACGATTATGGAATTCGTAACCAAGGCTGCGCTCCTCTTCTCGTTTCCTGATATAAGACTGGATTAACGTTCGAGAAATTCACTTCGAGGTGCTCCTCTTTCCATCCGTTCTGACGAGCGTACGAGATTATCGATGGAGAAGTTCACCGCAGGATCCATGCCACCTTCTAAGAAATTGTGATGTAGGTAGTCGGAAGGCAGGTTACCTGCTTTTTGTGCGTTCAGCAATGACTTACTTTGTCATCTTTTTCCCTTTGTTTTCAATTTTTCTCCCCCTTATTTTCTCATTTGAACACCCCTCCGAAGAATATAGAAATCGGTTGAAGGCTTGGAATTGGTTTCAAATGAAGAAAAGCGAATCGGAGAAGGCTCAAAGTGGATGACTAGGGGCAAATGTAATGCACAAAAATTCTATAAGTCCGAGTGAGCAATTACCTAAGTGCCCTTATCATTTTCCTAACAATCTAAAGCAAGGCGAGTATGAAACCAAGAATCACCGGTGTTAAGACAAGCAATTGATGTGCGATTCGCTCGAGAATAAATCCAAAGAGAAAAATTAAAAAGGCTAGAATCCTCAAATATGTAAAGTGGCTTTGTGTCTAGTGGAGCAAACTAATGACATTTAGCCACAAGAATTCGATGTAGACTGAGAAAATTAAGCAATTAATCTGGCGCATATTAGGGAAATCTAGCCGTGACCAGATCGAGCATCCTAAAGATATCATTGTTCCCCTCATAATGTATGTATATGTATAATATTTTTAGATCTATTATTATTTTTATTATAATATATTTTAACAAAATTTTCATGCAAGATAGGGCATTTAATTTTCGAAAGCACATTGAAGAACATTTGAGAGTAGATAGGATCCGGCAAAACACACATCACAGAAGATTCAACATACTAATTTTCCAATAATAAATTGGAAGCGTTTTTGATCCATTGCCTTGGTGAAAATGTCGGCTAGTTGATACTCCGTGTTCACAAAGTACATATCTATAGTGCTTTTTTCTACGTGATCCTTGATAAAGTGATATCTAATGTCTATGTGTTTCGTGTGTGAGTGGTGAACATGATTACATCGCAATGGCACTTTGACTATCACTTTAAATGAGTATATGATTTAAATTGTACCCATAAGCGCTGAGTTGAGACCTCATCCACAGCGTTTGAGAGCAAAAGCTGGCGGCCGAACGTGTTCTACCTCAGCCGTTGATGTGACATGCAATTCTGCTTCTTGGATGACCAACAGACCAGCTTTTCTCCTAGAAATTGAGCACCATCGGATGTGCTTTTCCTATCCATTCGGAAACCTGCATAATCAGCGTCAGTGTAGCCGATAAGTTGAAGTTAGTACCTTTAGAATACCATAATCCTAAGGTAGATGCTCCTTAGAGGTAGCGCAAGATCCGCTTCACCGCAAGCATGTGACATTCCTTTGGATCGGCTTGGAAACGAGCGCATAAACAGGTGACAAACATGATGTCCGGTCGGCATGAGGTGAGACAGAGAAGAGACCCAATGATTCTGCGATAAAGTGCGATGTCGATCGCTTTTCCAGTGGGTTCGGCATCCAAGTTACAGCTTGTTGACATAGGAGTCCTGAGAGGCTTGCTCTGATCTTGATGGAAATTCTTAGAATATCCTTGATGTATTTTGTCTGAGTGATGAAAATCCCATCGTCGAGCTGTCTGACTTGAAGGCTTAAGAAGAACTGCATATCTCCCACGTGACTCATTTCAAACATGCCTTCATTAAATCTCCAAACATCTTGCAAAGTTGTGGATTTGTTGATCCAAAGATGATGTCGTCTACTTAAACTTGGATGACCATCAAGTCTTTGTCTTCCCATTTGATGAAGAGTGTCGTATCAATCGTTCCTCGGATGAATCCAGACTTTATCCGATCAATAGACATGATCGGGATGTTCTAGGTCAACGAAGCCTTCTGGTCGAGCGACATAGACTTCCTGCCTTAACACGCCGTTGAGAAAGGCGATCTTAGCGTCCATTTGTAGACTTTGAAGTCTTCATGGGCCGCATAAGCCAAGAAAAGGTGAATGGCTTCGATTCGGGAAACAGGAGCATACATCTCGTCGTAGTCATTGCCTTCCAGTTGATTGTAGCCCTTCGTAACCAATCTTGCTTTATTCCTGATCACTTCTCCATCTTCATTCCTTTTATTCTTGAATACCCATTTCGTCCTGATGATGGTTTTCCCATGCGGACGGGGTACTAATGTCCACAGTTGAAGGCGTTCGAATTGGTTGATCTCGTTTTGCATTGCAATTACCCAATCCGTGTCCTTAAGTGCCTCTGCTACCTTGGTTGGCTCGTTTTGGATTAATAGTCCTTTCTGATGTCTTTTCCTTACTCCACTCGAAGGATCACCAATTAACTGATCAACTGGATGTGCTCGAATTCACTTGTGCTCATGAGGCAAAGCCTAGCTAGAAGCATCTGCCATTTGTGGAGCGAGATTTCCAGTGATTTGAGGTTGTTCAACTAGTTGAGGCAATTCAGTTTCAGCACTTGAGTTGAGCCACTCTGATGACATTTCTTCAACTTCCATGGTTGGATCTTCAGCATTCTGAGGTAATTCTGAGTCGGGTGAGGTGAGGACATTTGAAGAACTTTGTATATCGGCTTTGTCTTGGGGAGGTTCAATGGCAGATGTGGCAGCGGTGTTGCTCAAAAAGCGAGTCCAAGTTTTCTAAAGCAAATCTCATAGCTTCTTCTGACACTAAATCCTGAATTGTTGCTATTCTCTGTTGGTCTTGTGCCAACACACCAGTAACCAGCGGTTCTGAACTGTCGTATTCAGAAACCATCTGGGTAGGCGTGAGTCATGAACTTAGATGAGAAAGAGCCATCAGGATGGGCACGGGTCTTGGGCTGACGTGCCCAGAAGCCATATCTGCCACTTCTTGGAAAGTGACATTGTAGCTTTCTTTGATTGTTCGGTTGGACTTGAGTAAACTCTGTACGCCTTAGAAGTTTAAGAATACCCGACGAAAGTTGCTTCGAATGCTTTAGGTTGAACTTAGCACGTTGCTCTCTATCATTCGCCACAAAGCACTTGCACCCGAATACCTTGAATAAGGAAATGTTGGCTACCCGCTTGTTAATGATCTCGTACAGTCTTATCAAAGTGCTTGTGAACTACTATCCTGTTTTGAGTGAAACAGACGGTATTTATTGCTTCAGCCCAGAGGAAGTGTGGAAAGCCAGAGTGGATGAGCATCGTACGTGCGGCTTCCACTAGAGTCCTATTTTTTTGTTCTACTACCCCATTCTGTTGAGTATCTTGGCTGCTGAGAATTGCTGACTAATCACAAGTTTTTTATAAACGTCACTGAGGTATTTGTTCTTAAATTCAGTACGGTTGTCCGTTCGAATGACTTGGATAGTATGTGCAACGAATTCTGAGTAGAGTTCACGAAACTTACGATCAAGTCCCCTGTCTCGTCTATAGTTCAGAGGAACTTCGTTCATGCGTAGCGAGAAAAGTCGTCGACAATAACTAGCACGTACTTACGTCCCTTGATACTCTGTGTCTCCAACGGTCCACAGAGGTCCATGTGTAGTAGTTCTAGAGGACGTGAAGTAGAGGCAACCAATTTAACATGATGAGACGCTCGCGTCATATTTCCTAGTTGACATGGCGAACGTTGATGCTCTTTTTCTATTGTTATGGTTGGTAGACCGTAACCAACTTCTTCACTGAGAGGCAAAGCTTCACGAGAAAGAATGCGAACGGCACAGAGTCGACAGAAAGGTTACGCAGATCGGAGACGTCGACCACTGGAATTCGAAGAAGATGATATGGTGTTTGTTAAGGTATCGCCAATGAAGGCCCTGAAAAGATTCGGGAAGAAAGGGAAGCTAAGCCCTAGGTACATAGGGCCATTGAAAATCGTAAAAAGGGTTGGTGAAGTAGCCTATCGACTAGAGCTGCCAGCATCGCTATCACAAGTACATGACGTGTTCCACGTCCCAACCCTACGGAAGTACCTAGCCGACCCGAATCATGTTCTAGGAAATGAGTCCCTACATCAACAATTGAAACCGGATCTGAGTTACGAAGAGGTTCCGGTGGAGATATTGATGTACGAGACCAAGAGACTTAGGAATAAAGATATTCCTCTAGTGAAAGTACTGTGGCGGAACCAATCTACGGAAGAAGCCACATGGGAACGGGAGGAAGAAATGAGAACTCGTTACCCCGAATTGTTTCATACGGGCTGATTTCGGGGGCGAAATCCTCCTTAAGGGGGGATGATGTAGGACAGCGGTCCCCGCAATTTAGGTCGGCCATTAAATTTCGTGTACGATTCACGTGATTTCATGTTAATTGCATAAATGTTATATGTCTACGTGATTTACAAATTTTGTGTCTAGGAATTTTATGTAAAATTATGTGCAAGTACGTGCATGTGAACCTTATGCAAATACATAATGGCGATATGTGTTCACGATGACCCGAATTCATGAGAGGAATTTTCGAAAATAATAAAGGAGAGGAAGATGCAATTTTAGATGGGCTAAGGTTCCCTATGGACTAGGAACTTAACTATTGTAGGGCTAGGACTTCATAATAAGCCCAAATAGCAAGAAATCAAAATTGAGACATTATTCCTTGGCTTTAGGAAGGGCCACGTCTACCCTATGCCTTACCCATCCTAAGTAAAAGGAAAATATCTAATCAAACACCACAACACTCCAAATCCAACCTAATAAAAAACTAATGAGAACTCAAGGGGAGAAGAATGAGGAGGCGAAAGGATTTCCACCCAAAGAACACAACAAGTAGCTTGAGGGTCGCAATTGGTGAGCGAAATATCCTCCCTAAGCTTTGCAATTTCGTAGTGTCGCTAGTGTTAAATGTATTTAGTTTCAGTTAAAGCAACTAAGCTTAAGGAGAACATGAGAAACCCTAAATATCGAACTTAGATTCGTACTAAGGTTGCTATATTTGAGCAAATCAAGGACCGGACAGTTTAAGGTGTACTGTAGAATCTAGGAATTGTGCTTTTATGTGAGGAACCGTGCGATTTGGTAGAGAAGGGGGCAGAATTCAGGAGTTTCGACTAGGTCAATGAGATGAAGGAAGTCTTGATTAGATGAACGTTGTGTTTCGATCGAAGTGGGAACATTTCACCAAGTTTCGATCGAAAGTGAGCAATTGAAATAGGATTTCGGACCACACTTGAATTAAACAATTGAGTTTCGACCAAATTAAATCTTCAGATAGCAAATTAGGGAATTTAAGGGTTTCGACCGAAACTCATATTAATGTATGAGAATCGATCGAAACCCAACTCATGCCGAGGAATCGCTCGAAACAAACCTCGGCGAAACTCGTACGAATAAGCTAACTCGATCGAAACCTAATATCAAATCCATGCGAGTGATCGAAAGCAACTTTGCTCCATGCGTAGTTTCGACTGAAACTTAGATGATTTCATGCTAACGTGAGACGCGACGAAACTTATCCATGCACATGCAAGGTTTCGAGCGAAACTCATAAATTGATCGAAAGGGGACTTTCGATCGAAAGAAAACTCGGCGAAACCCCTGCAAATTAGAAATTGAATCGGTCGAAATTGATTACTTCCCATGCATGATTTCAATTGAAATTAGAATTTGGTGTAGACAAGTTTCGATCGAAACTAGTTAAATGTTAGGACCTTCGATCGGAAACAATTAGAAACGAGTTTCAGGCGAAACTCATGCAAGTTTAGAACCTCAATTGGACAAATTGAATTGAGCGAAGCTTTACCAATTTATATCACTTTCGCCGAGCCTTTCATGAAAGAAATTTCAATTCCTTAACTTAGGGAATTTATTAAAGGTCGAAACCTATCCCTAATGTCATGCGCCATAGAAATCAATTGACTTAGGAAATTTAATAAGACGTAAATCAATTGACTTGGAGTCTATAAAATTTGTACAAGTCCAAATAATTAATAAGACGGAATTTAATTATTTCGACGGACTAGCTAAGAAAGCGAGATACTAACAAATTAACCCTTTTATTTAAAAAGGTCGAACGTTAGGAGCGAACGAGGACGTACGCTAATTAAGCTTGGACCACAGGTAAGTAGAAATTCAACTACGACACGTAACTTGCCTGCGTCCAATTATGTGAATTACGTGCTTGTGTATTCTATGTGAAACATGTACGTTACGATATGATTATTTTATATGCATGATAGCATGACCTGCATGTGCACATGAGTATGGCATGAGCACTTGCACGCATACATAGTATGTAAGACGCGAGGTAAGAGCGTGCATAAGATCGCCTGTGTGCGATGTATACTCGCCGATATTGGCGTTTGTGTCGACTCAACGAAGAGTCACAGCTCCCCTATGCAGCCATGGCGAATGAAGCCATGAGGCCTGTATAAGAGGCGTATGCGGGAGATGCAACCTGGAGGATGCGGCCCGGGGCACGCACTGAGTAAGGGAAGATTCCTTCGGGTGACCTTCTAGTGCGTAAAGCACTAACCGGGGGGAAGATTCCTTCGGGTGACCTCCGCGGTTAGTGGCCTCGGTGTTGGCTACCAGTGGAAGCGTCCGCGTGGAGGCCACACTGAGTAAGGGAAGACTCCTTCGGGTGACCTTCTAGTGTGTGAACCTCCACACCTGAGATCTCTATGAAATGGCGCATAGTGGGATGGAAAGCCGAAGGCCCATATGACGTAAGAGTACAAGAAAAGAGTAGGAGTCAAGAAAGGAGTATGAGAAAAAGAGTATGAGTCGGAAAAAGAGTATGAGCGTTAGAAAACGACGGCGTGGATTGTCGATCGTTAGGACACGTGCATACATGCATAATTTCTGCTTACTGAGCCTCGGTGGCTCATCCTTACGTAGGTACCGACGATCACGGTACGTGATCCACCGATAACGCAAGGCCGTTCTTTTGGAGCTTCCGGCTGCTTTTGGGGTGGGAGTGTGTGTATGGATGACGACCTGTGAAGGCCGGGCGCATAAGGAAGCTTTTGCTACACACACACACATTTGAATTTTGCGTTGATGCGACTATGATGAATTAGTAGAATGAATTATGAATATTCTTTTGACATGTATGTAAGACTTCCGCACGCAGTTTTAAAATGAAAAATTTTATTCGCATTTTTACGTCTTTGCACTATAACGAAGCCTTAGGCACATAGGATTAGAACGAATTACGAGGTCGGACGACGGGTCCTGACAGGATACTTGGCCTTTTCGGCTGTTGTCCTCCTAGGCGGATATTTGGGAACCCATTTGGATTGAACCTGACGGAGAAGTTGAATTTATGCACGGGCAAATGCATGTGTAGACTTGATCGAGGAAAAGATCTTTTTATTGGATAGTCGCCTAATGTGCTTGGGAGATTGAATTTTCACGGGATACCTTAGGTGAGAGCAAGAATGAATAGAGCCATAAGCTTTCTTAATGGGTGGATCTTCTTTCCTACTCGTCATTCTAGATGCATTTGACTGAGAATGATCAATTTTAACTTCTGAAGTGGAGCCTATTTCAAAGTGAGTGCTTCTAAGGATGGTAGGCTTTAAGAGCATGTAAAGCAATGATTTGAAGTGAAGAAATGACTCTTTATTTCTATGAGTGTCTTTGGCTTTCACAGAAGAAGGATTGACATCGGAAGTATTCAAATCTATATGTTTTCCCTGTCCTTATTCTAGACACTCTCGTCTTCACCTCCTTAGTCTCTGACACTACGCTCCCTGTAGACGTAGTAGAGTCAAGATTAGAAATAATGACCTTGAAAATATTATTCTTTGGTTTTGGATTAGCGGAAGGCGATTTTTCTTTCTTCACGCTTTTTATAAGTTTATTTTCATGTGAGGGAGTTGCGTGGGAAATGGTTTGTGAGATGGAGGAAGCTTTGAGATTTTCCATCTCTTTTAGGAAGATTTTCTTTCTAGATTCAAATTCTCTCGTTGTTTTTCTAATGAGGCTCTTAACCCTTCTATTTTACTAACAATAGGGTGTATGTACAGAAAATTTTCAGAATGATGAGTTTGTGCTTCCTCGGGTTTAGAACGATCTTCTGAAAGATAAATTGACTCAAAGTCACAACACTTGGGAATTTCCCTAGTTTTGCAACTTTCATTCAATTCAGTGTAGGAGAAGGGGATCAACTCGAGTCTTGGCTTTTCTCTTGGCCATTTCTAGCGCATCTATTTCCTTATCGTTAGTAAATACCATAAGAGCAGCTAGTCGTAGACCCATGTACTTGCCATCATAAAGTTGCTTACAATCAACTTTCTTCAAGTGACGTGGATTCTTAAAACCTAAGCCATACTTGTAGTTTGAAAAATCTATATCCTTAGGTTGATTCAACAATATAGTCTGATCAGATTGTCCCCTTTTAACAAGAAGATCTTCTAACTCTTTGATCTTAGAGTATAGCTTTGTAGGTTCTGTATCTAAGGTAGCATAGTTAATAGACTGGTGCTCCTTTCATCTTGACATGCATCTAGACTTTTTTGCAATCACTAATCTTAGAATAGGATTTTTCTAGTTCAGCTTAGTGACTTTATCGCTCTCAACTTCTAGTCAAACCTTAAAATGACCTTTCTTGGCTAAGTTTCTAAGTAGACACTTGTGGTTGTTGTGTAGCCTCTCCTCCAATTCTTTTACTACCAAAATATGCTTTTTTAGTGAGACGTGCTTAGTCTCGTATGATTGTCTCTTAGTCAGTTATTCTTGTTAGGTCCTATTTTATCAACTCTTATGATCCTAGACTTGAATCCTTTGTTAATCGATTAGAATCATACGAAATCTAAGCTCGGCCGAAAAACTTGTTTGAAACCTCGATAGAGAATTTGCTTAGTGAGATGATGATTCTGCTGTTTCTCTCTCTAGAAATTAGATTGCAAGCCTTTCTTGATAAATTTTCTAAAATCTTCTATTAAGCACAATGTTTACACTAGTATTTATACCAAACATACTTGGTATAAGTACAAGTTAAGTCCTATTTTAAGGACAAATACAATAAAAGCTCCTAATTTACAAAGACAGCTAATGAAGTCCTATTCTTTCTTGATGAAGCCCTGAGGACCTTTGTACTTCTCCACGTATAGCTGATAAAGACGGTAGACTTCATCGACAGGGAGGTATGGCAGGTCGCTCTCGCTCAGTTCCTCTCGGGTCCTGTCCACTCGTTCGATGATGTAGTGAGGTGTTGGAAGTCATCCTTTGGAACAGTAGACACTGAGGAGTTGGCAAATTGGGGAGAGTTCCCTGAAGTGACTCTTCAGTCGATTCTTCGAGATCCCCAGCCTCACGTCCGGTCCTAGTTGGGTCAGCATCCACAGATACGTCATTCTCCTCTGCTGATCCCAGTGAGAGATCCCTCTCAGCTCGAACTCATCCGGCTTCTTGATCCGATCCGGTGACCTCCAAATGTTTTCCCTGACTTCTTCAAGGAAGGTATCTCTATGTGAATGTTCTCCCACGGCGTGTCGATCCGAATGGTCCCTGGCATCTCTCTTGTAGGGGAGGCCGCTCGCTGTGCGATCAACTCCGGTAGCCTTGGGATTTCATTTTGATAGTCTACACCTTCTTGAAGTTCGTCGTCTTCAATGATCACGAGATCCACGGATGCTTGTTGTAAGAAGTGGCGTACGTCCTGAAGCCGTTGTCTCTGATGCTCCTCGGGCATGGAATGGGTCATCCACTGGCCTTCGAAGATGTACTTGTCTAATACTTCGTGCGGATCGACTCCATGTCCAGAGGGTCCCGGTTGGTCTGGAGCGACGGAGGGAGTAGCTTGGGTAGCTGCCAGAGCTACAAGCATTGCAGCGCTTGCTTCTTCTTCCGGAGATGTGGGTGCAGGCGTCCTGAGGTGAAAGGTTGGTGGGTCAATATGTGGTAGAGTGGCTGTGCGGTTCGTGGTTTGGGTAGTTTGGGTGGGTTGGGTAGTATGGGTGGTTTGGGTTTCACCAGCTCCAGCGCTTGTCCCCGTAGCGCCCGAGCCTTGTCCTTGGCCGGTTGTAGATGTCCTCGGCCTCTTCTCCCCCTCGTGATGGTCCTGATCGTCAGGATCGTTGTTAGGACCCGTCGTCCGACCTCGTAATTCGTTCTAATCCTAAGTGTCTAATGCTTTGCTATCGTGCGAAGACGTAAAAATGCGAATAAAATTTTTCATTTTAAACGTGTGCGGAAGTCTTACATATAAGTCAAAAGAAAGTTCATAAGTCATTTTACAGTTTATCATAGACGTATCTACACAAATACAAGTGCGTGTGTGTGTGCAGCAAAAGCTTCCTATGCACCCGACCTTCACAGTTCGTCATCCATACACACACTCCCACCCCAAAAGCAGCGGGAAGCTCCAAAAGAATGGCCTTGCGCTATCGGTAGATCACGTACCGTGATCGTCGGTACATACAACACGTAACGTAAGGATGAGCCACCGAGGCTCAGTAAGCAGAAATTATGCATGTATGCACGTGTCCTAACGATCGACAATCCACCGTCGTTTTCTAACGCTCATACTCTTTTTCCGACTCATACTCTTTTTCTCATACTCTTTTCTTGACTCGTACTCTTTTCTTATACTCCTACGTCATATGGGCCCTCGGCTTTTCATCCCACTATGCGCCATTTCATAGAGATCTCATGTGTGGATGTTCACACACTAGAAGGTCACCCGAAGGAGTCTTCCCTTACTCAGTGTGGCCTCCACGCGGACGCTTCTCACTGGTAGCCAACACCGAGGCCACTAACCGCGGAGGTCACCTGAAGGAATCTTCCCTCCCGATTAGTGCTTTACGCACTAGAAGGTCACCCGAAGGAATCTTCCCTTACTCAGTGCGTGCCCCGGGCCGCATCCTACAGGTTGCATCTCCCGCATACGGGGTATTACCCCAGCCTCTTATACAGGCCTTATGGCTTCATTCGCCATGGCTGCATAGGGGAGCCGTGACTCTTCGTTGAGTCGACACAAACGCCAATATCGGCGAGTATACATCGCACACAGGCGATCTTATGCACGCTCTTACCTCGCGTCTTACATAGTATGTATGCGTGCAAGTGCTCATGCCATACTCATGTACACATGCAGGTCAGGCTATCATGCATATAAAATAATCATATCGTAACGTACATGTTTCACATAGAATACACGAGCACGTAATTCACATAATTGGATGCAGACATGTTACGTGTCGTAGTTGAATTTCTACTTACCTGTCGTCCAAGCTCAATTAGCGCACTTCCTCGTTCGCTCCTAACGTTCGACCTTTTAAACAAAAGGGTTAAATTATTAGTATCTTGCTTTCTTAGCTAATTCGTCGCTATAATTAATATTCGTCGTACTAATTAACTAGACTTATGCTAACCTTCTAAACTCGAAGCCATTCGATTTGTCCCATTGACTCATTCTAAGTCATTTGGTTTCCATACCTAATTATGTTAGAATTTAAGTTATTCTAACTCATATGTCTCCGCAAAAGTTCACTAACTTAGGTTTCAATTCGATCGATACTCCCAATTAGCTTGATTCGATTCATGGATTAAACCTTATGGGTTTCGCTCGATTCAATTTTATTAAATTGATGTACTCTGAGCCCTAGTTTCAATCGATGGCTAATATGGCTAGGTCTCGCCCGATCGAATTTCGTCCAAATTGATGTATATTAATTTCTTAGTTTCGATCGAAACTCATATATGTCAAACCCTAAATTCATTTGGTAGCTATCAGTGGTTAGTTTCGCCCGATAGAAATCATTAGGGTTAGTTACGGTCGAAACTTGTGAACACTCGATTCTACTCACTTTCGATCGACGAGATGTATTATCAGGTGAGTTTCGCCGTGTTATTTCATCATCATGACGTCATCAATTCGCCCGAAACCATGGACATCACGAGGTTTTTGCTCGAAACCATGCGAGTTTCGCCGTGCCTGACGTAAGCATGGCGTCACCTCAGTTTCGATCGAAACCATACACATTAAAAGATCTCATTTCGATCAATTTTAGGGTTTCGATCGATTCCAGTTTCGATCGATCAGTGTTTCGCCATGTTCTTATGTCATCATCATGTCATCTTAGGTTTCGATCGAAACCATGCAAAGTGATTCACCGCTTTCGATCGATGGCATGGATTTGGTATGAGTTTCAATCGATACTCATGCATTAACATGAGTTTCGGTCGAAACTCGTGACTTATTAAATTTACTATCTTGCAATTCGATTTGATCGAAACTTAATTCTATCCAATTGTCGCCCGAAACTCTGATTCATTGCCTACTTTCGATCGAAAGTCCTTTGGTTAATTGCATTCAATCGAAATTCAAATTCGTCGCCCACTTTCGATGGAAACCTTAACATTCATCTAATCGGGACTGATTTCTTCCTACCAATCAAATCGAAACTCCACATGGTACCCCTTTCTGCTACCAAAATCACGTGATTCCTACTCAAGTAAAATTTTTAAGTCCTAAGGCACGCACCAAACTAATCCAATCATAAGTTTACCCAAGTGTTGACCTAAATATAAGCATATACTTCATACTTAGGGTTTTCTCATTTTCCCTAAGCTTAATTTCCTAATCTTCGTAACAACATCTAGCAAGTTCTAATTTACGGAAATTACAAGGTTTAAGGTTGACATTTCACTTACCAAATTCGAAATCCTAAGTTAGTTGAGGTATCCTTGGATCGATCTATCTCTCGGCCCTTCTCCTTTCCTTGGCTTTGCTTTTTCGTTAATTTTCAAGTGCGGTTATGGAGTTTAGATAATTTTGACTAGATATTTTCCTTTACATAGGTTGAGGGAACATAGCTTAGGATGTTGTCCTTCCTTAATTCAAGGAAGTATTGTCTCCCAGTTTGGGTCTCTCTCACACATTGGGCCTACTACTCATTTTCTAGTCCAACTATCATTAGTCATTTCCTTTGGCATTTTCAAAAATTACCCTTCCTAAATTAGGGTCATAAAACACGAAATCATCGACACGTGATGGCACATAGTTTCGCACGTAAGCCACGGGCACAAAATTCGTAGAATCACGTAGACATATAACATGTATTGCAATTAACATGAAATCACTTAGGTCATATACGTAATTTATTGGCCGACCTAAATTGCGGGGACCGGGTCCTACAACCAAAACAATTATATATGTAAAGATATTTTTAACTCGCACATTCTGATATGCAATATGACTTTGCATTTGAACGGAATTGATTAAATGCGAAATTGTCTAGCAGAAATTGTCTAAAGCGTAATACATGTTTGGTACTTGAAATTGATTCTATATGCTTTCACGCTAAATTAATTTTTGGTGCACTATTTGAGGGGGAGCATTTACAAAACTTTATGCCTAAAGCTCGAAACTATTTTGATGATCTTTCTCTAAGTATTGTAGAATAAATGACGAAGACTTCACGTATTGATCCCGACTTGGAGTACACGGCAGTGGTTTGAATTTTGAATGGTTAAATATTTGGATCGTAACGTGTTTTGTGATTTTGAATTTAACCAACTCATCTTGAAAAATATTTCAGGGGAAGCCTAACATAGAAAAATTGCTCCAAAAATAAACTCTAATATTCTCGACATTCTTGCTCTAAGTATTGCAGATTGACAAATTTGAAGATGTAACCAGATGTCACTGTTCGGAAATTACAGGGAGTTAATTACATATTTCGTTCATACATAGGGGGAGCAATTATGTTAACTTAACATTAGAAGTCAATCTGAAAATTTCGAGAAACTTACTATTGCAAAAGTTGGGCCAAATTAGTAATTTTTCAATCGCAGTTTCTCGAGCGAAAATCGATTTGTGTCCAAATGTTAATTTTCGCTCCAAATTTGTCGAGCGAAAATCAAATAGGGACCCAATGAAAATTTTCGACCTGAGTTTCTCGAGCGAAAAAATTCAAAATTGGGCCGGTATCACTTTCAAATTTAAAACGCCCAATAAGCCCAATTAGAAACAGTAATTATTACAGTCAAAAAATCCCTAAATACACGCGCAAACCCTTAATCGCGAAATTCATCAGTCGAAAATTTTTATCTTGCCAAAAGATGAAAACAGTCTCTTTAACAATCTTAATCTTTCAACAATTTTCGTCTTTTTAAGGTAGATTCAGCATTCTTTAGGTGTTTACGTGTGTTTAATCTCTGTTTGCTTCTACATTTTGTGGTTTTTTCGCCTCGGTTCCTCTGAAGATTTCTCTGATATTGACTGTAAAACCACGAAGCACTGTTTTTCGCTATTTAGACCTGTTCATATGATTAATATGGGTTTAGATTTGCGGGTATAGATAGATAGGTTTACAGTCACACTGATGGTATAGATTTTCGATTCTCTGAGTTTTGAAGCAAAAATCTAAGTCTCGAGAAAACTGGGTTTTGCAACGATTGAAGGCGCTGTAGAACTTTTTCGATCGCAAACTGTTTCAATCGGATTTCAATTCGATTGAGTCACTCTTTGCAGCGTAAAAGTTTCACGATCGATAAAATTTGACTTAGTAGTTAGAAATAAATGACATAGGTCGCAAAATCGCTTACCATCAAGAAATTTAATTTTTACTTTAATGCGAGCGAAAAATTACTGAGCGAAATAGACAAATTAAGGGCAATTTAGTCTCGAGCGAAAAACTTAACATCGAAAACAGTAAATTCCGATTTCAAATTTTTCGCGGTCGTAAATTTTAGCGCCGAGAAAATTAAGTTCTCGACAATAAAATTTCTCGATCGTAAAAGAATTAGCGATGATTTTAATTGATCGAAAAATTTTTCGGTTAGTCACCTAGTTTCTCTTTGTCAAATTTTGCGATCGTAAAATTTCACACCGCAAATAAATTTTAAAATCGAGAAAGTTTCTCGCTCGACAACTCTCACAACGAAATTCACGCGCGAAAAATTTATCGATCATACATTTACATAGAAATGAATTTTCTCGATCGTAAATTTATACGGATTTTTTCTCGATCGAAGAGAGACAATTCCTCAAACTTGCAGATATATTCCGCGATGGGTTTGCGCCTTGTTTGAGGTTAATGAATTCGTTCATCTTTCGCGTTCGATCGTAGGTTGTGAAATACTTGTTGCGGAACAGTTGTTCAAATCTTTCCAACGACATAGTCATCGGGTCTTCCAAGATTTTGATGGTGTCCCACCAAAATCTTGTGTTCCCGCGAAACATAGAGACGGTGCACAATACTATCTCGTTTTCATGGATTCGGCTGTAGAGGAACATATCCTCCACAGTTCGTAGCCAATCCTCGGCCAGGTAGGATCCATAGCATCCTCAAAAATAGGGGGATTTAATTTTCGTAACAGGTCCCCTATGATCTCTATATGTTCAGGTTGATGATATGATTGGTTTACGGAGAAACTTGGTGATGGATAAGAGCATTAGTCTGATCCAACTTTAGCTGGATCAGTTCCGTTAACCTCATGATCGTTGAGTAGCGTGTACCGGGGACTCAGGTTCGTCCCTGCGACTCGAACTATCTACGTTCTCTCTACAGGTTTTCGGCATTCTCATTCCTATTATCTACAAGTAGCCACATAAACAAGTATATCCTAGCCAAAGCTGCTGAGTGATGATGGCCTGGCTTGAGTTGCTGGGCCATTCCAGGGTGCTGGCGGGGCATCATGGCCTGACGAGCTGCCAAAGCTGGCCATGGCTGACGCTCGATGATGATCTGGCCGTCTGACAAAGCTGGCCGGCCACCAAGTTCAAGAAGCCTTTTGAACTTCTCGGCCACTGGCTGCGTCTGGCGCAGAATGATGCCCTGGCGGGGCTGACACGGCCAACCCCAAGCTGCCTCCGTCTGACCGGGTGCATGGCCGCCACGCGGCCACCGTCCGGCGGCCCAGCCTGGCGCACGCGGCCAGGGACGACGAAGTGCCGTGCCACGCTGTCGAGGTCCGGTCGCCGTACCACCATGGTCCGGCGGCAGGCTGAAGCCCGGACAAGGTCCTCTGCCGAGTCACTGGCGGTGCTCCGGCGAGGTCCGGTGGTGCTCCGGTGAGACTCCGGCGAGGCTACGGCATGTCGGCAGCGCTCTGGCGAGGCTGCAGCGGCGCTCCGGCGAGGCTGCGGCGGCACTGTTGCGCACTGAAGTCTCAGGTGCGGGCCTGGTGCCGAGCTGCTACGCCAGATGTCGAGGCCCATGGCTGCGACTGAAAAGCAGGCCTGAGTAGGCCGCGCGCATGCTGAGGAGGACACGCGCACGCAGCTTGGCTGCCGAGTCTGCCGAGGGCGCGCGCCATAGGCGCGTGGCCGGATGCCTTGGCGGCGCCGAGTGCGGCCGAGACTTTGTGTCTGGCCACCGTTGACCCCCGGTCAACGGTCAATGCCGTTCAATGCCTTGTCATTCCTCCCCCGCTTAAGCTGTCGATGCCCTCGTCGACTTCGCGGATGAGTGCGGGCAGAAGAGGCTGAAGAGGCGGCATGGTCCCGCTCGAGGGCACGGTATGTGGCCTTCGATTGAGGCGGCTGCCTGGCTGGAGCGAGCACGTCATAACGCGCGGAGATCGGGCTGGCTCCAAGGGACGGACTTACCTGAGGCGGGGCTGCCCGCTTGTCGACAGGCTAGGCTGAGGCGAGGTGGTCTTGCTCGCCGAGCGTCAGCTAGAGTACTGAGCACGAGGCCTCATAATCGTAGCCATAGTCCGTTGGCTGGTCAGGCATGTGGTAGTGCCCTCGGATGAGAAACCGGGCAGGAACTCGTTGGCGATGAGAAACCCTCCTAAGTACGGCACGAGGTTGATTTTAGCCGTCATTAGGAACTCCATGCCCAAGACGATCTCAAAGTCTTGAAGGGGCACGGTCATGAACTCTTGGATGTCGAGGTAGTGGCCGACTCGGAGAGTGGCCGAGGTCTTGCCCGAGACGGTTTGAATTTGATTCACCATCTTGACCTGCGACTCGTAGGGTAGAACCAGCAATCCAAGGTTCCAGGCCGTGCTAATGGCCATAAAGTTGTGAGTGGCCCCTGAATCCACCATGGCCATATAAACCTGCCTAGTGCCAATGTAACACGGGACAAACATTAGTTTTTGCTTATGTCAGGACCCGTCGTCCGACCTCGTAATTTGTTCTAATCCTATGTGCCTAAGGCTTCGTTATAGTGCAAAGACGTAAAAATGCGAATAAAATTTTTCATTTTAAAACTGCGTGCGGAAGTCTTATATACATTTCAAAAGAATATTCATAATTCATTCTACTAATTCATCATAGTCGCATCAACGCAAAATTCAAGTGTGTGTGTGTGTGTGTCTAGCAAAAGCTTCCTTATGCGCCCAGCCTTCACAGGTCGTCATCCATACACACAATCCCACCCCAAAAGCACCCGAAAGCTCCAAAAGAATGGCCTTGCGCTATCGGTGGATCACGTACCGTGATCATTGGTACCTACAACACGTAACGTAAGGATGAGCCACCGAGGCTCAGTAAGCAGAAATTATGCATGTATGCACGTGTCCTAACGATCGACAATCCACGCCGTCGTTTTCTAACGCTCATACTCTTTTTCCGACTCATACTCTTTTTCTCATACTCTTTTCTTGACTCGTACTCTTTTCTTATATTCTTATGTCATATGGACCCTCGGCTTTCCATCCCACTATGCGCCATTCCATAGAGATCTCATGTGTGGAGGTTCACACACTAGAAGGTCACCAGAAGGAGTCTTCCCTTACTCAGTGTGGCCTCCACGCGGACGCTTCTCACTGGTAGCCAACATCGAGGCCACTAACTGCGGAGGTCACCCGAAGGAATCTTCCCTCCCGGTTAGTGCTTTACGCACTAGAAGGTCACCCGAAGGAATCTTTCCTTACTTAGTGCGTGCCCCGGGCCGCATCCTCCAGGTTGCATCTCCCTTATACGGGGTATTACCCCAACCTCTTATACAGGCCTTATGGCTTCACTCGCCATGGCTGCATAGGGGAGCCGTGACTCTTCGTTGAGTCGACACAAACACCAATATCGGCGAGTATACATCGCACACTGGCGATCTTATGCACGCTCCTACCTCACGTCTTACATACTATGTATGCGTGCAAGTGCTCATGCCACGTACACATGCAGGTCATGCTATCATGCATATAAAATAATCATATCGTAACGTACATGTTTCACATAGAATACACGAGCACGTAATTCACATAATTGGACGCAGGCAAGTTACGTGTCGTAGTTGAATTTCTACTTACCTGTGGTCCAAGCTTAATTAGCGTCCGTCCTCGTTCGCTCCTAACGTTCGACCTTTTTAAATAAAAGGGCTAATTTGTTAGTATCTCGCTTTCTTAGCTAGTCCGTCGAAATAATTAAATTCCGTCTTATTAATTATTTGGACTTGTAAAAATTTTTTAGACTCCAAGTCAATTTATTTACGTCTTATTAAATTTCCTAAGTCAATTGATTTCTATGGCACATGACATTAGAGATAGGTTTCGACCTTTAATAAATTCCCTAAGTTAAGGAATTGAAATTTCTCTCATGAAAGGCTCGTCGAAAGTGATATAAATTGGTAAGGCTTCGCTCAATTCAATTTGTCCAATTGAAGTACTAATCTTGCATGAGTTTCGCCCAAAACTCGTTTCTAATTGTTTTTGATCGAAGATCCTAACATTTAACTAGTTTCGATCGAAACTTGTCTACACCAAATTCTAATTTCAATTGAAATCATGCATGGGAAAGTAATCAATTTCGACCGATTCAATTTCTAATTCGCAGGGGTTTCGCCGAGTTTTCTTTCGATCGAAAGTCCCCTTTCGATCGATTTATGAGTTTCGCTCGATTTATGAGTTTCGCTCGAAACCTTGCATGTGCATGGATAAGTTTCGTCGCGTCGCACGTTAGCATGAAATCATCTAAGTTTCGGTCGAAACTATGCATGGAGCAAAGTTGCTTTCGATCACCCGCATGGATTTGATATTAGGTTTCGATCGAGTTAGCTTATTCGTACGAGTTTCGCTGAGGTTTGTTACGAGCGATTCCTCGGCATGGGTTTGGGTTTCGATCGATTCTCATACATTAATATGAGTTTCGGTCGAAACCCTTAAATTCCTTAATTTGCTATCTTAAAATTTAATTTGGTCGAAACTCAATTGTTTAATTCAAGTGTGGTTCTAAATTTAATTTGGTCGAAACTCTACCAAAATCGTATGGTTCCTAACTTAAAGGTACAAATTCCTAGGTTCTAATTCATACATTAAACTATCGATCACTAATTTGCCCATATAGCAACCTTAATACGAGTTTATGCTCCTCATTTAGGGTTTTTCGCATTCTTCCTTAAACTAAAATTGCATTAATGACATTAATACATCCAACACTACCAAGGTTACGAAATCACAAATCTTAGAGAGGATGTTTCACTTACCAAATTCGAAATCCTAAGCTAGTTGGGGAAATTCTTGGTTCGAACTTCTCTTGGTTCCTTCTTCTTGTTCTCCACTTGGATTTTCGTTGGATTTTCCTTAAGTGAGGTTATGGGGTTTTGATTTGTTAGATTAGATATTTTTTTTCGTTTATATAAGGTTGATGGGACATTGCTTTGGCGTGGGTATTCCTTAAACCAAGGAATGTTGTCTTCTTATTTTGACTTGGGTCATATTGGGCCTAATTTCCATGTTTTAGCCCACTTACCATTTCCTAGTCCAAATTTTTTAGTTTCTTCCATTTGCTAGTTTCGAATGTCCCTTACATAAATTAAGTGTTATCGTAAGCACATCCTCTTTGGCACGTAATTGCACGTAATTCCCATGAAAATCACGTAAACATATAACATGTTCATTAATTAGCACGTAATCACCAAATTCATGTACAAAATTTATTGGCCGACCTATTTTGCGGGGACCGGGGTCCTACATCCTCCCCCCTTAAGGAGGATTTCACCTCCGAAATCAGCCCGTATGAAACAATTCGGGGTAACGAGTTCTCATTTCTTCCTCCCGTTCCCATGTGGCTTCTTCCGTAGATTGGTTCCGCCACAGTACTTTTACTAAGGGAATATCCTTATTCCTAAGCCTCTTAGTCTCGTACATAATATCTCCATCGGGATCTCTTCGTAACTCAGATCCGGTTTCAATTGTTGATGTAGGGACTCATTTCCTAGAACATGATTCGGTCAGCTAGATACTTCCGTAGGGTTGAGACGTGGAACACATCATGTACTTGTGATAGCGATGCTGGCAGCTCTAGTCGATAGGCTACCTCACCAACCCTTTTTACGATTTTGAATGGCCCTATGTACCTAGGGCTTAGCTTCCCCTTCTTCCCGAATCTTTTCACGCCCTTCATTGGCGATACCTTAACGAACACCATATCATCTTCTTCGAATTCCAGTGGTCGACGTCTTCGATCTGCGTAAGTTTTCTGTCGACTCTGTGCCGTTCGCATTCTTTCTCGTATCGTAGAAACGGCTTCTATCATTTCTCGTACTATATCGGGGCCTAATGTCAAGACCAGACTTCCCTAACTGCCTATTCTAGCGCATTCCTATGTGCCTAGCGAGTTGTGAGTAGTGAAGTGCACCAAAAACACGTATAAATTTTTTTTTCTTTTTCCATTCATATAATGGAATGAATTTCTGTACACGTCAAAAGAATACATGTCAGGTCTATATGCTACATCCTAGACCTAACTACGTGGCTCTTCGTGTGACGGCACAGCAAAAGTCTCTTATGCGCCCGGCCTCACAGGTCGTCATCCATACACACACGTCCACCACAAAAGCAGCGCGAAGCTCCAAAAGATCGGCGTTGTCAACTAACGCGATCACGTACCGTGCTCGCTGGCGCCTACAACACATAACATGAAAGAATGAGTCACCGAGGCTCAGTAAGCAGAAATCATGCATGTATGCACGTGTCCCTTTCCCCGCAAAGGCAAACCCTGCCGATGCATAAATTTCTAAGCAAGGGCAATCCGCGCCGATGCATAAAACACTCGCAAAGGCGATCCGTGCCAATGCATACAACAATCGTACTACATACTCAGGGCCCTCGGCTAATCTCACTATGCACCACAATAGCTAACGTCCCTCAGGGACAGTACGACAGCGGTTCACGCCGGATGGCCAAACCCTAGGATGCACATCGTTCCCCTAGGTTGCCATATGATCCCAGTCGTCCCCGACTGTCCGACGGTCGCTCACGCTGGTAGCCCACGCTGAGGTCGCCTACACCAGGGTTCCACCCTGTGTCGCTTACACCCTCAGGTCGCACCCTCCAGGTCGCACCTTACCGCCACGGGCCATGCCCAAAACCTATCCACAGATATCGTATATATACATCTACAATAATAGTACGACGACGCTAAACGCCGCCCTGGTAGCATAGGAGACAGCCCTGACTCAACTGTGAGTCGACGCACTTGCCTATATCGGCAAGTCCTCGTCGCATACAAGCGACATATCATCCACTCGATCCCACGACCCTTCCCCATGAGTTCGTGCATGCACATGGATATGTATATGCAAATAAATACAATTTATGCTTACCACAGTAAGGCATAATGAACGATTCACGAAATCACGAAATCACATAGGCACATAGTCACGCAAACATATAACACGCAAGTTATGTGTTGTAGTTGGATTTCTACTTACCTGTCGTCTGTCGACAATAGCTACTGTCCGGCAGATTTCCTAAGTCCAAACCTTAGGAATAAAATATCCATATAAGTAAGCTACTTAATTAATTAAATTGGCTAAGTAATCGAATATAGGAAGAGTCGTTACTCGTGAATTCGTGAAATCCCAACATTCTTAAAGTTGTTATAGTGCGTGGAATTTAATTCGTGAAGTGTCTAGTTGGGTCTCTCAATTCGCGAAGTAAGTTGTTATCACTTTTAATGATTCGCGAAGTGTTAGACCCATGAAATCTAGCTAAAATTGGTTAAGTGTGGTTCACGAATTGTCTCTAAGTTCCTGAATGAATTCGCAAGGTTTTCTCGATTCGCGAAGTGTGTAAGTTCGCGAAGCATGTCGGGTTCGCAAGATGGCTCGCCAAATTTTAGGGTTTGTGGCTTGTGTGGATTCGTCAAATGGGCCCCACAAAATGCCATGTATTCGCAAGTCTTCATTGAGTACGTCTAAGTCGAGGGATTCGCCAAACGTACGCGGCCCGCAAAAGCACGAGTTCGCCAAATGTTGGGCCCGCAGAATATCGACTCGCAAATGAGGTTTGCAGTTTCATGGTTCGTGAAGTGCCCTCGGCCCGCAAAACACTTGAGTTCGCCACTAGATGCGACCCGCGAAATGCAAGAGTTCGCCAACTTCTCTGAATTCGCGAAACGAGCTTGCCAATTTCCTTTAATTCGCGATCTCAGTTCGCCAAGTTGCTTGATTCGCGAAGTGGCCTCAGCCCGCGAAGTGGTGAGTTCGCAAAACGTCCCTTCCTACTTAGGGTTCGCCATTCTTGCATGGATTCGTAAAATACCAAGTCGCTAACCGAGTTTGCAATTCTCCACTTTGGGTTCGCGGAATCGATTCGCCAAATGAGCACAATCCGCAAAACCCTAGAACCGTGAGATACACGAGATTCGCGAACTCGGGTTCGCCAATCGTCAAATCACGGCTCTCCCTCAGTTCGCAAAAATACTCTAATTCGCAAAGTGGCCGATCTTCAATTCGCGAAGTTGATGAATTCGCCAACTTGTTGAGTTCATGAAATTCCAAGCCTGTCAAGCTTCGGTTCGCCAACTATCTAATTCACGGAACGAGTTCGCGAACCATTCTCTAGTTCGCGAACTTAATACTTCGTGATCCCGAGTTCGTGAAGTTTTCACGAATTCAACTATGCTAAAACACTTTCTAATTAGCGAAATACTAACTGTAAGGATCAAAAATGAACTATTTTTCTCAAGAACACAATAAAGACTTGAAGAACTTCAAATCCCTAAGAACTGATTTAACCAAAATTTTTTTTCAAAGACTTAATGTTAGGCCTTCGTGGGTTACTACCGTAAACGTGTTTTATTAACACCTAGAATTTTAAATCGTACGTTAAAAACGTAGGAACTTTAGAAAGGTTGCATACCTTCTTCAATTCGTTTTGAGTTCTTCTTTAAGATCTCCAAGAGTTTCCTAAAAATGTTTCGTTCCCTTCTCACTCTCTCTCTTGCTTGACGATTGTTTCTTAAAAAAAAGAGCTCTTAGAGATTGAAAGGTTTTAGATATTTTATCCAAGGTATGGGTGAGTAACGTGAGTCCCCTTAATTTGAGGAATATTGTCTCTAAGGTTTGACTTCAAAATGGGCCTAATTTATTTCTTAGCCCATTTTTCTAAAATCATGGTCCAATTCCTGCTTTGCCTAATTTTCGAAAACCTCTGAATATATTGGGGTCACTTGGTGCAAAATAGTTGCACCAAATTCGCTAAGTCGCCTATGCATGAAATTACGCACATAATTACCACGCGAAATCTCACGTAAGTCACATAAGCACGGAATTAACACATGAGAGGCACATAATTTAATTCACATTCACGCAAATTTATTGGCCCTACTATTCACGAGGACCCGGGTGCTACATCCTCCCCCCCTTAAAGAGGATTTCGCCCCGAAATCAGCCGTTTGGAAACAACTCAGGATAGCGGACTCTCATCTCGTCCTCACGTTCCCAGGTGACTTCCTCTACTGACTGGTTCCGCCACAGAACTTTTACTGGAGGGATTTCTTTATTCCTAAGCCTCTTCGTCTCGTGCATCAAAACCTCGACGGGTATTTCCTCGTAACTCAAATCTGGCTTCAAGTGTTGGTACAGAGTGTCGTTTGTCAGCACGTGGCTTGGGTCTGTGATAAGATTTCACAAAGTCGACACATGGAACACGTCGTGTACTTGCGACAACGATGCTGGTAGTTCCAGTTGGTACGCTACTTCGCCAACTCTTTTCACTATCTTGAAGGGACCAATGTATCTTGGGCTTAGTTTTCCCTTCTTGCCGAATCTCTTTACGCCCTTCTTGGCGATATTTTCACGAAGACCAAGTCATCAACTTCAAATTCTAGCGGTCTGCGTCTTTCGATCCGCATAACTCTTTTGTCTGCTTTGCACTATGCGCATTCTTTCTCGGATCGTCGCGATGATTTTCGTCATTTCTTGGATCACATCTGGGCCTAGCATCGCCCGTTCACCGACTTCATCCCAATGTACTGATCTGCACTTTCGTCCGTATAAGGCTTCGTAAGGGGCCATTCCAATCGTGGCTTGGTAACTATTGTTGTACGAGAATTCCACGAGTGGAAGGCATCTGCTCAATTGCTTTGAAATCGAGCACACAAGCTCGTAGCATATCCTCTAGAGTCTGGATGGTCCGCTCAGATTGACCGTCCGTTTGCGGATGGTATGCCGTGCTGAATGACAATTTTGTCCCCATCGCCTTTTGTAAACTCGTCCAGAACTTGGATAGGAATCTTGAATCACGGTCTGATACTATGGACAACGGTACTCCATGGAGTCGTACTATCTCTTGGATATACAGTTCCGCGTATCGCTCCATGGTGAATGTCGTACTTATTGGCAGAAAATGGGCAGATTCCGTAAGTCGATCTACAATCACCCAAATTGCGTCGTGCCCTTTCACATTTTTCGGCAATCCGCTCACGAAATCCATCGTTATATTGTCCCATTTCCACTCCGAAATCGGTAAGGGCTGCAGCGTCCTTAATTTTTACTTTAATGCGAGCGAAAATTACTGAGCGAAATAGACAAATAAGGGCAATTTAGTCTCGAGCGAAAAACTTAACATCGAAAACAGTAAATTCCGATTTCAAATTTTTCGCGGTCGTAAATTTTAGCGCCGAGAAAATTAAGTTCTCGACAATAAAATTCTCGATCGTAAAAGAATTAGCGATGATTTAATTGATCGAAAATTTTTCGGTTAGTCACCTAGTTTCTCTTTGTCAATTTTGCGATCGTAAAATTTCACACCGCAAATAATTTTAAAATCGAGAAAGTTTCTCGCTCGACAACTCTCACAACGAAAATTCACGCGCGAAAAATTTATCGATCATACATTTACATAGAAATGAATTTTCTCGATCGTAAATTTATACGGATTTTTTCTCGATCGAAGAGAGACAATTCCTCAAACTTGCAGATATATTCCGCGATGGGTTTGCGCCTTGTTTGAGGTTAATGAATTCGTTCATCTTTCGCGTTCGATCGTAGGTTGTGAAATACTTGTTGCGGAACAGTTGTTCAAATCTTTCCAACGACATAGTCATCGGGTCTTCCAAGATTTTGATGGTGTCCCACCAAAATCTTGTGTTCCCGCGCAACATAGAGACGGTGCACAATACTATCTCGTTTTCATGGATTCGGCTGTAGAGGAACATATCCTCCACAGTTCGTAGCCAATCCTCGGCCAGGTAGGATCCATAGCATCCTCAAAAATAGGGGGATTTAATTTTCGTAACAGGTCCCCTATGATCTCTATATGTTCAGGTTGATGATATGATTGGTTTACGGAGAAACTTGGTGATGGATAAGAGCATTAGTCTGATCCAACTTTAGCTGGATCAGTTCCGTTAACCTCATGATCGTTGAGTAGCGTGTACCGGGGACTCAGGTTCGTCCCTGCGACTCGAACTATCTACGTTCTCTCTACAGGTTTTCGGCATTCTCATTCCTATTATCTACAAGTAGCCACATAAACAAGTATATCCTAGCCAAAGCTGCTGAGTGATGATGGCCTGGCTTGAGTTGCTGGGCCATTCCAGGGTGCTGGCGGGGCATCATGGCCTGACGAGCTGCCAAAGCTGGCCATGGCTGACGCTCGATGATGATCTGGCCGTCTGACAAAGCTGGCCGGCCACCAAGTTCAAGAAGCCTTTTGAACTTCTCGGCCACTGGCTGCGTCTGGCGCAGAATGATGCCCTGGCGGGGCTGACACGGCCAACCCCAAGCTGCCTCCGTCTGACCGGGTGCATGGCCGCCACGCGGCCACCGTCCGGCGGCCCAGCCTGGCGCACGCGGCCAGGGACGACGAAGTGCCGTGCCACGCTGTCGAGGTCCGGTCGCCGTACCACCATGGTCCGGCGGCAGGCTGAAGCCCGGACAAGGTCCTCTGCCGAGTCACTGGCGGTGCTCCGGCGAGGTCCGGTGGTGCTCCGGTGAGACTCCGACGAGGCTACGGCATGTCGGCAGCGCTCTGGCGAGGCTGCAGCGGCGCTCCGGCGAGGCTGCGGCGGCACTGTTGCGCACTGAAGTCTCAGGTGCGGGCCTGGTGCCGAGCTGCTACGCCAGATGTCGAGGCCCATGGCTGCGACTGAAAAGCAGGCCTGAGTAGGCCGCGCGCATGCTGAGGAGGACACGCGCACGCAGCTTGGCTGCCGAGTCTGCCGAGGGCGCGCGCCATAGGCGCGTGGCCGGATGCCTTGGCGGCGCCGAGTGCGGCCGAGACTTTGTGTCTGGCCACCGTTGACCCCCGGTCAACGGTCAATGCCGTTCAATGCCTTGTCATTCCTCCCCCGCTTAAGCTGTCGATGCCCTCGTCGACTTCGCGGATGAGTGCGGGCAGAAGAGGCTGAAGAGGCGGCATGGTCCCGCTCGAGGGCACGGTATGTGGCCTTCGATTGAGGCGGCTGCCTGGCTGGAGCGAGCACGTCATAACGCGCGGAGATCGGGCTGGCTCCAAGGGACGGACTTACCTGAGGCGGGGCTGCCCGCTTGTCGACAGGCTAGGCTGAGGCGAGGTGGTCTTGCTCGCCGAGCGTCAGCTAGAGTACTGAGCACGAGGCCTCATAATCGTAGCCATAGTCCGTTGGCTGGTCAGGCATGTGGTAGTGCCCTCGGATGAGAAACCGGGCAGGAACTCGTTGGCGATGAGAAACCCTCCTAAGTACGGCACGAGGTTGATTTTAGCCGTCATTAGGAACTCCATGCCCAAGACGATCTCATAGTCTTGAAGGGGCACGGTCATGAACTCTTGGATGTCGAGGTAGTGGCCGACTCGGAGAGTGGCCGAGGTCTTGCCCGAGACGGTTTGAATTTGATTCACCATCTTGACCTGCGACTCGTAGGGTAGAACCAGCAATCCAAGGTTCCAGGCCGTGCTAATGGCCATAAAGTTGTGAGTGGCCCCTGAATCCACCATGGCCATATAAACCTGCCTAGTGCCAATGTAACACGGGACAAACATTAGTTTTTGCTTATGTCAGGACCCGTCGTCCGACCTCGTAATTTGTTCTAATCCTATGTGCCTAAGGCTTCGTTATAGTGCAAAGACGTAAAAATGCGAATAAAATTTTTCATTTTAAAACTGCGTGCGGAAGTCTTATATACATTTCAAAAGAATATTCATAATTCATTCTACTAATTCATCATAGTCGCATCAACGCAAAATTCAAGTGTGTGTGTGTGTGTGTCTAGCAAAAGCTTCCTTATGCGCCCAGCCTTCACAGGTCGTCATCCATACACACAATCCCACCCCAAAAGCACCCGAAAGCTCCAAAAGAATGGCCTTGCGCTATCGGTGGATCACGTACCGTGATCATTGGTACCTACAACACGTAACGTAAGGATGAGCCACCGAGGCTCAGTAAGCAGAAATTATGCATGTATGCACGTGTCCTAACGATCGACAATCCACGCCGTCGTTTTCTAACGCTCATACTCTTTTTCCGACTCATACTCTTTTTCTCATACTCTTTTCTTGACTCGTACTCTTTTCTTATATTCTTACGTCATATGGACCCTCGGCTTTCCATCCCACTATGCGCCATTCCATAGAGATCTCATGTGTGGAGGTTCACACACTAGAAGGTCACCAGAAGGAGTCTTCCCTTACTCAGTGTGGCCTCCACGCGGACGCTTCTCACTGGTAGCCAACACCGAGGCCACTAACTGCGGAGGTCACCCGAAGGAATCTTCCCTCCCGGTTAGTGCTTTACGCACTAGAAGGTCACCCGAAGGAATCTTCCCTTACTTAGTGCGTGCCCCGGGCCGCATCCTCCAGGTTGCATCTCCCTTATACGGGGTATTACCCCAACCTCTTATACAGGCCTTATGGCTTCACTCGCCATGGCTGCATAGGGGAGCCGTGACTCTTCGTTGAGTCGACACAAACACCAATATCGGCGAGTATACATCGCACACAGGCGATCTTATGCACGCTCCTACCTCACGTCTTACATACTATGTATGCGTGCAAGTGCTCATGCCACGTACACATGCAGGTCATGCTATCATGCATATAAAATAATCATATCGTAACGTACATGTTTCACATAGAATACACGAGCACGTAATTCACATAATTGGACGCAGGCAAGTTACGTGTCGTAGTTGAATTTCTACTTACTTGTGGTCCAAGCTTAATTAGCCCTCGTTCGCTCCTAACGTTCGACCTTTAAGTTGTTAGTATCTCGCTTTCTTAGCTAGTCCGTCGAAATAATTAAATTCCGTCTTATTAATTATTTGGACTTGTAAAAATTTTTTAGACTCCAAGTCAATTTATTTACGTCTTATTAAATTTCCTAAGTCAATTGATTTCTATGGCACATGACATTAGAGATAGGTTTCGACCTTTAATAAATTCCCTAAGTTAAGGAATTGAAATTTCTCTCATGAAAGGCTCGTCGAAAGTGATATAAATTGGTAAGGCTTCGCTCAATTCAATTTGTCCAATTGAAGTACTAATCTTGCATGAGTTTCGCCCAAACTCGTTTCTAATTGTTTTTGATCGAAGATCCTAACATTTAACTAGTTTCGATCGAAACTTGTCTACACCAAATTCTAATTTCAATTGAAATCATGCATGGGAGTAATCAATTTCGACCGATTCAATTTCTAATTTGCAGGGGTTTCGCCGAGTTTTCTTTCGATCGAAAGTCCCCTTTCGATCGATTTATGAGTTTCGCTCGATTTATGAGTTTCGCTCGAAACCTTGCATGTGCATGGATAAGTTTCGTCGCGTCGCACGTTAGCATGAAATCATCTAAGTTTCGGTCGAAACTATGCATGGAGCAAAGTTGCTTTCGATCACCCGCATGGATTTGATATTAGGTTTCGATCGAGTTAGCTTATTCGTACGAGTTTCGCTGAGGTTTGTTTCGAGCGATTCCTCGGCATGGTTGGGTTTCGATCGATTCTCATACATTAATATGAGTTTCGGTCGAAACCCTTAAATTCCTTAATTTGCTATCTTAAAATTTAATTTGGTCGAAACTCAATTGTTTAATTCAAGTGTGGTTCTAAATTTAATTTGGTCGAAACTCTACCAAAATCGTATGGTTCCTAACTTAAAGGTACAAATTCCTAGGTTCTAATTCATACATTAAACTATCGATCACTAATTTGCCCATATAGCAACCTTAATACGAGTTTATGCTCCTCATTTAGGGTTTTTCGCATTCTTCCTTAAACTAAAATTGCATTAATGACATTAATACATCCAACACTACCAAGGTTACGAAATCACAAATCTTAGAGAGGATGTTTCACTTACCAAATTCGAAATCCTAAGCTAGTTGGGGAAATTCTTGGTTCGAACTTCTCTTGGTTCCTTCTTCTTGTTCTCCACTTGGATTTTCGTTGGATTTTCCTTAAGTGAGGTTATGGGGTTTTGATTTGTTAGATTAGATATTTTTTTTCGTTTATATAAGGTTGATGGGACATTGCTTTGGCGTGGGTATTCCTTAAACCAAGGAATGTTGTCTTCTTATTTTGACTTGGGTCATATTGGGCCTAATTTCCATGTTTTAGCCCACTTACCATTTCCTAGTCCAAATTTTTTAGTTTCTTCCATTTGCTAGTTTCGAATGTCCCTTACATAAATTGAGTGTTATCGTAAGCACATCCTCGTTGGCACGTAATTGCACGTAATTCCCATGAAAATCACGTAAACATATAACATGTTCATTAATTAGCACGTAATCACCAAATTCATGTACAAAATTTATTGGCCGACCTATTTTGCGGGGACCGGGGTCCCACATCCTCCCCCCTTAAGGAGGATTTCACCTCCGAAATCAGCCCGTATGAAACAATTCGGGGTAACGAGTTCTCATTTCTTCCTCCCGTTCCCATGTGGCTTCTTCCGTAGATTGGTTCCGCCACAGTACTTTTACTAAGGGAATATCCTTATTCCTAAGCCTCTTAGTCTCCTACATTAATATCTCCATCGGGATCTCTTCGTAACTCAGATCCGGTTTCAATTGTTGATGTAGGGACTCATTTCCTAGAACATGATTCAGGTCAGCTAGATACTTCCATAGGGTTGAGACGTGGAACACATCATGTACTTGTGATAGCGATGCTGGCAGCTCTAGTCGATAGGCTACCTCACCAACCCTTTTTACGATTTTGAATGGCCCTATGTACCTAGGGCTTAGCTTCCCCTTCTTCCCGAATCTTTTCACGCCCTTCATTGGCGATACCTTAACGAACACCATATCATCTTCTTCGAATTCCAGTGGTCGACGTCTTCGATCTGCGTAAGTTTTCTGTTGACTCTGTGCCGTTCGCATTCTTTCTCGTATCGTAGAAACGGCTTCTATCATTTCTTGTACTATATCGGGGCCTAATGTCAAGACCAGACTTCCTAACTGCCTATTCTAGCGCATTCCTATGTGCCTAGCGAGTTGTGAGTAGTGAAGTGCACCAAAAACACGTATAAATTTTTTTTTCTTTTTCCATTCATATAATGGAACGAAGTTCTGTACACGTCAAAAGAATACATGTCAGGTCTATATGCTACATCCTAGACCTAACTACGTGGCTCTTCGTGTGACGGCACATCAAAAGTCTCCTATGCGCCCGGCCTCACAGGTCGTCATCCATACACACACGTCCACCACAAAAGCAGCGCGAAGCTCCAAAAGATCGGCGTTGTCAACTAACGCGATCACGTACCGTGCTCGCTGGCGCCTACAACACATAACATGAAAGAATGAGCCACCGAGGCTCAGTAAGCAGAAATCATGCATGTATGCACGTGTCCCTTTCCCCGCAAAGGCGAACCCTGCCGATGCATAAATTTCTAAGCAAGGGCAATCCGCGCCGATGCATAAAACACTCGCAAAGGCGATCCGCGCCAATGCATACAACAATCGTACTACATACTCAGGGCCCTCGGCTAATCTCACTATGCACCACAATAGCTCACGTCCTCAGGGACAGTACGACAGCGGTTCACGCCGGATGGCCAAACCCTAGGATGCACATCGTTCCCCTAGGTTGCCATATGATGCCAGTCGTCCCCGACTGTCCGACGGTCGCTCACGCTGGTAGCCCACGCTGAGGTCGCCTACACCAGGGTTCCACCCTGTGTCGCTTACACTCTCAGGTCGCACCCTCCAGGTCGCACCTTACCGCCACGGGCCATGCCCAAAACCTATCCACAGATATCGTATATATACATCTACAATAATAGTACGACGACGCTAAACGCCGCCCTGGTAGCATAGGAGACAGCCCCTGACTCAACTGTGAGTCGACGCACTTGCCTATATCGGCAAGTCCTCGTCGCATACAAGCGACATATCATCCACTCGATCCCACGACCCTTCCCCATGAGTTCGTGCATGCACATGGATATGTATATGCAAATAAATACAATTTATGCTTACCACAGTAAGGCATAATGAACGATTCACGAAATCACGAAATCACATAGGCACATAGTCACGCAAACATATAACACGCAAGTTATGTGTTGTAGTTGGATTTCTACTTACCTGTCGTCTGTCGACAATAGCTACTGTCCGGCAGATTTCCTAAGTCCAAACCTTAGGAATAAAATATCCATATAAGTAAGCTACTTAATTAATTAAATTGGCTAAGTAATCGAATATAGGAAGAGTCGTTACTCGTGAATTCGTGAAATCCCAACATTCTTAAAGTTGTTATAGTGCGTGGAATTTAATTCGTGAAGTGTCTAGTTGGGTCTCTCAATTCGCGAAGTAAGTTGTTATCACTTTTAATGATTCACGAAGTGTTAGACCCATGAAATCTAGCTAAAATTGGTTAAGTGTGGTTCACGAATTGTCTCTAAGTTCCTGAATGAATTCGCAAGGTTTTCTCGATTCGCGAAGTGTGTAAGTTCGCGAAGCATGTCGAGTTCGCAAGATGGCTCGCCAAATTTTAGGGTTTGTGGCTTGTGTGGATTCGTCAAATGGGCCCCACAAAATGCCATGTATTCGCAAGTCTTCATTGAGTACGTCTAAGTCGAGGGATTCGCCAAACGTACGCGGCCCGCAAAAGCACGAGTTCGCCAAATGTTGGGCCCGCAGAATATCGACTCGCAAATGAGGTTTGCAGTTTCATGGTTCGTGAAGTGCCCTCGGCCCGCAAACACTTGAGTTCGCCACTAGATGCGACCCGCGAAATGCAAGAGTTTGCCAACTTCTCTGAATTCGCGAAACGAGCTTGCCAATTTCCTTTAATTCGCGATCTTCAGTTCGCCAAGTTGCTTGATTCGCGAAGTGGCCTCAGCCCGCGAAGTGGTGAGTTCGCAAAACGTCCCTTCCTACTTAGGGTTCGCCATTCTTGCATGGATTCGTAAAATACCAAGTCGCTAATCGAGTTTGCAATTCTCCACTTTGGGTTCGCGGAATCGATTCGCCAAATGAGCACAATCCGCAAAACCCTAGCACCCGTGAGATACACGAGATTCGCGAACTCGGGTTCGCCAATCGTCAAATCACGGCTCTCCCTCAGTTCGCAAAAATACTCTAATTCGCAAAGTGGCCGATCTTCAATTCGCGAAGTTGATGAATTCGCCAACTTGTTGAGTTCATGAAATTCCAAGCCTGTCAAGCTTCGGTTGCCAACTATCTAATTCACGGAACGAGTTCGCGAACCATTCTCTAGTTCGCGAACTTAATACTTCGTGATCCCGAGTTCGTGAAGTTTTCACGAATTCAACTATGCTAAAACGCTTTCTAATTAGCGAAATACTAACTGTAAGGATCAAAAATGAACTATTTTTCTCAAGAACACAATAAAGACTTGAAGAACTTCAAATCCCTAAGAACTGATTTAACCAAAATTTTTTTCAAAGACTTAATGTTAGGCCTTCGTGGGTTACTACCGTAAACGTGTTTTATTAACACCTAGAATTTTAAATCGTACGTTAAAAACGTAGGAACTTTTAGAAAGGTTGCATACCTTCTTCAATTCGTTTTGAGTTCATTCTTTAAGATCTCCAAGAGTTTTCCTAAAAATGTTTCGTTCCCTTCTCACTCTCTCTCTTGCTTGACGATTGTTTCTTAAAAAAAAAGAGCTCTTAGAGATTGAAAGGTTTTAGATATTTTATCCAAGCTATGGGTGAGTAACGTGAGTCCCCTTAATTTGAGGAATATTGTCTCTAAGGTTTGACTTCAAACATGGGCCTAATTTATTTCTTAGCCCATTTTTCTAAAATCATGGTCCAATTCCTGCTTTGCCTAATTTTCGAAAACCTCTGAATATATTGGGGTCACTTGGTGCAAATAGTTGCACCAAATTCGCTAAGTCGCCTATGCATGAAATTACGCACATAATTACCACGCGAAATCTCACGTAAGTCACATAAGCACGGAATTAACACATGAGAGGCACATAATTTAATTCACATTCACGCAAATTTATTGGCCCTACTATTCACGAGGACCCGGGTGCTACATCCTCCCCCCCTTAAAGAGGATTTCGCCCCCGAAATCAGCCCGTTTGGAAACAACTCAGGATAGCGGACTCTCATCTCGTCCTCACGTTCCCAGGTGACTTCCTCTACTGACTGGTTCCGCCACAGAAGTTTTACTGGAGGGATTTATTTATTCCTAAGCCTCTTCGTCTCGTGCATCAAAACCTCGACGGGTATTTCCTCGTAACTCAAATCTGGCTTCAAGAGTTGGTACAGAGTGTCGTTTGTCAGCATGTGGCTTGGGTCTGTGATAAGATTTCACAAAGTCGACACATGGAACACGTCGTGTACTTGCGACAACGATGCTGGTAGTTCCAGTTGGTACGCTACTTCGCCAACTCTTTTCACTATCTTGAAGGGACCAATGTATCTTGGGCTTAGTTTTCCCTTCTTGCTGAATCTCTTTACGCCCTTCATTGGCGATATTTTCACGAAGACCAAGTCATCAACTTCAAATTCTAGCGGTCTGCGTCTTTGATGCGCATAACTCTTTTGTCTGCTTTGCACTATGCGCATTCTTTCTCGGATCGTCGCGATGATTTTCGTCATTTCTTGGATCACATCTGGGCCTAGCATCGCCCGTTCACCGACTTCATCCCAATGTACTGGGGATCTGCACTTTCGTCCGTATAAGGCTTCGTAACGGGCCATTCCAATCGTGGCTTGGTAACTATTGTTGTACGAGAATTCCACGAGTGGAAGGCATCTGCTCCAATTGCCTTTGAAATCGAGCACACAAGCTCGTAGCATATCCTCTAGAGTCTGGATGGTCCGCTCAGATTGACCGTCCGTTTGCGGATGGTATGCCGTGCTGAATGACAATTTTGTCCCCATCGCCTTTTGTAAACTCGTCCAGAACTTGGATAGGAATCTTGAATCACGGTCTGATACTATGGACAACGGTACTCCATGGAGTCGTACTATCTCTTGGATATACAGTTCCGCGTATCGCTCCATGGTGAATGTCGTACTTATTGGCAGAAAATGGGCAGATTCCGTAAGTCGATCTACAATCACCCAAATTGCGTCGTGCCCTTTCACATTTTTCGGCAATCCGCTCACGAAATCCATCGTTATATTGTCCCATTTCCACTCCGAAATCGGTAAGGGCTGCAGCGTCCCTGCTGGCCGTTGGTGTTCTGCCTTAATTCATTGACAAGTGAGGCATTGACTGACGTATTCGGCTACGTATTTCTTCATTCCTGGCCACCAGTAGTGCGCTCGTAGGTCTCTATACAGCTTCGTGGCTCCAGGATGCACTGAGTATGGTGTAGTATGTGCTTCCGCCATTATAGTTCTTCGAAGTCCTGCATCGTCCGGTATATATAATCTGCTCTTGTAATACAAGCTCCCGTCGTCTCGGAATACATAGTCTACTGTCGGCTGCTCTGTCTGGGTTCCCTTGATCTTGACATAGAACTCGTCATTTTCCTGAGCCTTCTTGATTCGTTCTAACAATGTCGGTTGAAGGGTCAAAGCTGCTAACTTCACCTCGACCTCGCCTAATGGTACGATCTCCACTACGAGTCGTTGGAGTTTCGTGCTTACTGTCTTTCGACTCAAAGCGTCTGCTACCACATTAGCCTTCCCTGGGTGGTAGTTGATTGCACAATCGTAGTCCTTCACCAGTTCTAGCCACCTTCTCTGTCTCATGTTTAACTCATTTTGGGTGAAGAAGTACTTTAAACTTTTGTGGTCGGTGTAGATTTCGCATCTTTCCCCATATAGAAAATGCCTCCAAATTTTGAGGGCAAAGACCACAGCTGCTAGTTCCAGATCGTGTGTAGGGTAGTTCTTTTCGTACTCCTTCAGCTGCCCTGAGGCATAGGCTACTACCTTTTCGTTTTGCATTAACACGCATCCGAGCACATTCTTCGAAGTGTCGCCGTAAACGGAAAATCCCCCTATTCCTGAGGGGATTGTCAGCACTGGGGCTGTAGTAAGCCGCCTCTTTAGGTCTTGGAAGCTCCGTTCACATTCTTCGCTCCATTGAAAAGGAGTATTCTTCCTGGTCAACTTCGTCAGCGTAGAAGCGATCTTCGAGAAGTCTTTTATGAACTTCCTATAATAGCCCGCTAAGCCAAAGAAGCTCCGTACTTCCGTTACATTGGTCGGCTGCGGCCAGTCATTAATCGCTTCGATTTTACTCGGATCTACCGAGATTCCCGCTCCAAAGACGATGTGTCCCAAAAATGCTACTTGGTCCAGCCAGAATTCACACTTTTTAAACTTAGCGTACAACTGTTTTTCCCTCAGTACTCCAAGTATCACTCGTAGGTGTTGTTCGTGTTCCTCCTTCGTCTTCGAGTAGATGAGGATGTCGTCGATGAATACAATCACGAACTTGTCTAGATAGGCTTCGAACACCCGGTTCATTAGGTCCATGAAGGCTGCTGGCGCATTGGTCAGCCCAAAAGGCATGACTAGGAATTCAAAATGTCCATATCTGGTACTGAACGCCGTTTCAGGGATATCGTCCTTCCGGATTTTCAACTGATGGTATCCCGACCTCAAATCAATTTTAGAACACACCGTGGTGCCTTGTAGTTGGTCGAAGAGATCGTCGATCCTGGGCAGTGGATACTTGTTTTTGACTGTCAGCTTGTTCAGTTCGCTATAATATATGCACAGCCTCGTTGAGCCATCTTTCTTCCGCACGAATAGGACTGGTGCACCCCAGGGAGAGAAACTGGTCTGGATAAACCCTTTCTGTAGTAGCTCAACTATTTGTTCCCTCAGCTCCTTCAGTTCGGTCGGTGCTAACCGATACGGGTCTTGGACACTGGTGCTGCTCCCGGCACCAGATCGATTGTAAACTCGATTTCTCTATCTGGGGGTAGTCCCGGCAAGTCTTCCGGAAATACGTCCGGGAACTCCTTAATTACGGGTACCTCTTCAAGTTTTGTAGAGGAATTTTCTTCTGTCTTCAGCGCAAACACTAGGTATGCCTCGCATCCGGCTTTAATTAATCGTTGGGCCTTTAACGCCGTAATCTTAGGAACAATTCCTCTTTCGCCCGTCCCATTGAAAGTGAGAGGTTCTTCCCCTTCCATGCTGAACGTGACCACCTTACGGTTACAGTCTATCACCGTTCCGTATTGTGAGAGCCAGTCCATCCCGAGGATCACCTCGTAATCATTCATCGGGATGACTATTAAATCTACGAGCAACTCCTTGTCGCCGACTAAGACTGGGCAGTTTTTTACTACTTGACTAGTTCTAATTTGGGTCCCGCTTGGAATTGCTACACTATACTCACGACTCACCCTATCAGGCGTTATTCCAAGTTTCGTCACATACTTCACAGATGCAAATGAGTGGGTCGCCCCGGAGTCTACTAAGATGCACGTGGGAGTTTGGTGGATTAGGAGGGTACCTGTCACCACCGCCGGGTTGTTCTCCGCTTCCTCTGAAGTGATGGTATATACCCGAGCTGGCACCATCTGAGGTCCTGCTTGGCTCCCGGCCTGACTTCCCGAAGCACCTTCCGGGCACTGTCTCACGAAGTGTCCCGACTTCCCACATCTGAAACACGCGTTGGCCGGCGTGTTGCAATTCCCGAAGTGCCTCTTTCCGCACCTCTGGCAGTTGGGAATCGGCACTGCCCCTTGATTCTGATTCGGGTTTGGGGGTCTATTCACTGTCCCTTGAGGTTGCTGAGGAGGTCTGTTCTGAAATTTCCTTTTGCCACCTTTAGGCACAAATTGCCGTTTCTGCTCTCCCCCGCTCCGTTGCATTCCTTCCATTTGCGCGAATTACGCTTGGCTTCCTGTGCCCTCACTATCCGGGCTTCCGCCTGTTCTGCTACCATGCCCTCTCCGCTACCTGCGCGTAAGTAGCTCCCTGTATTCCCGCCATGCTCACATCTCTGTAGAGCTCGGGTTTCAATCCTTCCAGGAACCGTTCAATTTTCAAAGCATCTGTGCTGACCATATGTGTCGCGAACCTGGACAGCTGCTCAAACTTCCGTATATAATCCGCCACTGTCATAGACCCCTGCCTGAGGTTAATGAACTCGTTCAGGCACTGGGCTCTCACTGGGGCCATCAAGTACTTGCCCCGGAACAGCTCTTTGAATCTGTCCCAGCTCATCGTGGCAGGATTCTCGATCACCATAATGGTGTCCCACCAATATCCGGCGCTTCCTCTTAGAAGGAACGCGGCGCACAGAGCCTTTTCTGCCTCTGGGACTCTGCTGTAGACGAACATGCTCTAGTGTCCTTATCCAATCTTCGGCTGCCGTCGGGTCAGCCGTATCCTCGAAGGTTGGTGGGTTCAACCTCCTGAACCTTTCTCCCACTATCTCTGCCCTGTCAGCCTGAGTGTTTCCAGCATTCGTGGTGTTTTGTTGGATCAGGTGTTGTATCTGTGGTGACTGCTGGCGCACCAATTCCGTAAGTTGGAAAATGGTCGCGTCGCGGTTGTCAGTAGGGGCCGTGTTTCCCCTGTTCTGGTCATCTCCACCGCTTCTCTTACCTCTCGTCCTTACCATCTTTTATCCCTATCCTGATTGTCCTAGGCCAATAAATTATGGAACATAGAAATCCACATAGACTTATCACTTACTTGCAAGGCCGCTTCCGCTCTTTTGGGTGTGTGTGTATGGATAGACTACAGAACCTGTGACCGAAGCTCTGATACCACCTGTCAAGACCCGACCTCCCTAACTGCCTATTCTAGCGCATTCCTATGTGCCTAGCGAGTTGTGAGTAGTGAAGTGCACAAAAAACACGTATAAATTTTTTTTTCTTTGTCCATTCATATAATGGAACGAAGTTCTGTACACGTCAAAAGAATATATGTCAGGTCTATAAGCTACATCCTAAACCTAACTACGTGGCTCTTCGTGTGACGGCACAGCAAAAGTCTCTTATGCGCCGGACCTCACAGGTCGTCATCCATACACACACGTCCACCCCAAAAGCAGCGCGAAGCTCCAAAAGATCGGCCTTGTCAACTAATGCGATCACGTACCGTGCTCGCTGGCGCCTACAACACATAACATGAAAGAATGAGCCACCGAGGCTCAGTAAGCAGAAATCATGCATGTATGCACGTGTCCCTTTCCCCGCAAAGGCAAACCCTGCCGATGCATAAATTTCTAAGCAAGGGCAATCCGCGCCGATGCATAAAACACTCGCAAAGGTGATCCGCGCCGATGCATACAACAATCGTACTACATACTCAGGGCCCTCGGCTAATCTCACTATGCACCACAAGAGCTCACGTTCCTCAGGGACAGTACGACAGCGGTTCACGCCGGATGGCCAAACCCTAGGATGCACATCGTTCCTCTAGGTTGCCATATGATCCCGGTCATCCCCGACTGTCCGACGGTCGCTCACACTAGTAGCCCACGCTGAGGTCGCCTACACCAGGGTTCTACCCTGGGTCGCTTACACCCTCAGGTCGCACCCTCCAGGTCGCATCTTACCGCCACGGGCCATGCCCAAAACCTATCCGCAAGATATCGTATATATACATCTACAATAATAGTACGACGATGCTAGCCGCCCTGGTAGCATAGGAGACAGCCCTTGACTCAACTGTGAGTCGACGCCCTTGCCCATATCGGCAAGTCCTCGTTGCATACAAGCGACATATCATCATGCACACTCGATCCCACGACCCTTCCCCATGAGTTCGTGCATGCACGTGGATATGTATATGCAAATAAATACAATTTATGCTTACCACAGTAAGGCATAACGAACGATTCACGAAATCACGAAATCACATAGGCACATAGTCACGCAAACATATAACACGCAAGTTATGTGTTGTAGTTGGATTTCTACTTACCTGTCGTCCGTCGACAATAGCTACTGTCCGGCAGATTTCCTAAGTCCAAACCTAGGAATAAAATATCCATATAAGTAAGCTACTTAATTAATTAAATTGGCTAAGTAATCGAATATAGGAAGAGTTCGTTACTCGTGGATTCGTGAAATCCCAACATTCTTAAAGTTGTTATAGTGCGTGGAATTTAATTCGTGAAGTGTCTAGTTGGGTCTCTCAATTCGCGGAGTAAGTTGTTATCACTTTTAATGATTCGCGAAGTGTTAGACCCATGAAATCTAGCTAAAATTGGTTAAGTGTGGTTCGTGAATTGTCTCTAAGTTCCTGAATGAATTCGCAAGGTTTTCTCGATTCGCGAAGTGTGTAAGTTCGCGAAGCATGTCGGGTTCGCAAGATGGCTCGCCAAATTTTAGGGTTTACAGCTTGTGTGGATTCGTCAAATGGGGCCCGCAAAAATGCCATGTATTCGCAAGTCTTCATTGAGTTCGTCTAAGTCGAGGGATTCGCCAAACGTACGCGGCCCGCAAAAGCACGAGTTCGCCAAATGTTGGGCCCGCAAAATATCGACTCGCAAATGAGGTTTGCGGCTTCATGGTTCGCAAAGTACCCTCGGCCCGCAAAACACTTGAGTTCGCCACTAGATGCGACCCGCGAAATGCAAGAGTTCGCCAACTTCTCTGAATTCACGAAACGAGCTTGCCAATTTCCTTTAATTCGCGATCTTCAGTTCGCCAAGTTGCTTGATTCGCGAAGTGGTGAGTTCGCAAAACGTCCTTCCTACTTAGGGTTCGCCATTCTTGCATGGATTCGTAAAATACCAAGTCGCTAACCAAGTTTGAAATTCTCCACTTTGGGTTCGCGGAATCGATTCGCCAAATGAGCGCAATCCGCAAAACCCTATAACCCGTGAGATACACGAGATTCGTGAACTCGGGTTCGCCAATCGTCAAATCACGGCTATCCCTCAGTTCGCAAAAATACTCTAATTCGCAAAGTGGCCGATCTTCAATTCGCGAAGTTGATGAATTCGCCAACTTGTTGAGTTCGCGAAATTCCAAGCCTGTCAAGCTTCGGTTCGCCAACTATCTAATTCACGGAACGAGTTCGCAAACCATTCTCTAGTTCGCGAATTTTATACTTCATGATCCCGAGTTCGTGAAGTTCTTATTTCACGAAATCAACTATGCTAAAACACTTTCTAATTGGCGAAATACTAACTGTAAGGATAAAAAATGAACTATTTTTCTCAAGAACACAATAAAGACTTGCAGAACTTCAAATCCCTAAGAACTGATTTAACCAAAAAATTTTTTCAAAGACTTAATGTTAGGCCTTCGTGGGTTACTACCGTAAACGTGTTTTATTAACACCTAGAATTTTAAATCGTACGTTAAAAACGTAGGAACTTTTTAGAAAGGTTGCATACCTTCTTCAATTCGTTTTGAGTTCCTTCTTTAAGATCACCAAGAGTTTTCCTAAAAATGTTTCGTTCCCTTCTCTCTCTCTCTTGCTTGACGATTGTTTCTTAAAAAAGAGCTCTTAGAGATTGAAAGGTTTTAGATATTTTATCCAAGGTATGGGTGAGTAACGTGAGTCCCGTTAATTTGAGGAATATTGTCTCTAAGGTTTGACTTCAAACATGGGCCTAATTTATTTCTTAGCCCATTTTTCTAAAATCATGGTCCAATTCCTGGTTTGCCTAATTTTCGAAAACCTCTGAATGTATTGGGGTCACTTGGTGCAAATTAGTTGCACCAAATTCGCTAAGTCGCCTATGCATGAAATTACGCACATAATTTACCACGCGAAATCTCACGTAAGTCACATAAGCACGGAATTAACGCATGAGAGGCACATAATTTAATTAACATTCACGCAAATTTATTGGCCCTACTATTCGCGAGGACCCGGGTGCTACACTAACATCGCCCGTTCTCCGACCTCGTCCCAATGTACTGGGGACCTGCACCTACGCCCATGTAGCGCTTCGTACGGGGCCATCCCAATGATGACGTGGTAGCTATTGTTGTACGAGAACTCGATCAGTGGGAGGTACCTACTCCAATTCCCTTTGAAATCAAGTACACACGCTCGGAGCATGTCCTCCAGTGTCTGAATTGTTCGCTCGGATTGACCGTCTGTCTGCGGATGGTAGGCGGTACTAAAAGATAGCTTCGTTCCCATCGCCTTTTGCAAGCTCGTCCAGAATTTCGACAGAAATCTAGAGTCGCGATCCGAGACTATCGACGATGGAATGCCGTGTAGTCGTACTATCTCCTAAATGTACAGCTCCGCGTATCGTCTCCATGGAGAACGTCGTACCAATCGGTAGGAAATGGGCAGATTTGGTTAATCGATCGACGATCACCCAAATCGCGTCATGCCCTTTGGCGTTCTTCGGTAGCCCTACTACGAAATCCATGGTAATGTTATCCCATTTCCATTCCGGAATGGGTAACGTTTGCAGAGTTCTCGGGCCTTTGATGCTTGGCTTTTATCTGCTGACACGTCAGGCATTGACTTACGAAAGTCGCGATGTCCATTTTCATGCCTGGCCACCAGTAGTTTTCCTTTAAGCCTCTATACATCTTCGTTGCTCCTGGATGTACAGAGTACGTCGTGGCATGTGCTTCCATCATTATCAGTCGTCGTAGTTCGACATCGTCTGGCAGGTACAACCGGTTCTAGAAGTACAGCCGTCCGTCTTCCCGTAATATGAGGTCTCCTGTCGGTTGTTCCGGTTGCGCTTCTTTGATCTTCGTGTAAAGCTCGTCTTCTTCCTGCGCCGTCTTAATTTCCTCTAGCAACTTCAGTTGCAAAGTTAAGGCTGCTAGTTGCGCCTCAACTTCGCCTAACCGTACGATTTCTACTTCCAGTAGTTGCAGTTCTGTACTCACTGCTTTTCGGCTTAAGGCATCGGCTACTACATTCGCCTTGCCTGGGTGGTAGTTGATCACGCAATCGTAATCCTTGACTAACTCTAACCACCTCCTCTGCCTCATATTCAGTTCCTTTTGGCTAAAGAAGTACTTGAGGCTCTTGTGGTCCGTGTATATCTCACACCGCTCTCCATAGAGGTAATGCCTCCAGATCTTGAGAGCAAAGACCACTGCCGCGAGCTCTAGGTCGTGCGTCGGGTAATTCTTCTCGTACTCCTTCAGTTGGCGAGAAGCGTATGCTACTACATTCCCGTTCTGCATTAGCACACATCCTAACCCGTTCTTCGACGCATCGCTATAGACTGTAAACCCTCCAGTTCCCGCTGGTATTGTGAGAACTGGGGCCGTTGTGAGCCGTTCTTTCAGCTCTTGAAAGCTCTGTTCACATTCTCTGGTCCACTGAAATGGCGTATTCTTCCTGGTCACCTTCGTCAGTGTAGACGCTATCTTTGAGAAATCCTTGATGAACTTCCTGTAGTTACCCGCCAGACCGAGGAAACTCCGTACGTCCGTTACATTGGTCGGTCTGGGCCACTTGCTAATGGCTTCTATCTTGTTCGGGTCTACAGAAATCCTTTCTCCTAATACTATATGCCCCAAGATGGCGACTTGGTCGAGCCAAATTCGCACTTCTTGAACTTGGCGTACAGTTGTTTCTCCCGTAGTATACCCAGAACTATCCCCAGGTGTTCCTCATGTTCCTCCTTTGTCCTTGAGTAGATTAGGATGTCATCAATGAAGACGATGACAAATCTATCTAAGTATGGCTTGAACACCCGGTTCATTAAGTCCATAAAGGCTGCCGGCGCGTTAGTCAACCCGAATGGCATCACCAGAAACTCGTAGTGGCCATAGCGGGTGCTAAAGGCCGTCTTCGGGACATCTTCCTTCCGAATTCTTAACTGATGATAGCCCGAACTTAGATTGATCTTAGAGAAAACCGTTGCGCCTTGTAATTGGTCGAACAGATCGTCTATCCTAGGGAGTGGGCACTTGTTCTTGATCGTTAGGTTGTTCAGCTCCCTATAGTCGATGCATAATCGCATGGACCCGTCCTTCTTCTTCACGATTAGCACCGGCGCTCCCCAAGGAGAGAAACTCGGCTGTATGAATCCCTTCTGCATGAGTTCGTCTAGTTGGTCCTTTAACTCCTTCATTTTCGTCGGTGCTAGCCGGTATGGGGTCTTAGATACTGGCGCCGCTCCAGGTACAAGATCTATGGCAAATTCTATTTCCCGCTCGGGCGGTAGTCCCGGTAATTGCTCGGGAAATACATCGAGGAAGTCCTTAACTACAGGCACTTCCTCGAATTTCGGGGAGGCGTTCCCTTCCGACTTGATAGCGAATACCAGATAGGCTTCGCACCCTGATTTGATCAGTCGTTGGGCTTTAACGCTGATATTCTAGAGATCATAATCCCCTTGCTAGTTCCTACGAACTTGAGGGATTCATTCCCGTCCGTATTGAGCATGACTATCTTGCGGTGGCAGTCTATGACGGCTCCATACTTCGATAGCCAATCCATTCCGAGGATCACCTTATAGTCATTCATAGGAATTATTATGAGGTCTACTGGTAGTTCCCTATCCCTGATTATTATTGGGCAATCCCATAGGACGTGGTCTGTTTGGGTGGGATTCCCGTTTGAACTGTTACCTAGACTCGCACTCAGCTCGGTGAGGCGTGACTCCTACTCTTGCGACGTACTTAGTAGACGCGAACGAGTGTGTCGCTCCTGAGTCGACTAGGATGCATGTAGGGGTTTCATAGACGAGGAGGGTACCTGTTACCACGACCGGGTTGTTTTCCGCTTCCTCGGAGGTTATGGTGAAAACCCTAGCCAGTACCCTTGGTGGTGGTGCCTGGTTTCCAGCTTGGCTTCCGGATCCGCTTTCCGGACATGCCCTTAGATAGTGGCCCGTCTTGCCACATTTGAAGCACGTAGCGTTCTGGGAGTTGCAAACTCCCGTGTGCCTCCGTGCACATTTCGGGCATACGGGTAGATCTAGCTGGGGTCTACCCTGGTTTGGGTTGAATGGCGGGGGTGGTCCAGGTCGGTTTTGGAAGTTCGGCTTCCCACACTTGGCTACAAACTGTCGCTTTGGGTTGCTTCCGCTCCCTTACGGCCCTTGTACGAACCTGCACTTCGCTTCCTGGGCGCGAGCAATTCTAGCCTCTGCCTGCTCTGCCACAAGTGCCCTCTCAGCCACTTGCGCATACGTGGCTCCTTGTACTCCTGCCATACTCACATCCCAGTACAGTTCGGGCTTCAATCCTTCCATGAACAACTCGATCTTGAGCGCGTCCGTACTGAGCATGTGAGCAGCGAACCTTGATAGCTGCTCGAACTTTTTGATGTACTCCGCCACTGTCATCGCCCTTTGGCGGAGGTTGATGAACTCGTTCATCCGCTGGGCTCTGACAGGGGCGGTGTAGTACTTTCCTCTGAAGATCTCCTTAAACCGATCCCAGCTCATCGTTAGTGGGTTTTCGATAGCTGAAATGGTGTCCCACCAGTGCCCAGCGCTCCACCTCAATAGGTAGGCAGCGCACATAACTTTCTCCGCCTCAGGTGTGTGGCTGTGCCGGAACATGTTCTTCAGCGTCCTTAGCCAATCCTCGGCGGAGGTGGGGTCTACGGCATCCTCAAACAACGGAGGGTTAAGCTTTCTGAACCTCTCCCTGATCATTTCGATTCGTTCAGGCGGGGGAGGTATGTTAGCTGATTGTCCCCCAGCGTTTTTCTGTTGGATCAGCTGCTGAATCTGGGCCGATTGTTGCCGGACCAGTTCAGTGAGTTACAGGATAGTAGCATCCCGGCTATCGGGAGGGTTATTGGTATCCCTGCCCTGATCTGATTCCCTACTTCCTTGTCCCCTAAGTCTTACCATTCTCAACCTATCCTGACAATTTCCTAAGGCCAATAAATCAAACCATACAAAGAATTCACGACATGATACTTACAAGCAATGCCGCTTCCGCGCTTTTGGGTGTGTGTGTATGGACAGTCTGCAGGACCTGTGACCGAAGCTCTGATACCACTCTGTCAGGACCCGTCGTCCGACCTCGTAATTCGTTCTAATCCTAAGTGCCTAAGGCTTCGTTATAGTGCAAAGACGTAAAAATGCGAATAAAATTTTTCATTTTAAAACTGCGTGCGGAAGTCTTACATACATGTCAAAAGAATATTCATAATTCATTCTACTAATTCATCATAGTCGCATCAACGCAAAATTCAAGTGTGTGTGTGTAGCAAAAGCTTCCTTATGCGCCCGGCCTTCACAGGTCGTCATCCATACACACACTCCACCCCAAAAGCAGCCGGATGCTCCAAAAGAATGTCCTTGCGTTATCGGTGGATCACGTACCGTGATCGTCGGTACCTACAACATATAACGTAAGGATGAGTCACCGAGGCTCAGTAAGCAGAAATTATGCATGTATGCACGTGTCCTAACGATCGACAATCCACGCCGTCGTTTTCTAACGCTCATACTCTTTTTCCGACTCATACTCTTTTTCTCATACTCCTTTCTTGACTCCTACTCTTTTCTTATATTCTTACGTCATATGGGCCCTCGGCTTTCCATCCCACTATGCGCCATTCCATAGAGATCTCATGTGTGGAGGTTCACACACTAGAAGGTCACCAGAAGGAGTCTTCCCTTACTCAGTGTGGCCTCCACGCGGACGCTTCTCACTGGTAGCCAACACCGAGGCCACTAACCGCGGAGGTCACCCGAATGAATATTCCCTCCCGATTAGTGCTTTACGCACTAGAAGGTCACCCGAAGGAATCTTCCCTTACTTAGTGCGTGCCCCGGGCCGCATCCTCCAGGTTGCATCTCCCTTATACGGGGTATTACCCCAGCCTCTTATACAGGCCTTATGGCTTCACTCGCCATGGCTGCATAGGGGAGCCGTGACTCTTCGTTGAGTCGACACAAACGCCAATATCGGCGAGTATACATCGCACACAGGCGATCTTATGCACGCTCTTACCTCACGTCTTACATACTATGTATGCGTGCAAGTGCTCATGCCATGTACACATGCAGGTCATGCTATCATGCATATAAAATAATCATATCGTAACGTACATGTTTCACATAGAATACACGAGCGTAATTCACATAATTGGACGCAGGCAAGTTACGTGTCGTAGTTGAATTTCTACTTACCTGTGGTCCAAGCTTAATTAGCGTACATCCTCGTTCGCTCCTAACGTTCGACCTTTTTAAATAAAAGGGTTAATTTGTTAGTATCTCGCTTTCTTAGCTAGTCCGTCGAAATAATTAAATTCCGTCTTATTAATTATTTGGACTTGTACAAATTTTCCAGACTCCAAGTCAATTGATTTACGTCTTATTAAATTTCCTTAAGTCAATTGATTTCTATGGCACATGACATTAGAGATAGGTTTCGACCTTTAATAAATTCCCTAAGTTAAGGAATTGAAATTTCTCTCATGAAAGGCTCGGTGAAAGTTGTATAAATTGGTAAGGCTTCGCTCAATTCAATTTGTCCAATTGAAGTTCTAAACTTGCATGAGTTTCGCCCGAAACTCGTTTCTAATTGTTTTCGATCGAAGGTCCTAACATTTAACTAGTTTCGATCGAAACTTGTCTACACCAAATTCTAATTTCAATTGAAATCATGCATGGGAAGTAATCAATTCGACCGATTCAATTTCTAATTTGCACGGGTTTCGCCGAGTTTTCTTTCGATCGAAAGTCCCCTTTCGATCGATTTATGAGTTTCGCTCGAAACCTTGCATGTGCATGGATAGGTTTCGCCGCGTCTCACGTTAGCATGAAATCATCTAAGTTTCGGTTGAAACTATGCATGGAGCAAAGTTGCTTTCGATCACTCGCATGGATTTGATATTAGGTTTCGACGAGTTAACTTATTCGTACGAGTTTCGCCGAGGTTTCTTTCGAGCGATTCCTCGGCATGAGTTGGGTTTCGATCGATTCTCATACATTAATATGAGTTTCGGTCGAAACCCTTAAATTCCTTAATTTGCTATCTTAAAATTTAATTTGGTCGAAACTCAATTGTTTAATTCAAGTGAATGTTCACTTTCGATTGAAACTTGGTGAAATGTTCCCACTTTCGATCGAAACACAACGTTCATCTAATCAAGACTTCCTTCATCTCATTGACCTAGTCGAAACTCCTGAATTCTTCCCCCTTCTCTACCAAATCGCATGGTACGTTTCCTGTACCATTAGGGACCAGAAAGTTGTGGCCTTGGTCGACACCGGCGCAACACATAACTTCAATGAGCACTTCTACGACCAACAAGCTCGGATTGTTCCTTTTCGATAAGGAAGCTTCGATGAAGTCGGTGAACGCACCCCCTGTCAAGGGGCACTCCCAGACGTCAGTCTTCATCACCATCTGCACGTGGCGAGGAATTCAACCTTTCATGGTGACTCCTCTCGATGACTCTCAAGTCATCTTAGGCATGGAGTTCATGACGAGCATCCACGCCTACCCCGTGCTGTACCGAGCCGTGCTCATAATTGAGGACTCGGATCAATGATGCGAGGTCCCGGCCTACTATGATTACCGAACGGGTCATAGTTCAGTCCATACCGAACATCACGCCGCCACCATCATCACGGCCACACAGCTCAAGCGAGGCGTGACGCGCGGCGAGGCCACTTACATTGCGGTACTCAGTGGCGAGGGCAAAGCCGAGCCAGGCGATGCCCCGATCCAAGTCAAGAAGCTGCTGGCCTCCTACGAGGATCTTATGCCGGACCAGCTTCCCAGGCAACTCCCACCGTGGCGGCCCGTAGACCACCGCATCGACTTGGAGCCTGGCGCTCGGGCCCCGGCCAAGGCACCTTATCGCATGAACCCAGCCGAATTGGATGAGCTACGCAGGCAGCTTGATGAACTGCTTGAAGCCGGTCTCATCCGCCCCTCCAAGGCTCCATTCGGCTCACCCGTGCTATTCCAGCGAAAGAAGGACGGCACCCTCCGTTTTTGCGTGGACTACCGGGCACTAAACAAGGTGACCATTAAGAACAAGTATCCGATCGCCAACGCGCTCGATCTCTTTGACAAGCTTGTCCCGGCGCGTTACTTCACCAAGTTGGACCTCCGATCCAAATACTGGCAAGTCAAGATAGCCTTAGGCGACGAAGCCAAGACTACTTGTGTGACGAGGTACGGCTCTTACGAGTTCCTTGTTATGCCCTTTGGCTTAACTAACACCCCGGCCACATTCTGCAACCTTATGAACGACGTACTCTACGAGTGCTTGGACAAGTTTTTCGTCGTCTACCTAGACGACATCGTCGTTTACTCGGCCACCTTGGAGGAACATGTGCAGCACTTACATTCCGATCCTCCACACTTTTGAGCGACCGTACATGGACAGTGTACAGAATCTATATCCTAAGCTCTGATACCACATGTGGCGACCCTCACTTTCTAATACTAATTACGGCAGGTTTTCGCAACGTAAGTCGCAGAAGACCCGTCTAATAAAAACTTTTTCCTAAATAACATATATTACTACGAATATCATCTACATCGTCATCACTATACACGGGCCGTAGCCCCAAAATATCATAATGCTCAAAAACCTAAAGTCTCTCCACGGGTCGCATCTGTACAGTCTCGCCCTCAAAAGTCAGTGGTGCACCGCCGTCAGCCTGCCTTAGCCGCGACGTGCACCAGCATCGGGCTCAGTATCTACAACGCGTAAAACTCTGAGATATTTGCTCAGTATGTGAAATATGCGTGAATGCAGCATGCGCTCGATCCCATCCCATATATCTCACGACATGCACGCTTGACCCTCGTCATGACCCATCACATCTCACGACTCCCCTTGACTCTACACTATACACCCTCGGGTATCCCACTCAGCTCGCCTTAGAATGGGAAGGCTTCTCAGGTCCCGCTAGAGTCGGCCATCCCCGAGTTGAGGTTCACGTTCAGTCTGACATGTCTCTTAGAGTGGTACGTACTAGAACCTTAACCTCTATACCTAACGCTCGGTCGGCCCTCTCAGGTCTCTTTAGAGTGGTATGAACTAGAGCACGGGTAGCCAACTCAGGTCTCTTTAGAGTGGCATACACCCAAACCACTAACGTCCCAACGCTCGGGCGGCCAACTCAAGTCCCTTTAGAGTGGCATGTGCCCAAGCACCATCCTATCGCTCGGCCTGCCCCCTCAGGTCGCTTTAGAGTGGTACGTACTCGAGCACGGGCAGCCTACTCAGGTCTCTTTAGAGCGGAATACACCCACCCTCTACCCGACACAAAGACCAACACCACTAGTCAACACCCCGAGCATTACCGTTCCACACGGTACTCAATCCCCTCGTACTGACCCAAACTGCACGTGTAGTGCAAGTAACATATGATGTGCAGCAAGGGTACATATGACATGTGAAACATATAAAACATGTAAAACATGTAATCCATGAAATTCAAATAATCACGTAATCATGTACGTATCATATTAGCACATATATTCACATAAAAGGGTTACGTGTCGTAGATGAAAAATCACCTACCTGTCGTCCTCAGATTAGCAACTGGTAACCTCCTAATATGTTTGACCTCTGAGCATAAAATAATATTTTGTCAGCATGTATACTAATTCTCAAACTTTAATTATCTAGAAAAGCCCTGTTTTGACACTGTTTAAAAGTCAACGATTAACTCGCGGAATTAATTAGTCAATTCGCGAACTTCATTTAGCCTGCGAAAATGCATAGTTCACGAATCCCCTCAAGACCCGCGAACGACTAGTTCGCGAATCCCCTCAAGGCCTGTGAATGACACACACCTCGCGAAGCTCTTAGAACCCGCGAATTTCACTCGGCTCGCGAGAGGTCCACTGTTCGCGAAACACTTAGGACTCGCGAAGCGCATTCGGCCCGCGAAGCCCGCTCTTTCTCTCTCAGTCATTCAGCCCGTGAAACACTCCTAATATGTGAACTCCTTAGGATCCGCGAACCTATTCGGCCCGCAAAACCCTATGGCCCGCGAAGTCATTTACGACCCGAAAAGTCTCACAATTAGCGTCACTTAGTTCGTGAAACTCATTTGACTCGCGAAACCTACTTTAATATTTATCCTAAACCCAGAAAATAATATGCTATCATTAAACCCTCAAGAACAGTAACTTTCGAAAATCGTCAAAATTCATAAGTCATTAAAATCATCTTCAAAAATCATCTTAATCCCAGAAAGTCGTACACCTTAAAAAATTCAAACCCTCATGAACGTCTCGTACTTCGAAAGTCCCCAAAACTCATACCTCATCATGTAAACATTTATAAACATAAACTAGAACTCGTGGATCATATAATTCCTAAACACTTTTAAACACTAAAAATCTCATACTCCTCGATCAAAATAATGTTCTTACCAAAAACAATTTAAATATTAATAGAGGTTGAAATATTTCAAACCCTCGAAACTAAGCCTACATACCCTTTAAATATTTGTACCCCTTTCTGCTTCATATACTGAAAACGTACGAACAAGAACATCAGGTTGAAATAAATTATACCTCCCTCCAAAGCTTTGCGTGAATTAGTTTGAATTCCCCTTTCTTACCTGAGTCTTCGATAGCTTTCACTAATGAATTATGAAGTGTAAATCTTATTCTTATCTCTACTAGACTTTGCGTATAAAAGTGTATAAATGACATTGATATATATGAATTTTTATCTAGGTTTATGTAATTGTAATACCCGTAAATTTTAATACGGGATTTTGTTGTAATTAATTATGTTATTTTGTGAATTAGAATTTTGTGGACTAAGTTGTGACTTGATTTTAAAAAAAAAATTTTGGGCTATCGTTATAATATAAAGAATTTGGGCTATATATAATCTAAACTTAGGCCCAAATCCATGCTATTAAAGATAAACATTGGCAATAAAGTTGCTTAGGCAATAGGAAAGGTCACGTTATCATCACTTGTCAAATCAAGCATGAAATGTTTATCTATATCATGTACATTACATAAACAAAAACCCTACTAAACAAATAAAAACCTACCAGCAGAAAGGGAGTGATCGAGTGCAAGCCTACCAACGAAAGTTCAATAGCTTAGGAGAATTGGCAAGCTATAATTCAGAATTCAAAGTGAGGTATACAGCTCACGTTCATGCTTAAGATATTTAAATTATTTTGATAATCATTTACTGTTACATGTTTCGAAATTTATCATTCTTAGGAAACCCAAAACGTTCGATGTTAAATCATGAACATATGTGTTAGGAGCTTTGATAATTTCCCTAGAGAATATACCTATAAGATCTCGGTTTCAAGATAGGATGTTTTCGATAATGATTTACATGACCGTGCTATATTCTGTAGGATAAGTATATTCAGATTAGGGTTTTGAGGAGAAGCATGTTTTTTAGAAGTCCTCGACATAATGCTATACCACAAAAGATTTCAACCGATAAATGTCGAGATGCTTTACTGAAATGAATAATGTCGAGATATGATCTCACAACCAAGATGTCGAGACTAGCATAGAAAGTCGAGAGGAATTCGACATTCACAAGACTCGACGTTTTATAAAAAAATCGACATGTATCTATATGTCGACATTTTATCTTCAACCCAGGGTATCGATATTATCTAGTAAAGGTCTCGACATTTTCTGTTTGTCTCGACATTTATAGTTGCTGTTTGTCTCGACATTTATAGTTGCTGTTTGTCTCGACATTTTTAGGTATCGACATTTATATTTATGTGAAGAATGCATCGACATTTTAGGATTTGATTTCGACATTTATATGATTTCACCATGAGAACTCGACATTTTCAGATGTTTCGACATTTTGAGCAGCCTCGACATTTTAAGAATTGATCTCGACATTTGCTAGTATGTTAAAACTCGACATTTCGTTTTTAATCTAGACCTCGACATTTTATTAAATAATTTCGACATCTGGTTTTAGGTAATAAATTTTCGGTATTTTAGGGTTTATTTATTTTTAGGAATTTCATTATTTTAGGGTTTCATAAATTTTAGGATTTTCGAGAATTAGTATACATACTAATAATATTATTATATTCAGACGACCGATTTACAGAGACTTCACGAGACTTCGTAGTTGGTTGTAGCGGGAGGACAGGTAGGTGAAACATTCATCTACGACGCGTAAACACTTACCTGCTATTATGTGATTACATGACTTAGGTGATCTACGTGTTTTACGTATGTTTTATGTGATATCAAGTTTTCATGTGTATCACGTATGTACATGGCATCGCACGACATTGTGAGGGATAACGACCACATTAGTGGTGACACCTTAAGACTTAAGGTGTCGATTGAGCGGGGTAGAGTGTGCCGATTTTGGCAGTCAGACTCGTAGCGGAGTTGAGGTTGGACTCGTTGGGCACCTGACGGGAGACAGACGTGAGCGATCTGTCTACTCGGGCGTGAGCGACCCGAGGTGCAAACCGTCGGATGTGTTGTGTAGCGGAAGGGGCGACCTGATAGGAGGACGTTGACGTGATCGATCAGCGCACTATCGGCGTGGGCACCGCTAGTCTGGCGTTAACGACCAGACGATATATTTTATTTTATTGCGCGCGAGGTGCCGAGTCCAGCCTAGGGCCCTGATATTGAGATACGATAGAAATGTGAGAACGAGCGTGCATTATATCATGTTGCGAGAATTGGGACTGGGAATGAGTGCACGCTGCATTGCATTTTATTCACCTACTGGGCAATTTGCTCAGTGTTTACGTGTTGTAGGTACCGAGTCTGACGCTGACACGCGTCAAGACTGAGGCGGCTGGTGGCGGTGCTCCACGGACTTTTGAGGGCGGGACGGTACATGGATGAAGACCTGTGGAGCGGCGATAGGGTTTTTGATCTTTTGATATTTTGGGGCTTCGGCCCATTGTACAGATACTATTATGTAAAATAACATTTTGATGTATTATAATATCTTTTAGGAAAAAGTTTTAATTAGACGGGCCTTCCGCGGCTTACGTTGCGGAAATCCGCCAATAATTCTAATTAGAAAAGTAGGGTCGCCACAGGTGGTATCAGAGCTTAGGCTTTTGATTCTGAAGACTGTCCATGTACTGCCGCTCAAAAGCCTGGAGAACCAGCCTGGCCTGTAAGTTCAATATTTGATTTCCTTATTATGTGTTATTTGATATGTGCTCTGTGTGAATAATTGTAGAAATAGATAAGAATGCCGAAAGGACGTCGAGAATTAGGCAGTTCTAGCCGTAGGGCGGGGTCTGCATCCCCACCAAATGACGACCGCTCTACTATACATCAATTGACCGATCTGATCCGACGACAGTCGGATCAAATCAATGACTTGATCCATCATCGGAGCTCGTCGGAACATTCCCCACAACCTGATCGAGTAGAACTAATTGGGGAACGATTTCGAAAGCTAAACCCCCCAATATTTACTGAAGCTACCAATCCTGCGGTGGCTGAAGATTGGATAGGCACTATAGAGGACATGTTCATCTATAGTCGAGTGCCTGACAATGAGAAAGTCCTTTGCGCCGTTTCCCTCCTCCGAGAGAATGCACGCTATTGGTGGAACACCGTAAAGGTGTTGGAGAGCCCAATCACTATGACTTGGGAAAGATTTAGGGAGCTCTTCTTCAACAAATACTTTACTGCCCACGATCAAGAACAGAGAATGTACGAGTTCATGAGCTTGAAGCAAGGGAACATGCCGGTGGCGGAGTACATCCGTCGATTTGAAGAATTATCTCGATTTGCTCCGCAGTTAGTAGCAACTAATTCGTTGAAAGTGACTAGGTTCATCAAGGGACTTAAACCCGAAATCTATCGGGATTTAAGTATTGCGGGTGCACGACAACTAGAGTTTATGCAAGTAACTGAACGTGCCCTAATTGCGGAACAAGCAGAGTCGGTGGTGGTGGAAGCACAGGAAGCAAAGAAGAGGAGAGAGGCCCAACAAGGAAGCGGAGGAGATAAGAAACGCCAGTTTTTCGGCAAGGGTCCTAATACCCAATGGAACCGTCAGGGCCAACAAAACTGGCGGCCGAGACCAAATCAGGGACCGATCAACATCCCCAATCGACCTCAAAATGTTGCGCCCCAGTGTCGACAATGCGGGCGTTATCATTTCGGGGCCTGCTTTGGGACAAGACAGATTCCGCCGTGCTTTAGGTGCGGAAAAATCGGTCATTTTGCTAGAGCTTGCACGGAGAATTTACCCCTAGTGCGGAACCCGGCCCAACCGCCGATGCGACCTCCACCTGTTCCCGCAAGAGTTTTTACTTTGACAAATGAGGAGGCCGAGGCGAATCCTTCTGTTGTGACGGGTACGTTAATTATCTATAACGTGCCCACTTCTGTGCTTATTGATTCTGGAGCCACACATTCATTTGTGTCGGCTAAGTACGTGGCGAAGGTAGGAATATCTCCTACCTCATCTGAATGCAACTATGTAGTTACTCTACCACACGGGGATCCGACGCATACCAACCAAGTACTAAAAGGATGCGTCGTAGTTATTGAGGGTAGGAACTTGAGTGCCGACCTGATTGTAATTCCGATGAACGACTATGATGTCATCTTCGGAATGGATTGGCTTTCAAGATATGGAGCCATCATAGATTGTAACAAGAAGGTCGTTAAATTCCAGCTGCCTGAAGAAGAAGCATTCACTTTTTCGGGTAAAGCGAATAAGAATAGTATTCCACGAATATCAGCTCTAAAGGCTCAACGACTCTTGAGGTCAGGTTGTGAGTCCTATCTCGTGTATGCGGTGAAGGCAGAGGAGTTACCTCAGCCTGAACTGAAAGACGTACCGATAGTTAACGAATATGTCGATGTATTTCCCGATGATCTCCCGGGGTTACCCCCTGATCGAGAAATACAGTTCACGATAGATCTGATTCCGGGGTCTGCCCCAATCTCCAAAGCCCCTTACCGTTTGGCACCTAGTGAGTTAAAGGAATTGAAGGAACAGTTAGAAGATCTGCTATCTAAGGGCTTTATCCAGCCGAGTTTTTCACCATGGGGCGCTCCCGTTCTTTTTGTGCGAAAGAAGGATGGATCGATGCGACTATGTATTGACTATAGAGAACTGAACAAGATTACCATCAAGAATAAATATCCCTTGCCCAGGATTGACGATTTGTTCGATCAGCTACAAGGTGCTACGGTATTCTCGAAAATTGATCTCCGTTCGGGATACCATCAGTTAAAGATCAGGGAGACAGATGTTCTTAAAACAGCGTTCAGTACGAGGTACGGCCATTACGAGTTTCTGGTCATGCCTTTTGGACTGACAAATGCCCCAGCTGCTTTTATGGACTTGATGAATCGAGTCTTTAAAGACTACCTCGATCGGTTTGTTATCGTCTTCATCGACGATATTTTGATCTATTCTAAGACAAGAGACGAACACGAAAGCCATCTGAGAACCGTCTTAGGAATCCTACGAGAGAAACAACTCTACGCCAAATTCAAGAAGTGTGAATTCTGGCTTGAGCAAGTAGCTTTCTTGGGACACGTGATTTCTGGGAACGGAATCTCGGTGGACCCGAGTAAGATCGAAGCTGTGAATAACTGGCAACAACCTACTAATCCTACTGAGGTCCGAAGTTTTCTAGGACTTGCGGGATATTACCGTAAGTTCATAGCTGACTTCTCTAGCATCGCCTCGACACTGACGAACCTTACTAGAAAGAATATACCTTTCAAGTGGACTGAAGCGTGCGAACAAAGTTTCCAGGAACTAAAGAAACGACTTACTACAGCTCCTGTTTTAACTATACCCTCGGGAACAGGAGGATTCTCGGTCTACAGCGACGCCTCAAAGAACGGACTGGGATGTGTATTGATGCAGAACGGCAAAGTAATTGCTTACGCCTCCCGACAACTGAAGGAATACGAGAAGAACTACCCGACCCATGACCTAGAACTAGCAGCAGTGGTATTCGCTTTAAAGATCTGGAGGCATTACCTTTACGGAGAAAGGTGTGAGATTTTCACTGACCATAAAAGCTTGAAGTACTTCTTCACCCAGAAGGAGTTAAACATGCGACAACGTCGATGGCTGGAGCTCGTAAAAGACTACGACTGCGTTATCAATTATCATCCGGGCAAAGCGAACGTAGTCGCAGACGCGCTCAGTCGAAAGGCGATTAGCACAGAATTGCACAGACTTGGGGTGGAAATAGTTGACTTAGGTGAAGTTGAAACGAAACTAGCAACACTAACTTTTCAGCCTACGTTGCTAGAACAAATCCGAAAGGCCCAAGAAGATGACGAATTTTATCTAAAGGTGAAAGATGCACTCCCCGATGACTTTGCAATCCGAGAAGACGGAACTTTACTTTACAAGAATCGACTGTACGTGCCTAGAGACGAGGAGTTACGACGAACGATTATGGCAGAAGCGCACACAACTACCTACTCCGTACATCCGGGCTCGACCAAAATGTACCAAGACTTGCGAATCACGTATTGGTGGCCAGGAATGAAAAAGGACATAGCGGAGTTCGTAAATCGATGTATGACGTGCCAGTTGATCAAAGCTGAACACCAGCGACCAGCTGGAACTCTACAGCCCTTACCGATACCCGAATGGAAGTGGGATCATATTACTATGGATTTCGTCGTTGGTTTACCAAAGACGACGAAAGGCCATGACGCTATCTGGGTGGTGGTAGACCGCCTGACGAAATCAGCACATTTCCTTCCAATCAGTTCTACTTTTTCCATGGAACGCTATGCTGAATTGTATATTCAGGAAATTGTTCGACTCCATGGAATTCCAATTTCTATAGTCTCGGATCGAGATTCGAGATTTTTGTCCAACTTTTGGCAGAGCTTACAGAAAGCGATGGGTACTAAGCTCTCGTTCAGTACTGCATACCATCCCCAGACCGACGGGCAGTCTGAACGGACGATCCAAACCCTTGAGGACATGTTGCGAGCATGCGTCCTAGACTTCAAAGGAAACTGGAGTAAGTACTTGCCGCTGATCGAATTTTCGTACAACAATAGCTTCCATGCTACGATCGGCGTGGCGCCGTACGAGGCATTATATGGGCGCAAGTGTCGGTCTCCTATTCACTGGGATGAAATAGGCGAACGAGCATTACTGGGACCAGATATGATTCGGGAGACGACAGAGGCCGTGACGAAAATTCGAGAAAGGATGCGAACCGCACAGAGTCGTCAGAAAAGTTATGCAGATCATCGACGACGATCTTTGGAATTCGCAGAAGACGATCAAGTATTTTTAAAGATTTCCCCAATGAAAGGAGTAAAACGCTTCGGACGAAAGGGGAAATTAAGTCCAAGATACATAGGCCCATTCAGGATTATCAAACGAGTTGGCGAAGTAGCGTACCAATTAGAATTGCCGGCTTCACTATCGCAAGTTCACGACGTATTCCACGTATCGACATTACGAAAATACGTCGCGGACCCGAGTCATGTGATCCAGAATGAACTTCTTTATCGGCAACTCAAGCCTGACTTGAGTTACGAAGAAAAGCCCGTAGAGATTTTGATGTACGAGTCGAAACAACTACGGAATAAGACTATTCCGCTAGTTAAAGTTCTGTGGCGAAATCAATCAGTTGAGGAAGCCACGTGGGAGCGTGAGGATGATATGAGAGTTCGTTATCCCGAATTATTCCAGTTGGCGTAATTTCGGGGACGAAATTCTTTTAAGGGGGGGAGGATGTAATACCCGTAAATTTTAATACGGGATTTTGTTGTAATTAATTATGTTATTTTGTGAATTAGAATTTTGTGGACTAAGTTGTGACTTGATTTTAAAAAAAAAATTTTGGGCTATCGTTATAATATAAAGAATTTGGGCTATATATAATCTAAACTTAGGCCCAAATCCATGCTATTAAAGATAAACATTGGCAATAAAGTTGCTTAGGCAATAGGAAAGGTCACGTTATCATCACTTGTCAAATCAAGCATGAAATGTTTATCTATATCATGTACATTACATAAACAAAAACCCTACTAAACAAATAAAAACCTACCAGCAGAAAGGGAGTGATCGAGTGCAAGCCTACCAACGAAAGTTCAATAGCTTAGGAGAATTGGCAAGCTATAATTCAGAATTCAAAGTGAGGTATACAGCTCACGTTCATGCTTAAGATATTTAAATTATTTTGATAATCATTTACTGTTACATGTTTCGAAATTTATCATTCTTAGGAAACCCAAAACGTTCGATGTTAAATCATGAACATATGTGTTAGGAGCTTTGATAATTTCCCTAGAGAATATACCAATAAGATCTCGGTTTCAAGATAGGATGTTTTCGATAATGATTTACATGACCGTGCTATATTCTGTAGGATAAGTATATTCAGATTAGGGTTTTGAGGAGAAGCATGTTTTTTAGAAGTCCTCGACATAATGCTATACCACAAAAGATTTCAACCGATAAATGTCGAGATGCTTTACTGAAATGAATAATGTCGAGATATGATCTCACAACCAAGATGTCGAGACTAGCATAGAAAGTCGAGAGGAATTCGACATTCACAAGACTCGACGTTTTATAAAAAAATCGACATGTATCTATATGTCGACATTTTATCTTCAACCCAGGGTATCGATATTATCTAGTAAAGGTCTCGACATTTTCTGTTTGTCTCGACATTTATAGTTGCTGTTTGTCTCGACATTTATAGTTGCTGTTTGTCTCGACATTTTTAGGTATCGACATTTATATTTATGTGAAGAATGCATCGACATTTTAGGATTTGATTTCGACATTTATATGATTTCACCATGAGAACTCGACATTTTCAGATGTTTCGACATTTTGAGCAGCCTCGACATTTTAAGAATTGATCTCGACATTTGCTAGTATGTTAAAACTCGACATTTCGTTTTTAATCTAGACCTCGACATTTTATTAAATAATTTCGACATCTGGTTTTAGGTAATAAATTTTCGGTATTTTAGGGTTTATTTATTTTTAGGAATTTCATTATTTTAGGGTTTCATAAATTTTAGGATTTTCGAGAATTAGTATACATACTAATAATATTATTATATTCAGACGACCGATTTACAGAGACTTCACGAGACTTCGTAGTTGGTTGTAGCGGGAGGACAGGTAGGTGAAACATTCATCTACGACGCGTAAACACTTACCTGCTATTATGTGATTACATGACTTAGGTGATCTACGTGTTTTACGTATGTTTTATGTGATATCAAGTTTTCATGTGTATCACGTATGTACATGGCATCGCACGACATTGTGAGGGATAACGACCACATTAGTGGTGACACCTTAAGACTTAAGGTGTCGATTGAGCGGGGTAGAGTGTGCCGATTTTGGCAGTCAGACTCGTAGCGGAGTTGAGGTTGGACTCGTTGGGCACCTGACGGGAGACAGACGTGAGCGATCTGTCTACTCGGGCGTGAGCGACCCGAGGTGCAAACCGTCGGATGTGTTGTGTAGCGGAAGGGGCGACCTGATAGGAGGACGTTGACGTGATCGATCAGCGCACTATCGGCGTGGGCACCGCTAGTCTGGCGTTAACGACCAGACGATATATTTTATTTTATTGCGCGCGAGGTGCCGAGTCCAGCCTAGGGCCCTGATATTGAGATACGATAGAAATGTGAGAACGAGCGTGCATTATATCATGTTGCGAGAATTGGGACTGGGAATGAGTGCACGCTGCATTGCATTTTATTCACCTACTGGGCAATTTGCTCAGTGTTTACGTGTTGTAGGTACCGAGTCTGACGCTGACACGCGTCAAGACTGAGGCGGCTGGTGGCGGTGCTCCACGGACTTTTGAGGGCGGGACGGTACATGGATGAAGACCTGTGGAGCGGCGATAGGGTTTTTGATCTTTTGATATTTTGGGGCTTCGGCCCATTGTACAGATACTATTATGTAAAATAACATTTTGATGTATTATAATATCTTTTAGGAAAAAGTTTTAATTAGACGGGCCTTCCGCGGCTTACGTTGCGGAAATCCGCCAATAATTCTAATTAGAAAAGTAGGGTCGCCACAGTAATGTATTATTCTATTAATTCTTTAAGTTTCTCTCGCACTTAAGTAATTGATATTACATATATATACATAAATAAGTCTAAGTCTTCAATAGTTCCATCCCAACTTCGTTTCGATGGTTTCTCTTTTGGGCTTAGGTAACCTTTCTACTAAGATACTATTATCTGTAAATACTTGGGCCTAAGAGAACCTCATCTAGCCAAATTGTATTCTAGTACAAACTTCATTTTTATTAGTATTTTATTATACAATTCAAATTCTTTACATCTCGCTTTTATTAATAATTCTTCTTATCCAAAAATTACAGACGTTATGCAATGTTATTTTTAAGTCTTAGTCCAAATTTCCCACCCGGTCAGTTGTCCTAGTAACACATAATTAAATAAACACAGTCATTAATCACATAAACACATAACTTGCATATAAGCTCACATATTAGCATGTTCATAAAATTCGGGGTATTACATCCGACACAATTATTTCCAAAACCAATATTGCATATATTATTACTAAAACTGAACTCGTAACCGTTTCCGCTCAAAGCGAGAGTAGAAACAATATTCTTAAGCCCCTTGGGCAAAACTAAACAATCAGAAAGTAGTAAACTATGTCTAGTAGATAAAACGAGAGTTCTTGATCCAATGTGGGTCGCCGGTACACTATGTCTGCTTCCTACGTTGATCATGATCTCTTGGTCCGCCAACTTCCTACTTCGTTCCAGACCCTGAGGCGGCTAGCTTTGGACAATCGCGCTTCCAATCGCCAAGCTCATTGTAGTGAAGGCACTTGTCTGTCGGCTTGGCACCTTTGAACATGTTCTTGGCCTTGCCTTTCGAAATTCGTCCTTTGGGCTTAGTGGGCTTCTCCGACTTTTTCTTTCTACTCGACCTCGAGTCTTAGCATTCGCGACAAGAACAACTTCCTTTCCTTTGACATTCTTCATCTGAGTCTGCGCCGCCGACAACTTGTTCATCAACCTAGTCAATGTCATCTCGGCCTTGTTCCGATTAAAGTTCACAATGAACGAATTGAAGGAAGGAGAGCGACTGAAGTATGAGATCGTCCTGGAGCTCGTTATCCATGATAAAGTCCAGTGCCTCCAGTCTTTCGATCCAATCGATCATCTTGAGCATATGCGCTCCGACTTCACTACCCTCAGCCATTTTGCAATTAAAGAGTTGCTCCATCAGGGAATAGCAAGCACTCCTAGAAGTATATAGCCCTTGACCTTTGGCTCGTCTATCTGCCACTTGGCATACACAACCCGGTCTTCGTCACTAGTATCAGCCCCTGGGACTTGCGGTATGGGGGAATCGAGGACATACGACTCCATACCTTGGACTATCCTTAGGTTACGGAGCCAGTCCACGTAGTTTAGTCCCACCAAATGGTTTCTCTCAAGCAGCATAGTATTCGTCATCGCAGTAAATAGAAAGAAACGTAAAGCTGCGGAAAATAAGATCTAATTAGGTTTATCTTATCATTCATCAAGCACAAATAGGGACTTTTTGTTTCGCTTAACTCCCACTATTTTCTCAAAAAACTATCCTCCCGAGAAGAGTTCGGAAACCTCGTTGAAAGTTTCATAGTGCAGTTGATGACCCCGACTTGACTAGGCTTGTCTCAGCCTTTAATGCATTATTCGGCTCATCTAATCTTATTGAAGTCACGTCAAACATGAACTTATCCAATAAGAGTGTCAACTATCTTTGTCTCAGTCATTGACCCTCACGGCTAACACTGCTTATTAGGTATAACTGCATAAGTGTGACCTACCAACTTATGCTCAAATCGCACAGAATGTACCGCCCTTGCTGCCATACGCTTCGTGTGGGGCGGACTGGTATGACGAGCGGTGTCCAAGATGCACCCGAGACGCTAACACTGGGACGGGATAAACGATGCCAACTTACTCGGAACAAATCACAAAACTCCCCAACGCCAGACATCTCGAGCATAATAGAAGACAGGAATCTAACCCCTTTATCCACTTAGTATTTATCAAATGAGAGAATAAACCATCTCACATATGCATATCATTTCAAAAACCAACACGAACGTAGGTAGTAAATTAATCCTAGGAAAATAAACAACACGACAGCACAAGCGGGTTATTTCTAGTCTATCCCTATTACATGCATCTTACAAAGACTTCGGGTCGTCGCATGGGTCATGAAGTCTCCAAACGTCCTTCGTCACTCGAACGGCCTCAAAGTCATCGAACGTCCACCACCTTGTCACTGCCGAGGGTTGCCATCCATCAAATGGGCCCTCGTGTTCGTATGCTAATCTAATGAAACTGTAAATTACAACACGGAGGATCAAAAGTCCTAAACAACCCGTATAAAACAAATACAACCCGGGGGACGTAACCCTTAATAAATGACCCGAAAACCAAATTCCTAAACCCGCAAGTGCACCTTAAATCACATTCATAACGAGCATGTTGATAATTGCATGATTTTAAAAAGAAACGAAAATTGGGCCTCAAACGGGCCAAGCCCATTAGAAGTCCCGGTGAGGTTTTCAGCGCGAAGCCCTAACGCAGCTGCTGTGTAGCACCCGGGTCCTCGTGAATAGTAACGCCAATAAATTTGCGTAAATGATGAATGCGATTATGTGCATCTCGTGCAATTATTCTGCACTCGTGTAAATTATGTGAAATTTGCATGTTAAAATGCGTGCTTAATTTATTCGGTGGAAAGGGGAGCATTTAAATTGTGCCATATGGCTCCCAATTTAATTAGGGATTTTTGGAAAAAAAATTTGGACAAGGAAATTGGTCATGGGTGAAAATTGGACCATGATTTAAATAGGCTAAGGATAGAAGTTGGACTTTGGGTGTGATTGGGCTAGAAATTAATCCCAACTTAAACCCAAGAGGATTCATAGGCTTGGCCCAAAAATATTGAAAGTGGTGCAAGGTTTTTAAGGCCCAAACTAGAACTTTGAAATTGGCCCAAAACTCTTAAATAATAATAAAAATCCTAGGGACAAAATTCCCCAAACCAAAGGGATATTTTCGTCACAAGCATGTCCCATTCCCCCTACTCTTGATTAAAATATTAATCTAAACACTTAACACTTGAAAACCCCATAGAAAAGAAAACACGAGCTTGACCAAGAAAGGAGGAGAAGACGAGCTTCGAATCACACGAGCTTGGGATTAGATGAGTTTCTACCATTGTCCTTACCTTCTAATTAGGTAACAGGGCATGTTAAGGAACTATAGACACGAAAAATACCCATTTGTTACAAATTTAGTAGTTTTAATCTTCGAAAGGTATATTCCTCGCTTGGAATTAGTATTCTTAGTTCGAAACCATCATGTTTTAGGTAGTATTAGGCATGAAAAGTAAGTTTAAGTCGGCACTTTATTTAGTTCGAAGTTTAAGAATTTAGGGGTTCGTGTCCACCTTCAACGAATTCTCGAAAAGTAACTTTTTGATCCTTTAAGTTGACGTTTCGCGAATTGAGAAGTGTCTGTGGGAAAGGATTCGCAAAATGGAAGCCTTACATACCCAACCCGCGAATTTTAGGAACCCTAAGATTCGCGAACTCAATATGCGTCGTGGCATGAGTTCGCGAAATAATGGTTCGCGGGTCGAACGATTCACGAACCCTATGTCACATGGTAACTTTCGCGAATTGGTAAAGAAAAAGGATCTGCGAACCTAGTCGAGGGATGGAGTTCGCAAACCCTAAGTTGGCGAACTCCTAGCTAAATGGTACTTTACGAATCGACCAAGCTTTCGCGAACTCGGCGGAGTGACAGGTTTGCGAACTCGGTAGGCTTGATGACTTCGCGAACTGAGGAAGGATGGCGGACCGTACTTCACGAAGCCAATTTGGCGAATCCACAAGCCGCTAAACGAAGGGAAGGTGGTTCGCGAATCCAAAAGTGGCGAATCCTATTCTGCAAAGCCTAACCCGCGAATTCGAAGAATTTTGCGAGCTCGAGTTTTTGCGAATTCATGGAGGTTTGCGGGCCGGGGAGGTTTGCGAACTCAAACCATTCCGCGAGCCCCATGCAACAGCCACACTTTGCGAATCCAATTAGGAAGTAGACTCCGGGGCGACCCATTCATTTGCATCTGTGAAGTATGTGACAAAACTTGGAATAACGCCTGATAGTGTGAGTTGTGGTATAGTGTAGCAATTCCAAACGGGACCCCAATTAGGACTAGTCAAGTAGTGAAAAACTGCGCAGTCTTAGTCGGCGACAAGGAGTTGCTTGTAGATTTAATAGTCATACCGATGAAAGATTACGAGGTGATCCTCGGGATGGACTGGCTCTCACAATACGGAACGGTGATAGACTGTAACCGTAAGGTGGTCACGTTCAGCATGGAAGGGGAAGAACCTCTCACTTTCAAGGGGACGGGCGAAAGAGGAATTGTTCCTAAGATTTCGGCGTTAAAGGCCCACCGACTAATCAAAGCCGGATGCGAGGCATACCTAATGTTTGCGCTGAAGACAGAAGAAAATTCCTCTACGAAACTTGAAGATGTACCCGTAATTAAGGAGTTCCCGGACGTATTTCCGGATGACTTGCCGGGACTACCCCCAGACAGAGAAATCGAGTTTACAATCGACCTGGTGCCGGGAGTAGCACCAGTGTCCAAACCCGTACCGGTTAGCACCGACCGAACTAAAGGAACTGAAGGAATAGATAGATGAGCTACTACAGAAAAGGTTTATCCAGACCAGTTTTTCTCCCTGGGGTGCGCCAGTTTTATTTCGTACGGAAGAAAGACGGCTCGATGCGTCTTTGCATAGATTACAGGGAGCTGAACAAGCTAACAGTCAAGAACAAGTACCTCTGCCCAGGATCGACGATTTCTTCGACCAACTACAAGGCGCCACGATGTTTTCTAAGATTGATTTGAGGTCGGGATACCACCAGCTGAAAATCCGGAAGGACGATAACCCTAAAACGGCGTTCAGTACAAGATATGGACATTTTGAATTCCTAGTCATGCCTTTTGGACTGACTAACGCGCCAGCGGCCTTCATGGACCTAATGAATCGGGTGTTCGAAGCCTATTTGGACAAGTTCGTGATTGTATTCATAGACGACATCCTCATCTACTCGAAGACGAAGGAGGAACACGAACAACACCTACGAGTGATACTTGGAGTACTGAGGGAAAAGCAGCAGTACGCTAAGTTTAAAATGTGTGTATTCTGGCTGGACCAAGTAGCATTTTTGGGACACATCGTCTCTGGAGCAGGAATCTCGGTAGATCCGAGTAAAATCGAAGCGATTAATGACTGGCCGCAGCCGACCAACGTAACGAAAGTACGGAGCTTCTTAGGCTTAGCGGGCTATTATAGGAAGTTCATAAAAGACTTCTCGAAGATCGCTTCTACGCTGACGAAGTTGACCAGGAAGAATACTCCTTTTCAATGGATCGAAGATTGTGAACGGAGCTTCCAAGAGCCTAAGAGGCGACTGACTACAGCCCCAGTCCTTACGATACCGTCAGGAACCGGGGGATTCTCAGTTTATAGCGATGCCTCAAAGAACGGCTTAGGATGCGTATTAATGCAAAACGGAAATGTAGTGGCCTATGCCTCACGGCAGCTGAAAGAGTACGAAAAGAACTACCCTACACACGACACTGGAACTAGCAGCTGTTGTCTTTGCCCTCAAAATTTGGAGGCATTATCTATATGGGGAAAGATGCGAAATCTACACCGACCACAAAATTTTAAAGTACTTATTCACCAAAAAGGAGCTAAACATGAGACAGAGAAGGTGGCTAGAACTGGTGAAGGACTACGATTGTGCAATCAACTACCACCCAGGGAAGGCGAATGTGGTAGCAGACGCTTTGAGTCGAAAGACAGTAAGCACGGAACTCCAACGACTCGAAGTGGAGATTGTACCATTAGGCGAGGTCGAGGTGAAGTTAACAGCTTTGACCCTTCAACTGACATTGTTAGAATCAAGAAGGCTCAGGAAAATGACGAGTTCTATGTTAAGATCAAGGGAACACAGACAGAGCAACGAACAGTAGACTACGTATTCCGAGACGACGAGAGCTTGTACTACAAGAGCAGATTATATGTACCGGACGATACAGGACTTCGAAGAACTATAATGGCGGAAGCACATACTACACCGTACTCAGTACATCCTGGCGCCACGAAGCTATATAGAGACTTAAGAGCACTACTGGTGGCCAGGAATGAAGAAAGACGTAGCAGAATTCGTCAGTCAATGCCTCACTTGTCAACAAGTTAAGGCAGAACACCAACGGCCAGCAGGAACGCTGCAGCCTTTACCGATTCCGGAGTGGAAATGGGACAATATAACGATGGATTTTGTGAGCGGATTGCCGAAAAATGTGGAAGGGCATGATGCGATATGGGTGATTGTAGACCGACTTACGAAATCTGCTCATTTTCTGCCAATAAGTACTACGTTCACCATGGAGCGATATGCGGAACTGTACATCCAAGAGATAGTACGACTCCATGGAGTACCACTGTCGATAGTATCAGATCGTGATTCCAGATTCCTATCTAAGTTCTGGACGAGCTTACAAAAGGCGATGGGGACAAAGTTGTCATTCAGCACGGCTTACCATCCGCAAACGGACGGTCAGTCCGAGCGGACTATCCAGACTCTGGAGGATATGCTACGAGCTTGCCTACTCGATTTCAAAGGCAATTGGAGCAAGTACCTTCCACTCGTGGAGTTCTCGTACAATAATAGTTACCAAGCCACGATCGGAATGGCCCCTTACGAAGCCTTATACGGACGAAAGTGCAGATCCCCAGTACATTGGGATGAAGTCGGTGAACGGGCGATGCTAGGCCCAGATATGATCCAAGAAATGACGGAAATCATCGCGACGATCCGAGAGAGAATGCGCACGTCGCAAAGCAAACAAAAGAATTATGCGGATCGAAGACGCAGACCGCTAGAATTTGAAGTTGATGACTTGGTCTTCGTGAAAATATCGCCAATGAAGGGCGTGAAGAGATTCGGCAAAAAAGGAAAACTAAGCCCAAGATACATTGGTCCCTTCAAGATAGCGAAAAGAGTTGGTGAAGTAGCGTATCAACTGGAACTACCAGCATCGTTGTCGCAAGTGCACGATGTGTTCCACGTGTCGACTTTGCGAAAGTATATCGCCGACCCAAGCCACGTGCTGGTGAACGAAACACTGTACCAACAGTTGAAGCCAGATTTGAGTTACGAGGAAGTACCTGTGGAAATATTGATGAATGAAACGAAAAGGCTTAGGAATAAAGAAATTCCTCTAGTAAAAGTTATGTGGCGAAACCAGTCGATAGAAGAAGCAACTTGGGAACGCGAGGATGAGATGAGGATTCGCTATCCTGAATTGTTCCAAACGGGCTGATTTCGGGGGCGAAATCCTCTTTAAGGGGGAGGATGTAGCACCCGGGTCCTCGTGAATAGTAAGGCCAATAAATTTGCGTAAATGATGAATGCGATTATGTGCATCTCGTGCAATTATTCTGCACTCGTGTAAATTATGTGAAATTTGCATGTTAAAATGCGTGCTTAATTTATTCGGTGGAAAGGGGAGCATTTAAATTGTGCCATATGGCTCCCAATTTAATTAGGGATTTTTGAAAAAAAAAAGTTGGACAAGGAAATTTGATCATGGGTGAAAATTGGACCATGATTTTAAATAGGCTAAGGATAGAAGTTGGACTTTGGGTGATATTGGGCTAGAAATTAATCCCAACTTAAACCCAAGAGGATTCATAGGCTTGGCCCAAAAATATTGAAAGTGGTGCAAGGTTTTTAAGGCCCAAACTAGAACTTTGAAATTGGCCCAAAACTCTTAAATAATAATAAAAATTCTAGGGACAAAATCCCCAAACCAAGGGGTTATTTTCGTCACAAGCATGTCCCATTCCCCCTACTCTCGATTAAAATATTCATCTAAACACTTAACACTTGAAAACCCCATAGAAAAGAAAACACAAGCTTGACCAAGAAAGGAGGAGAAGACGAGCTTCGAATCACACGAGCTTGGGATTATGTGAGTTTCTACCATAGTCCTTACCTTCTAATTAGGTAACAGGGCATGTTAAGGAACTATAGACACGAAAAATACCCATTTGTTACAAATTTAGTAGTTTTAATCTTCGAAAGGTATATTCCTCGCTTGGAATTAGTATTCTTAGTTCGAAACCATCATGTTTTAGGTAGTATTAGGCACGAAAAGTTAGTTTAAGTCGGCACTTTATTTAGTTCGAAGTTTAAGAATTTAGGGGTTCGTGTCGACCTTCAACGAATTCTTGAAAAGAAATTTTTTATCCTTTAAGTTGACGTTTCGCGAATTGAGAAGTGTTTGTGGGAAAGGATTCGCGATATGGAAGCCTTACGTACCCAACCCGCGAATTTTAGGAACCCTAAGATTCGCGAATTCAATATGCGTCGTGGCATGAGTTCGCGAAATAATGGTTCGCGGGTCGAACGATTCGCGAACCCTATGTCACATGGTAACTTTCGCGAATTGGTAAAGAAAAAGGATCTGCGAACCTAGTCGAGGGATGGAGTTCGCAAACCCTAAGTTGGCGAACTCTTAGCTAAATGGTACTTTACGAATCGACCAAGCTTTCGCGAACTCGGCGGAGTGAGAGGTTTGCGAACTCGGTAGGCCTGATGACTTCGCGAACTGAGGAAGGATGGCGGACCGTACTTCACGAAGCCAATTTGGCGAATCCACAAGCCGCTAAACGAAGGGAAGGTGGTTCGCGAATCCAAAAGTGGCGAATCCTATTCTGCAAAGCCTAACCCGCGAATCCGAAGAATTTTGCGAGCTCGAGTTTTGCGAATTCATGGAGGTTTGCGGGCCGGGGAGGTTTGCGAACTCAAACCATTCCGCGAGCCCCATGCAACAGCCACACTTTGCGAATCCAATTAGGAACTTAGAGATAATTCGCGAACTATAAAATAAGGATTTCGCACACGAGTTCGCGAGGTGTAGACTTCGCGAATTAGAACTCCACGAATTGAACCCCTTAGATGAAACTATAAAATATTTTGAGGAAAAATATTTTGCCTATCGGTGTCCTCAGGGTCCATTTTCGCTACAGGCAGATGCCGAATTAGAACTTCGCGAATTAGAACTCCACGAATTAGAACTATAAAATATTTTGAGGAAAAATATTTTCGCACCATTTAATCAGAAAAATATTCCGATTCCAATGAGCATAGGCTCTTTCAACGCCCGATCATAATTTGCCTATCGGTGTCCTCAGGGTCCATTTTCGGTACAGGCAGATGCCGGTTTTCGTTTGGAAAAAACATTTACGTAGACAATTGATATAATTTATAGACTGACTTTATAGCCCTTCCGAGTTTAAAGGATGAAATATTGGGAAAAATCACTAGACCGGCTATCAAATAGCTTATGGACAAATTTCGTAAACTTCGTGAACTTCACTAAATTTCCTAAGTCACGTGTGATGTATCAAGTTAACTAGGACTCTTAAAGATATTTATAACAAAGGAAATTACCTAAGTCCTTACGTAATTAGCTAATTAAAATAGTGCCCTAACGATACTATTCTATGCCCAAGGTTTGGACTTAGGAGAATACCCGGGTCAGGTAGCGACTAATCCACGGACGCCAGGTAAGTAGAAATCCAACTACAGCACATAATTGTTTGCGCGTACATGCTTATGTGACTATGTGCCTATGTGCTTTCATGATTACGTGAATTAATCGTTACGGTTTCAGGTGGTAAGCATAAGTTGCATTTCATATGCATATTCATGTGCACGCACGAACTCATGGGGAAGGGTCATGGGACTGAGTGTGCATAATGATATGTCGCTTGTACGCGACGAGGACTTGCCGATGTGGGCAAGTGTGTCGACTCATAGTTGAGTCAGGGGCTGTCTCCTATGCTACTAGGGCGGCGTTTTAGCGTCGTCGTACTATTATTGTAGATATATATTGATATCTTGTGAAAAGGATTTGGGCATGGCCCGTGGTGGTAAGGTGCGACCTGGAGGGTGCGACCTGAGGTTATAAGCGACACAGGGTGGAACCCTGGCGTAGGCGACCTCAGCGTGGGCTACCAGCGTGAGCGACTGTCGGACAGTCGTGGACGACCGGGTTCATATGGCGACTTAGGGGAACGATGTGCATCCTAAGGTTCGGCCATCCGGTGTGGACCGCTGTCGTATTGTCCGTGAGGTACGTGAGCTCTTGTGGTGCATAGTGACATTAGCCGAGGGCCCTGAGTTTTACTAGTACGAGTGCTAGGTGCATCGGCGTGGAATGCCCTTGCGAGTGTTATATGCATCGGCGCAGATCGCCCTTGCTTAGAAATTTATGCATTGGCGTGGATTGCCTTGCGGGGGAAGGGACACGTGCATACATGCATGATTTCTGCTAACTGAGCCTCGGTGGCTCATTCTTTATCTTATGTGTTGTAGGAGCCAGCGAGCACGGTACGTGATCGCGTTAGATGACAAGGCCAATCTTTTGGAGCTTCGCGCTGCTTTTGGGGTGGACGTGTGCGTATGAATGACGACCTGTAAGGCCGGGCGCATAATAGCCTTTTGCTGTGCCGACACACCTTCGTCCTCGTAGTTAGATCATGTCTGGAACTTAGTGTTCGACATGTATTCTTTTGAATTGTACAGAACATCATTCCATTATGTAAATGGAAAAAGAAAAATTTTATACGCATTTTCAGCGTACCTTACTACTCATAACTCGCTAGGCACATATGGATCGTTAGAATAGGCAGTTAGGGACGTGGCGGGTCGTGACAGGGTGGTATCAGAGCTTCGGTTACAGGTTCTGTAGACTGTCCATACACACACACCCAAAAGAGCGGAAGCGGCCTTGCAAGTGTTAAGTTTATGTGGATCTATATGTTGCATAATTTAGTGGCCTAGGACAATCAGGATAGGGATAGAAGATGGTAGGAACAAGAGGTGAGTCGAGCGGTGGCGATGACCAGAATAGGATAAACACGGCCCTACTGACAACCGCGATGCGACCATTTTCCAACTTACGGAATTTGTTCGCCGGCAGTCAACACAGATACAACAGCTTATTCAGCAGAACACCACGAATGCTGGAAACACTCAGGCCGACAGGGTAGAGATAGTGGGAGAAAGGTTCAGGAGGTTGAACCCACCAACTTTTGAGGATACGGCTGACCCGACGGCAGCCGAAGACTAGATAAGAACGTTGGACAGCATGTTCGTTTACAGCAAAGTCCCAGAGGCAGAAAAGGCCCTCTGCGCTGCGTTTCTGTTGAGAGGGAGCGCAGGACATTGGTGGACACCGTTACGGTGATTGAGAGTCCTGCCACGATGAGCTGGGACAGGTTCAAGGAATTATTCCGGGTCAAGTACTTGACGGCCCGAGTGAGAGCCCAGCGCCTGAACGAATTCATCAACCTCAGGCAGGGATCGATGACCGTGGCGGAGTACATACGAAGGTTTGAGCAGCTGTCCAGGTTCGCAGCACACATGGTCAGCACGGATGCTCTGAAAATTGAACGGTTCCTAGAAGGATTGAAACCCGAGCTCTATAGAGATGTGAGCATGGCGGGGATCCAGGGAGCTACTTACGCTCAGGTAGCAGAGAGGGCAATGGTGGCAAAACAAGCTGAAGCTCGGATCGTGAGGGCACAAAAGGCCAAGCGCAAATTTGCGCAAATGCAGGGAACACAATGGAGCGGAGGAAATCAGAAGCGGCAGTTTGTGCCTAAAGGTGGTAAAAATAAATTCCAGAACAGGCCTCCTCAACAACCTCAGGGGACAGTGAACAGACCCCCAAACCCGAATCAGAATCAAGGGGCAGTGCCGATTCCCAACTGTCAGAGGTGCGAAAGAGGCACTTCGGGAATTGCAAGACGCCGGCCAACGTGTGTTTCAGATGCGGGAAGCCGGGGCACTTCGTGAGACAGTGCCCGGAAGGTGCTTCGGGAAGTCAGGCCGGGAGCCAAGCAGGACCTCAGATGGTGCCAGCTCGGGTATATACCATCACTTCAGAGGAAGCGGAGAACAACCCGGCGGTGGTGACAAGTACCCTCCTAATCCACCAAACTCCCACGTGCATCTTAGTAGACTCCGGGGCGACCCATTCATTTGCATCTGTGAAGTATGTGACAAAACTTGGAATAACGCCTGATAGTGTGAGTTGTGGTATAGTGTAGCAATTCCAAACGGGACCCCAATTAGGACTAGTCAAGTAGTGAAAAACTGCGCAGTCTTAGTCGGCGACAAGGAGTTGCTTGTAGATTTAATAGTCATACCGATGAACGATTACGAGGTGATCCTCGGGATGGACTGGCTCTCACATTACGGAACGGTGATAGACTGTAACCGTAAGGTGGTCACGTTCAGCATGGAAGGGGAAAAACCTCTCACTTTCAAGGGGACGGGCGAAAGAGGAATTGTTCCTAAGATTTTGGCGTTAAAGGCCCACCGACTAATCAAAGCCGGATGCGAGGCATACCTAATGTTTGCGCTGAAGACAGAAGAAAATTCCTCTACGAAACTTGAAGATGTACCCGTAATTAAGGAGTTCCCGGACGTATTTCCGGAAGACTTGCCGGGACTACCCCAGACAGAGAAATCGAGTTTACAATCGACCTGGTGCCGGGAGCAGCACCAGTGTCCAAAACCCCGTACCGGTTAGCACCGACCGAACAAAAGGAGCTGAAGGAACAGATAGATGAGCTACTACAGAAAGGGTTTATCCAGACCAGTTTTTCTCCCTAGGGTGCGCCAGTTTTATTCGTACAGAAGAAAGACGGCTCGATGCGTCTTCGCATAGATTACAGGGAGCTGAACAAGCTAACAGTCAAGAACAAGTACCCTCTGCCCAGGATCGACGATTTCTTCGACCAACTACAAGGCGCCACGATGTTTTCTAAGATTGATTTGAGGTCGGGATACCACCAGCTGAAAATCCGGAAGGACGATATCCCTAAAACGGCGTTCAGTACCAGATATGGACATTTTGAATTCCTAGTCATGCCTTTTGGATTGACTAACGCGCCAGCGGCCTTCATGGACCTAATGAACCGGGTGTTCGAAGCCTATCTGGACAAGTTCGTGATTGTATTCATATACGACATCCTCATCTACTCGAAGACGAAGGAGGAACACGAACAACACCTACGAGTGATACTTGGAGTACTGAGGGAAAAGCAGCTGTACGCTAAGTTTAAAATGTGTGAATTCTGGCTGGACCAAGTAGCATTTTTGGGACACATCGTCTCTGGAGCAGGAATCTCGGTAGATCCGAGTAAAATCGAAGCGATTAATGACTGGCCGCAGTCGATCAACGTAACGGAAGTACGGAGCTTCTTAGGCTTAGCGGGCTATTATAGGAAGTTCATAAAAGACTTCTCGAAGATCGCTTCTACGCTGACGAAGTTGACCAGGAAGAATACTCCTTTTCAATGGATCGAAGAATGTGAATGGAGCTTCCAAGAGCTTAAGAGGCGAATGACTACAGCCTCAGTCCTTACGATACCGTCAGGAACCGGGGGATTCTCAGTTTATAGCGATGCCTCAAAGAACGGCTTAGGATGCGTATTAATGCAAAACGGAAATGTAGTGGCCTATGCCTAACGGCAGCTGAAAGAGTACGAAAAGAACTACCCTACACACGACACTGGAACTAGCAGCTGTGGTCTTTGCCCTCAAAATTTGGAGGCATTATCTATATGGGGAAAGATGCGAAATCTACACCGACCACAAATGTTTAAAGTACTTCTTCACCAAAAAGGAGCTAAACATGAGACAAAAAAGGTGGCTAGAATTGGTGAAGGACTACGATTGTGCAATCAACTACCACCCAGGGAAGGCGAATGTGGTAGCAGACGCTTTGAGTCGAAAGACAGTAAGCACGGAACTCCAACGACTCGAAGTGGAGATTGTACCATTAGGCGAGGTCGAGGTGAAGTTAGCAGCTTTGACCTTTCAACCGACATTGTTAGAACGAATCAAGAAGGCTCAGGAAAATGACGAGTTCTATGTTAAGATCAAGGGAACGCAGACAGAGCAACGAACAGTAGACTACGTATTCCGAGACGACGAGAGCTTGTACTACAAGAGCAGATTATATGTACCGGACGATACAGGACTTCGAAGAACTATAATGGCGGAAGCACATACTACACCGTACTCAGTACATCCTCGAGCCACGAAGCTATATAGAGACTTAAGAGCGCTACTGGTGGCCAGGAATGAAGAAAGACGTAGCAGAATTCGTCAGTCAATGCCTCACTTGTCAACAAATTAAGGCAGAACACCAACGGCCAGCAGGAACGCTGCAGCCCTTACCGATTCCGGAGTGGAAATGGGACAATATAACGATGGATTTTGTGAGCGGGTTGCCGAAAAATGTGAAAGGGCATGATGCGATATGGATTGTAGACCGACTTACGAAATCTGCTCATTTTCTGCCAATAAGTACTACGTTCACCATGGAGCGATACGCGGAACTGTACATCCAAGAGATAGTACGACTCCATGGAGTACCACTGTCGATTGTATCAGATCGTGATTCGAGATTCCTATCTATGTTCTGGACGAGCTTACAAAAGGCGATGGGGACAAAGTTGTCATTCAGCACGGCTTACCATCCGCAAATGGACGGTCAATCCGAGCGGACTATCCAGACTCTGGAGGATATGCTACGAGCTTGCGTACTCGATTTCAAAGGCAACTGGAGCAAGTACCTTCCACTCGTGGAGTTCTCGTACAATAATTGTTACCAAGCCACGATCGGAATGGCCCCTTACGAAGCCTTATAAGGACGAAAGTGCAGATCCCCAGTACATTGGGATGAAGTCGGTGAACGGGCGATGCTAGGCCCAGATATGATCCAAGAAATGACGGAAATCATCGCGACGATCCGAGAGAGAATGGCGCACGGTGCAAAGCAGACAAAAGAGTTGTGCGGATCGAAGACGCAGACCGCTAGAATTTGAAGTTGATGACTTGGTCTTCGTGAAAATATCGCCAATGAAGGGCGTGAAGAGATTCGGCAAAAATGGAAAACTAAGCCCAAGATACATTGGTCCCTTCAAGATAGCGAAAAGAGTTGGTGAAGTAGCGTATCAACTAGAACTACCAGCATCGTGTCGCAAGTACACGATGTGTTCCACGTGCGACTTTGCGAAAGTATATCGCGGACCCAAGCCACGTGCTGGTGAACGAAACTCTATACCAACAGTTGAAGCCAGATTTGAGTTACGAGGAAGTACCTATGGAAATATTGATGAATGAAACGAAAAGGCTTAGGAATAAAGAAATTCCTCTAGTAAAAGTTCTGTGGCGAAACCAGTCGATAGAAGAAGCAACTTGGGAACGCGAGGATGAGATGAGGATTCGCTATCCTGAATTGTTCCAAACGGGCTGATTTCGGGGGCGAAATCCTCTTTAAGGGGGGAGGATGTAGCACCCGGGTCCTCGTGAATAGTAAGGCCAATAAATTTGCGTAAATGATGAATGCGATTATGTGCATCTCGTGCAATTATTCTGCACTCGTGTAAATTATGTGAAATTTGCATGTTAAAATGAGTGCTTAATTTATTCGGTGGAAAGGGGAGCATTTAAATTGTGCCATATGGCTCCCAATTCAATTAGGGATTTTTGAAAAAAAAAATTGGACAAGGAAATTGGTCATGGGTGAAAATTGGACCATGATTTTAAATAGGCTAAGGATAGAAGTTGGACTTTGGGTGATATTGGGCTAGAAATTAATCCCAACTTAAACCCAGGAGGATTCATAGGCTTGGCCCAAAAATATTGAAAGTGGTGCAAGGTTTTTAAGGCCCAAACTTGAACTTTGAAATTGGCCCAAAACTCTTAAATAATAATAAAAATCCTAGGGACAAAATTCCCCAAACCAAGGGGTTATTTTCGTCACAAGCATGTCCCATTCCCCCCTACTCTCGATTAAAATATTCATCTAAACACTTAACACTTGAAAACCCCATAGAAAAGAAAACACAAGCTTGACCAAGAAAGGAGGAGAAGACGAGCTTCGAATCACACGAGCTTGGGATTATGTGAGTTTCTACCATAGTCCTTACCTTCTAATTAGGTAACAGGGCATGTTAAGGAACTATAGACACGAAAAATACCCATTTGTTACAAATTTAGTAGTTTTAATCTTCGAAAGGTATATTCCTCGCTTGGAATTAGTATTCTTAGTTCGAAACCATCATGTTTTAGGTAGTATTAGGCACGAAAAGTTAGTTTAAGTCGGCACTTTATTTAGTTCGAAGTTTAAGAAATTAGGGGTTCGTGTCGACCTTCAACGAATTCTTGAAAAGAAATTTTTTATCCTTTAAGTTGACGTTTCGCGAATTGAGAAGTGTCTGTGGGAAAGGATTCGCGATATGGAAGCCTTACGTACCCAACCCGCGAATTTTAGGAACCCTATGATTCGCGAATTCAATATGCGTCGTGGCATGAGATCGCGAAATAATGGTTCGCGGGTCGAACGATTCGCGAACCCTATGTCACATGGTAACTTTTGCGAATTGGTAAAGAAAAAGGATCTGCGAACCTAGTCGAGGGATGGAGTTCGCAAACCTTAAGTTCGCGAACTCTTAGCTAAATGGTACTTTACGAATCGACCAAGCTTTCGCGAACTCGGCGGAGAGAGAGGTTTGCGAACTCGGTAGGCTTGATGACTTCACGAACTGAGGAAGGATTGCGGACCGTACTTCACGAAGCCAATTTGGCGAATCCACAAGCCGCTAAACGAAGAGAAGGTGGTTCGCGAATCCAAAAGTGGCGAATCCTATTCTGCAAAGCCTAACCCACGAATCCGAAGAATTTTGCGAGCTCGAGTTTTGCGAATTCATGGAGGTTTGCGGGCCGGGGAGGTTTGCGAACTCAAACAATTCCGCGAGCCCCATGCAACAGCCACACTTTGCGAATCCAATTAGGAACTTAGAGATAATTCGCGAACTATAAAATAAGGATGTCGCACACGAGTTCGCGAGGTGTAGACTTCGCGAATTAGAACTCCACGAATTGAACCGCTTAGATGAAACTATAAAATATTTTGAGGAAAAATATTTTGCCTATCGGTGTCCTCAGGGTCCATTTTCGCTACAGGCAGATGCCGAATTAGAACTTCGCGAATTAGAACTCCACGAATTAGAACTATAAAATATTTTGAGGAAAAATATTTTCGCACTATTTAATCAGAAAAATATTCCGATTCCAATGAGCATAGGCTCTTTCAACGCCCGATCATAATTTGCCTATCGGTGTCCTCAGGGTCCATTTTCGGTACAGGTAGATACCGGTTTTCGTAGACAATTGATCTAATTTATAGACTGACTTTATAGCCCTTCCGAGTTTAAAGGATGAAATATTAGGAAAATCACTAGACCGGCTAGCAAATAGTTTATGAACAAATTCCGTAAACTTCGTGAACTTCACTAAATTTCCTAAGTCACGTGTGATGTATCAAGTTAACTAGGACTCTTAAAGATATTTATAACAAAGGAAATTACCTAAGTCCGTACGTAATTAGCTAATTAAAATAGTGCCCTAACGATACTATTCTATGCCCAAGGTTTGGACTTAGGAGAATACCCGGGTCAGGTAGCGACTAATCCACGGATGCCAGGTAAGTAGAAATCCAACTACAGCACATAACTTGTTTGCGCGTACATGCTTATGTGACTATGTGCCTATGTGCTTTCATGATTACGTGAATTAATCGTTACGCTTTCAGGTGGTAAGCATAAGTTGCATTTATTCGCATATGCATATTCAGGGGCTGTCTCCTATGCTACTAGGGCGGCGTTTTAGAGTCGTCGTACTATTATTGTAGATATATATTGATATCTTGTGGAAAGGATTTGGGCATGGCCCGTGGCGGTAAGGTGCGACCTGGAGGGTGCGACCTGAGGTTATAAGCGACACAGGGTGGAACCCTGGCGTAGGCGACCTCAGCGTGGGTTACCAGCGTGAGCGACTGCCGGACAGTCGGGGACGACGGGGTTCATATGGCGACTTAGGAGAATGATGTGCATCCTAAGGTTCGGCCATCCGGCGTGGACCGCTGTCGTATTGTCCGTGAGGGACGTGAGCTCTTGTGGTGCATAGTGAGATTAGCCGAGGGCCATGAGTTTTACTAGTACGAGTACTAGGTGCATCGGCGTGGAATGCCCTTGCGAGTGTTATATGCATCGGCGCAGATCGTCCTTGCTTAGAAATTTATGCATTGGCGTGGATTGCCTTTGCGGGGGAAGGGACACGTGCATACATGCATGATTTCTGCTAACTGAGCCTCGGTGGCTCATTCTTTATCTTATGTGTTGTAGGAGCCAGCGAGCACGGTACGTGATCGCGTTAGATGACAAGGCCAATCTTTTGGAGCTTCGCGCCACCATGGCTGGCATCGGAGTGCGAGGCGGATCGGGCCTACTCAAAGCAGCTCGATCCCGTGGCTGCAGTGTCACTACACCGCTCGCAGCCCTCGCGCAATGCGTGGCTGTTCGGATCCCGCCGCCGCGCATGTCCTGGTCCGGTCCGTTGTCCTCGTCGTTCCGTACCGGAGTAGTTGGTGGCCGTGCGTTGGCAAACGATGCATTGGGCAGCCCAACAATAATCAAACCGCATCGGCGTTTCAATCGTCTCCCACGCGCCTCGTTCCATTTTAAACACGTTATGATTCTGATCACGAGCGCCCGCTCTGATACCACTGTTGGGTTACCCGATGTCTCCCGGAGACGCCACATCACCGGGTACTGTGTGGAACAAAAATTTTTGGGTTCCCCGATTGCAATTGTTTCTCAGATTAGAATAGATACACATAGACACGTAATAGGGCGGGTCAAACCCGTAGAGAATTACTAGTTGAAGCGAGTGGCAGCTCCTCGTCCTTTTCTTCAAGACTTCGTCGACGGTGGTGGATGGCACTAGATCGTCACGCCGACCTTGCAGTTGTTAGGAATATGCCCTCAAATACTATACGAGGATTAGATTGTATAGGGCATTAGATTATTTATAATTCGACCTTTTGTGTAATAAGATATTTTTGGGTGTTTAATGAAAGGCATTGTTCGTTTGTTGGATATAAGAGTTCATTACTTAGCATCCAGTAAAGCAATAAATGAACAAATCCAAATGTGTCGAGTTGAGTCACTGTTCTCGATGGGTATAAGAGAGGAAGGCACCAGTGGACTCTTAACCTCGAACATTAAAAGTCTGTAAGCCTGAGGCTCCAGTTGGGTGCTGGATAACCGATCACGGCTTATTTGTCGATGACCTATCGTGTTCTGATATCTCGCTTGGAAGCGGAGGTCATGACTTGTGATACGAATCGAATCAAAGGATTGACTCATTTCATGGACACTGACTCACGGGTCGTATGGTCGAACATGGCTTATTACTCAAGGAGTGTCAATGACCGACGACAACACTATAGTAGTCTACGTGAACCTTAGCTCGAAAGGGGCTTTGACGGAGTTGACTTCGAAGTCTCGACTGTCACTGGTTCCCCTCGACCCGATTTGTTGTTGCATGGGTCAGCAAGCCAGATGTGGTCTTGATGACGATTTGTGATTGCCAGGCTTAGACCGTCGAGGACGGATTCACGGTCTCGCAAGTAATCGAGATAAGTGTCCCATGAGGATGACGACGGAAAATTACGAAATCCTTGGCCAATGTATTGAACTAACTCATGTGAGACATGGAGGATAGTTTGGTAATTTGCCTCGTCTCCGTTTTATCATAGAATCGATAGTGTTTGACATAGACCATGGATCTCACTTGATTGGGACACAGCTGAAGGGTTCATACGTAGAACTGTTATCTATACTGAGGTTATGGGATAAAGATTGGGTCGACATTTGCACTCGAATCGGGCTACGGTCTGGTACCGCGGGATTGGCTAGGTAACTACGGCACTCTTGGATTCCTCTCTTGCCGATTGAGTCAAACCTAGAGAGTCGAGCTTAAAAAGGATCATCAACGTGTACTGATAAGGAGAGAAAGTGTTTTGGGCCTTAACGGGCCTTGGGCCTTTGGCCACGCCTTAATGGGCCTCGGGCCATTTATGTTGGGAATCCCCGAAGGACCTGGACCCACGTTCCTAGAACGACGGAATTTTAAAATCTTACGGGGTTTCTCGCCTATCCAAGATCACTCGGGTACAAACACGAGAACGTATTGACGTAAAGAGATAAGAGATCAGCCATGATACCTTGTTGAAATCTCTTAACGATGGGTAGCTTCGAATCTTTCGAATCCCCGAGGCGTAGTGCCCCTCTCCTACGCCAAAAGCACACGAACGAGACGCCTTCTTCGCGCAAGATCGTCACGCCGGCACCTTACTAATGTCGCAGTTGTTCTTGCATGTGCGGCTAGGCCAAGAACGAACTGCTTGCTGCCCCCGAGAGAGAGAGTGCGAGAGAGAAAGTGGTGAGAGGAGAAAACTCTTAGGTTTTACTCTCTTTTGCTTGTATTTCGAAAATTAAGCTTTCACCAACTTTAAGATCTCGAAAATCCTTCTTTATACCTCTTAGGATTAGCCAAAAATACGTTAAGGTGGGTGGAGAAAAATCCTCAAACCTCCCCTTTTACCAAGTCTTCGTTTTACCAAGTAATGAATTCAAAATTCAAACATTATAATTAATTAATTAAATATCCAATACCTTAATTAATTAAAATACCATATTTAGTATATATTAAATATATAATATCCAATATAAATATATTTAATAATTTTTGAAATTTGATCTAATAAAAATTCGAAGAAAATAATAAAGATCTAAATCTAATTTAAATCATATACTAAATATTCAATATCACATATTTTATTTCAAAAATATATCGTGAGGTGAAAAGACCACTCACTAGTCAAACTTAGTACTTTTGGCCGATCAAGGCTTTGGCCAAGCCTCAAACCCTAATGTCATAATCTAGGACCTAGCCTTGTCTCTCTCTAATGACGACGCTGTATCGATTGCCCTTTTTAAGCCCGACTCTCTTGGTTCATCTCAATCGGCCCAGGAGGTATCTAGGAGTTCGGTATTCACCTAGCCAGCCCCGTGGTATCGAACAGATCCCAAGTTGAGTACGAATTTGATCTAATCATAATCCACGAACCGACTGTAGATTTTCGTCAAACCCTTTACGTTTGTCCCGGTCGAGTGAAAGTCACGCATAGTCAAACTTACAGAACTCGACTCTGTGTCGTTTATGTCGGTGAAAGTTCTGAAACTGCACTCCACGACTATCATGAGTCAGTTATATGCTCTGGCCAGAGACTTGGATAAACTCCCGCACATTAACATAGGACGTTAACCTCGAATTTAATCACCGTAAATCTCGCTCCGCGGTTCACCCGACAATCACATCGAAAAGTCAAGACCGCATTTTGCCGCTGACCCATTCCACCGGCAAGACGGGCCTAGCAAACTAGTGACAAGTCAAGACCTCAAGATCAACCCCAAGTTAACCCTTTCGGTCTAAGATTCACGCATACTACTACAATCAATCGTTCGATCAAGGACAATCCAAGCGTGTGATCATTCGATTACGAGTCAGTGTCCAAATACAGATAATCCCCTGATTCATCTTGTTTCATTGTCATGGGCTCCCACTTCCCAAGTGAACGGTTGGCACAACCATATTGGACCCATCGGCAAACAAGTCGTACGTGTCATTCCAGTCACCCTACTGGAGACTTAGACTTGTGGACTATTTTAATATTGTAGTATCTCAGCTTACTGGTGCCCCTCTCTGTCCCCACAGAATCAGTAACTGAACTGCCAATATTTGGGTTTTATTAATTTGTCTTATCCACCCAGACTGCAAGGTGAAATCTTTAGACTAATTAATAATTTGTCTTTCAATTTATTCATCCAATAATTAATTATTGATAAATAAAGTCATTCCATTAATAGAAGTAATCAAATTACATCACTAAACACTACACATTAGCAAATTGACCTCGTACTCCCAGTCCTCATACGACATCTAGGGCATATACTTCAACAATTTATTGGATCGAAGTTGGACTTCCTATAAACTTTAAGACTTGGGCTTGGCCAAGTGCTTAATGGGCTTGAGGATAAAACCGGATTTCACCTTAAGCTAATTTCGAAATATGCCTTTGAGGGTATTTTTGGAATTTGCATATTTGATATAAATAAATATGGAATAAAATATTTGGAATATTATTTATTTAGATTTCGAAATTAATTTAGGATTAAATTTCGAATTCCATACCATATTTAAAAATATTTAGTTTGACTTGATATTTAACTTAGTTTTCTAATAATAGTAAGTTTCCTTAAGTTTGGATTTGGAATTCAAAAGAGAGTAAGATTTGGCAAAAATCTCTCACACTTTAAGAACCAAGATATCGAAATCCAAGCCTTTAAATAGGCTAAGAATTTCGTGCTCCAAAGGTAGAGAAAAAAGAGGTGATTTTCGCGTTTCTCCCAAAACACACACCGAACGCAGACACGTTTCTCCCACGCGACGGCTCAGTTCTCTCTATCCACTTCAGAGAACTGATTCCATGGTATACTACAAGGTGAGCATGACGATCTAGTGCCATCCACAACCCTCGACGAAGTCTTGAAGAAAAGGACGAGGAGCTGCCACTCGCGTCAACTGGTAATTCTCTACGGGTTTGACCCGCCCTATTGCATGTCTATGTGTTACTATTCTGATCCGAGCTACGAGGGCAATGGGGGAACACGGAAAAATTTTGTTCCACACCGTTCCCGGGGATGTGGCGTCTTCGGGAGACATCGGGTAACCCAACAGCAGTGTACCACGGAGAATTCATAAAGGAAATCCTTCTGGGAGATTCCGTGTATTTTTTAGTTACGTAGGGTGTCAAATTCTTAGTCATTGAGATTCATATCAATTCGGATTAATATTTAGGTATAGTTCTCTAAAGATGGCTAGAGAGAACCGAGCCGTCGCGTGGGAGAAGTGTGTGCGTTCGGTGAGTGTTTTTGTGCCTTGTGATGGACGAAAATTCTCCCACTATGGAGCACGAAATTTCTCTCTTGAATTATGAAATAGAGGTGTCCTATTTATACTTAGCCAGCATCAAATACCCAAAGAATATCTCAAAGATATGATTTCAGATGTTTACTTCTTGAGTAGAGAGATTCTTTTGCCATATTTTTCTCTCTTTTAAATCCACATCCTAACTTAAGGAAACTTGCTATTATTAGAAAACCAACTTAAATACCTCAAACTAAGGATCTTTAAATATGATATAAATTCGAAACTTAATCCTAGATTAATTTCGAAATTTCCAACTTAAAACAAATAATACACGTTGATGATCCATTTTAAGCCCGACTCTCTAGGTTCGACGCAATCGGCAAGGGAGGAATCCAAGGTCCGGTAGTTACCTAGCCAATCCTGCAGTATCTGACCGTAACTCGATTCGAGTGCAAATCTCGACCCAGTCTTTATTCCAGAACCTTAGTACAGATTATAGTATTACGTACAAACCATTCAGCTGTATCCCCATCGACTGAGAGCCATGGTCTATGTCAAACTCACTGAACTCAATTCTATGATAAAATGGAGACGAGGTAAATACCAAAGTACCCTCCATGTCCAACATGAGTTAGTTCAATACCTTGGCCAAGGATTTCGTAATTTTCTGTCGCCGTACTCATAGGACATTTATCTCAATTACTTGCGAGACTGTGAATCCGTACTCAGCGATCTAAGCCCGACAATCACAAATCGTCATCAAGACCGCATCTGGCCCGCTGAACCCGTGCAACAGCAAATCGGGTCGAGGGGAACCAGTGAGTCATGACTTCGAAATAAGCCATTTTCGACCTAGTCTTTGTCCCAGAACCTCACTATAGATAACAGTGCTACGTATAAACCCTTCAGTTGTGTCCCAATCAAGTGAGAGCCATGGTGTATGTCAAACTCACTAAACTCGATTCGATGGTAAAACGGAGACGAGGCAAATTACCAAACTACCCTCCATGTCTCACATGAGTTAGTTCAATACCTTGGCCAAGGATTTCGTAATTTCCCGTCGCCGTCCTCGTAGGACACTTATCTCTATACTTGCGAGACTGTGAATCCGTACTCGATGGTATAAGCCCGGAAATCACAAATCGTCATCAAGACCGCATCTAGCCCGCTGATCCACGCAACAGCAAATCGGGTCGAGGGGAACCAGTGACAGTCGAGACTTTTCGAAGTCAACTCCGTCAAAGCCTCTTTCGGTCTATGGTTCACGTAGACTACTATAGTGTTGTCGTCGGTCATTGACACTCTTTGAGTAATAAGCCATGTTTGACCGTACGACCTGTGAGTCAATGTCCATGAAACGAGTCAATCCCTTGATTCGATTCGTATCACAAGTCATGACCGCCGCTTCTAAGCGAGTATCGGCACACGATAGGTCATCGACAAATAAGCCGTGATCGGTTATCGAGCACCCAACTTGAGCCTCAGGCTTACGGACTTTTAATGTTCGAGGTTAAGAGTTCACCGGTGCCTTCCTCTCTCATAGCCATCGAGAACGGTGACTCAACTGGACACATTTGGATTTGTTCATTTATTGCTTTATCGGATGCTAAGTAAATAACTCTTATATCCAATAAACGAACAATGCCTTTCATTAAACACACGAAAATATCTTATTACACAAAAGGTCGAATGATAAATCTAATGCCCTATACAATCTAATCTTCGTATAGCATTCGAGGGCATATTTCTAACAATCTCGTACTTGCACTCAATGGCATGTGCTCCAGTATCTAATACCCATCTTTTCGAGATGTCTAGCCATCACTGCCTAAAAGGCTTGGTGAACGGGTCGGCCACGTTATCCGCTGTCGCAATCTCCTGCACGGCTATGTAGCCATTCTCAATTAATCCATGTAACACGTGGTACTTTCTTTCTATATGTTTGGACATGCTGTGAGATCTTGGTTCTTTCGCCAGAGCAATAGCGCCAGTATTGTCACACCACAATGGCAATGGCCTATCTACTACAAAAACGACACCAAGTTCTTCCAATAACTTTCTCATCCAAACACCTTTCTTAGCTGCCTCTGAGGCCACTATATATACTGCTTCGCAGGTGGAATCTCCAGTAGTGCTCTGTTTGGAACTTTTCCAAGACACTTCTCCACCGTTGAGCGCAAAGACATCCTGAAGTGGATTTCGGTCGTCCACGTCAGATTGGAAATTCGAATCCGTATACCATTCCACTTTCAATTCTCCATTACCATAGACCAACATCATATCCTTAGTCCGCCTGAGGTACTTGAGGATAGTCTTGACTACTGTCCAATGTTCCTTACTAGGATCATCCGAAAACCGACTGAATATGCTCACAGCGTACGGCAAGTCAGGTCGCGTGCAATGTACCGCATACGTCAAGCTACCCACTACGGATGCATAGGAGATTCCATTCATCTCTTTCCGCTCCAACTCACTTTGAGGGCTCATAGCCTTGGAAAGGTGAATCCCATGTCGCATAGGCAGGAACCCTTTGTTAGAGTTGTCCATATTATATCGCTTCAGGACCTTCTCTAAGTAAAGGGCCTGGGAGAGTCCTAACATACAATTCGCTCGATCTCTGTAAAGGCGAATACCAAATATGTAGGTAGCTTCTCCCAAGTCTTCCATGGAGAATTCGGTCGAAAGCCACGCTTTCACCATCGAGAGCATTCCAATATCATTTCCTATCAAAAGGATGTCGTTCATGTACAATACGAGGAAAGATATTTTGCTCCCACTGCTTTTCTTGTAGATGCTTGGTTCGTTTTTGTTCTTCAAGGATCCGTGCCCTTGACCACTTCATCGAACCGAAGATTCCAGCTTATGGAGGCTTGTTTGAGTCCATAATTGGACTTGTTCAATTTGCACACCTTACGAGCATCTCCATACGATATAAAACCCTTGGGCTACTCCATATACATATATATATATATATATATCCTCCTTGAGGTATCCATTTAGGAACGCAGTTTTCACATCCTAAATTAACTTCGAAACTTAAATAAATAATATTCCAAATATTTTATTTCATATTTATTTATATCAAATATGCAAATTCCGAGAATACCCTCAAAGACATATTTCGAAATTAGCTTAAGGTGAAATCCAATTTTATCCTCAAGCCCATTAAGCACTTGGCCAAGCCCAAGTCTTAAACTTAATTTTGTAAGAAGTCCAACTTCGATCCAATAAATGGCCCGAGGCCTATTAAGGTATGGCCTAACGGCCCAACGGCCCGTTAAGGCCCAAAACACTTTCTCTCCTTGTCACTACACGTTGGTGATCCTTTTAAGCCCGACTCTCTAGGTTAAAATCAATCGGCAAGAAAGGAATCCAAGAGTCCGATAGTTATCTAGCCAATCCTGCAGTACCAGATCGTAACTCGATTGAGTGCAAATTTCGACCTAGTCTTTATCCTAGAACCTCACCATAGATAACAGTGCTACGTATAAAACCCTTCAGCTGTGTCCCAATCAAGTGAGAGCCATGGTCTATGTCAAACTCACTAAACTTGATTCTATGATAAAACGGAGATGAGGCAAATTACCAAACTACCCTCCATGTCTCACATGAGTTAGTTCAATACCTAGGCCAAGGATTTCGTAATTTCCCATCGCCGTCCTCATAGGACACTTATCTGGATTACTTGCGAGACTGTGAATCCGTACTCGGTGGTCTAAGCCCGACAATCACCAATCGTCATCAAGATCGCATCTGGCCCGCTGACCCATGCAACAGCAAATCGGGTCGAGGGGAACCAATGAAAGTCAAGACTTCAAAGTCAACTCCGTCAAAACCCCTTTCGGTCTAAGGTTCATGTAGACTACTATAGTGTTATCGTCGGTCGTTGACACTCCTTGAGTAACAAGTCATGTTCGATCGTATGGCCCGTGAGTCAGTGTCCATGAAACGAGTCAATCCTTGATTCGATTCGTATCACAAGTCATGACCTCCGCTTCCAAGCGAGATATCGGCACACGATAGGTCATCGACAAATAAGCCGTGATCGATTATGCAGCACTTAACTGGAGCCTCAGGCTTACGGACTTTTAATGTTCGAGGTTAAGAGTCCATTGGTGCCTTTCTCTCTCGTACCCATCGAGAATAGTGACTTAACTCGACACATTTGGATGTGTTCACTTATTGTTTATCGGATGCTAAGTAAAGAACTCTTATATCCAATAAACGAACAATTCCTTTTATTAAACACACGAAAATATCTTCACACAAAAGGTCGAATGATAAATAACCTAATACACTATAAAATCTAATCCTCGTACAGCATTCGAGGGCTTATTCCTAACATTGACCACTTCATCGAACCGAAGATTCCAGCTTCTGGAGGCTTGTTTGAGTCCATAAATGGACTTGTTCAATTTGCACACCTTATCAGCATCTCCTTGCGCTGTAAACCCTTGGGCAGCTACATATATATTTCCTCCTTGAGGTATCCCTTTAGGAACGCAGTTCTCACATCCATCTGCCAGATCTCATAGTCATAGTGTGCAGCTATCGCAAGCAATGTTCGAATGGACTTCATCATAGCGACAGGCAAAAAGGTCTCCTCATAGTCAATGCCCTCTTTTTTACTGTACCCCTTCGCAACAAGCCTAACTTTGTATGTGTCAACCAATCCGTCAGATCCAATCTTTCTCTTGCAGATCCATTTACACCCAATTGGTCTAAAACCATCTTGGAGGTCTACTAGAGTCCAAACTTAGTTTTCGTGCATAGAATCTATTTCGACTTGCATAGATATAAGCCATTTCTCCGAATCTTTATCCCTTATTGCCTGGTCATAGGTAGTGGATCGTCTCCGACGTTCCCTTCCATCGCAGCAACCTCATGCTCGATGTGGACCATCCCGTATCTCTCAGGCTGGCGAGATACTCTACCCGACCTGTGCAACTCAGGTCGCGTCTCGTACTGCTCTACGGTGTCATCTGTCAGACCCCACTTTTTCCATAACTAGTTTGGCGGATTTTCGCAACGTAAGCTGCGGAAGACCCGATTTATAAAAACTTTTTTTTTTACATAATTAAATATTATACGAACACAAGCCTGTGTTCTGCGAACATTATAGTTTACAAAACCGTAGCCCAAAATATCAAAATATTTGGAACATTAATAACACCCTGCAGGTCACATCCATGTACGCCTAGCCCTCAAAAGTACGTGGAGTCACCGCCATCAGCCTGCCGTAGTCGTGACGTGTCTCAACGTCCGACTCGGTCATACCTACAGCACATAAAACGTGGAATGAGCTATAAAGCTCAGTAAGTGGAAATATGCATGACATGCACGTGCCCTAAATCGCAGAGGCATCCGCGCTAATTCTTACTAACACTCAGTATTCTCATATCATTCTCATTTCTCTGAGGGTCCTTAGCTACTTCTATGCATCATCATATTACGAGCTCAATCCCATACGGATATAAGTAAGATAGTGGCCCACACCGGCTAGGCTAAACGTAGGGTTACTCCCTAGGTCACCATTCGCCAGGTCGCCCCTCTATCTAGCGGTCGCCTTCCCTGGCACTCTGGTTTTCACCATGTGTCTCGTCCAGGTCGCTTCTTCCCGCTAATGAAAATGACAGTTGCTACACGCTGGGTGGCCTACACTAGCTTTACCTAGGTCGCCCCTACCCAGGTCGCTCCTCCTGTCGGACAGTTGCTGCACACTGGGCGGCCTACGCTAGGTTTCCCTAGGTCGCCCCTACCCAGGTCGCTCCTCCTGCCTCACATAATACGTTAGACGGCTTAGAAACCGTCATGGTGCCTTTGTAGAAGTAGCTCATAATATTCACTTCAATCGACCATGTACTGTGCATGGTCATAACTAGAAATCCTCACATAATCCGTGTATGCACATGCTCATGCTGCGTGAGTGATGTCATAAATACTTTCCATGCAAAACATGTCAACATTTCATCTCGCATATCAATCTACATATTCACACCTTCATGCGATAAATACCATGCATGCTCATATCCGAAATAACTACATAAACATGCGTGCATACGATATGCCATATAAATAATGTGACGCATCAACCCATTCATCACGCCATTGCAAAATCATAGATAACAGCTCACCGTGCGATTTCATTATCACCAGTGAAGAACTTCACATACACAACCAAACAGGATATCCCGTAATCACGTAAATTGTAGATAATTTATATCACGTAGGATCATTCAACATAGATAGCCACATAATTCGAATACAAACATGCAGTTTGTGTGTTGTTGGGATTTCCACTTACCCGTCGTCCTTGCGCTATTGACTACTGGAATATGTGAAATTCCTACTTCGTGAGACTACTTTTCGACCCAAAATCTAACTCCCAATTCGCGAACCCTCGACCCGTGAACTAGTTTTCAGCCCGCTCTATCTCACGATTCGTGAACTACCCCAACCCATGAACTAAGGTTCGAACTTCACCAAAAATTCAGATTTCCACTCGTAAATTCATTTTCAGTTGAAGATCTAACCCAAAATCTCAAACGTTATAATTCATCATTTTTGAACTTGATGTTTATCACCCAAGTTCCGAATATTCTCAACAATGTTTTATGTGCTGTAAGTGAAGAATCCACCTACCTATCCTCCAAAGTTGTTCTCATTCTCTCGAAGAATTTCTTCCACCACGATCCTACGAACTCCTGACAACTGCTTTAAGACACCATAATATCTGAGCGTTACGGCCCGAAGTAATTCAAATACAAGCTAGGAGAAATTTCGAAATAGGCTAGCAGATTCCAGAAAAATTTCTGGTTTACAGCAGACACTTCAAAAATTCATAACAATTGGCATGAAAATTGGATCGAGATGATTCGAACGTGTATGGACAGCTGAGAAAGTCAGCTTTCAGAATGGGATGGTCTCGAACGAATCAAAGCCTATTTACTAGGTCAAAAATCTGCAAAACCCAAGCTGCGCAGAAAACGAATTGCAGAAATTTCTGTTTCAAAGCAGAGAATTTAGAAATTAGCCAAAAATTGAAAACGTGTCCAATTGAGATGATTCAAATTGATTTGGAAAGCCCCAGAAGTTAGCTTTCAAAAGAAACCAGCTTTGACTAAATCAGAGCAGTTTAGGTGGGTCAAGACGGAGACACACAAAGCTGCGCCAGTAGTTTTTTTTTTCAAACAGCCGATAAGATTTCCAGTTTCGAAGCATCCAATTGGAAAATTCACAGTAAATCCTAGAAATATCGGATTGAGACGATTCAAGAAGATCTGAAAAGCTTATGAAGTTATCTTTCAACAGAAATAAGTTTCGAAAGGATTGAAACTCAATAGCTAGGTCAAAAACGTTAAAGACTGAAACTGGGCACGGATCTAAAAATAGCAGATATCAGTCAATATCAGTTTCGCACTATCAAATTCAAAAATTCATAACAAATCGTAGAAACGTCGGATTGGTTCGGTTCCAAGTGCTGTGAAAAGTTTGGGAACTTAGCTTTCATCAGAAATTCGTTTCGAAGGAATCCGATCACAATAACTAGGTCAAATGTTCTGAAACGTAAACTGCGCACGGCTCGAAAACAGCTTCGTCAGAATGAAATTCTGTTCTGCAATGTCCACTTTAAAAATTCACAGAAAATCGAAGAATGATCCGATTGGACCAATTCCAAAGGCAGTGAATAGCTGGGAAAGTTATCTTTCAAAAGAATTAAGTTTGATAAGGATCCGAGGGCTTTAACTAAGTCAAAATCGTTTAGAACAGAGGTTGCGCGAACTGCTTTTCCAGAACCAAAAAGTCTCAGATTTCAGTTTGCAAGACCCACTTCAAAAATACATATAAAATCGTAGAGACATCGGATTGAAGCGATTCATGATGCTATGGAAAGCTGAAGGAATAATCTTTCAAACTAGATAATTTTCAATAGGATTGGAACACAGTATATAGGTCAAAAACACGAATTACAGGGGCTACACTAACCGAATTGCTATAAAAATTTGACTTAATAAGAACGAGTTAGAGGGAGATGAGATTCTTTCTTACCTCACTTCCTCAAGCTAGGTTAAATGGTTTGGATTGAGGTGAGCTTGCCAAAAATCCCTCGCACTTGTTCGTCTGCTCCGTTTCTTCCTTCTTCTTTTCTCGGTTTCTCTTCTCTGTTTTTTGCTCTCTCTCTTCTCTTTTCGTTTCTTACTTAGACCAACAATGATTGTTTTTGACTAAGGGGTATGGGCTGACAAATCCTGACGTTGGTTTTCTTTTGCTATAAGGAATCGATTATTTAGTAGGTGATGAGTGTTGGATGTGGCTTTCCCTTTGTATGAAGCAACACATTCATTTATTGCTTTGGGCCTTTCTACTTGGGCCTTTTATTCAGTTTAGTTGAGCTCTAAAATAAATTTGACTTCCATAAATTCGAGCGTGTACCTGATTAATTACACTCTAATCCCGTATTTAATTTACGGGTATTACATACTCACCCCCTTAAAAGAATTTCGCCCCCGAAATTCCGCCTCCTAGAATAAGTTAGGGTAATGATGGTTAGGGAATTGAGTTGTCTCGGAGTTAGGTGATAGATAATCACCTAATAGTTCTTAGTGGTAATCCGTACTAGAGTAATGTGAAAAGAACGAACTCTTATGAAAACATAACCATTCTTTCGAGTTCAGCAATTCTAATTTGAGGACGGAGGATCGAAGTTGTTGATAACTCTATTAGGCAATGATTGTTCGGTTAAGGGAAAACCTTAGAGATTATCCTGAAGCAAGTAAGATTCTTGCATTGATCTGTTCTTGTCTAAGAAGTCACTATGGTAGCCAATTGCAGCAAGATAATCATATTCTTGGCTTCACTCCAATTGAATTTCCAAAACTCCGGCCTTTCTAGGATGAGAATCAAATGGCAAATACGGAAGGTCATATGCGGCGGGATTATCATAACCTACTCGGCGAAACGGTATCATCTATTCTACCCTGATCGTTTTCCCGACATGCAAGGTATCATCTAATATAAGTTTCTAACGTTGTAATCGCAAGGTATATTCTGAATCTTAACAGTCGTCCTAATTGTCGTGTACTAAACGTATACCTAATCTATTATTCTTTTGTTTTTCTACGATGGTTCATACTACTATGATTGATGACAGCGATCCTTCTTTGCCACCTGGTTGGCGATGATGGCGGCGACTTTCTACTAGGGTATATAAATATAATACCTCCTGATTTACGATCGTTGGAGAGGAACCATCTATCGCCTGCTGAGTCGTGGTTTACCCCATTTATTAATTAAATTTCAGTATGGGTAAGGAAACTTACAAATAGTCTATAATCTACTACCCCCTTAAAAGATCTGCCTAGTCTCCATTTCTAGAAAAACTGGAAAGGAATGTCCATGTAGTGACAGGAATTCAAAGAAAGACATTCCAATGAAGTAGAAAGAAAGGAAACAAGATTATAAAGACTCAAGTAAGGTCATCTCGGATTCAGATAGTAGATTCGTGATAGAGCACGCATGACGATCTCCTAAGTTGGTCGGTTTGTATCGTCTTGAGGTTGAGCTAGAGGTAACGAGAATAGGTATAGTTCTGATTCAAGCAAGGACAAGAAAACATGAGCGTCCACCACGGTTCCGCTGCGCTACTCTGATACTGTAAATGTATGACTCACGTGATGAACAGAAACATTGGGGCAGTAAGATCATAGTTTGACATCATAGGGTTTAGGCTAGTTGTGCTAAAAGAATTGGAGCACGACTTCATCCGAGAAAGAAAGAATATATGATAAATAAGAACATGTCGTTGATCATGAATCGATTTAGGGAAATCTCCTGAAATCTTCGGAATACACACATCGGCACGACTATTAATTATTAATACATGTATTTTTTTTTCTCGTCATACCCAAAAAGATGATTACTCCTCTCCTGGGTAATTGGGACCTCATTTCTGACAGGATTAATAACATTCACAGAGGTTGGAATGTTTAGTTTTGGGAATTTCTTTCCTGACCTCCATATGTGGGGTACAAAATTCAGACGCACTTAGATCATTGACAAGTTCATAAATCAGATCTCTAAGTTAGCTGCCAATCTGATCCGTTTGTTCTTGGATCAATTTCGTAAAGTACAAGAGCATCGAGTCAAATTCGTTCATAGGGAATTCAGGTGCAACCCCACGACTTGACTCGCCAACAATTCCCTAAGTCCGCGTCATTTTCTTACAACAACCATTGTCACATCACAAACACGTACATTCGCATTTACTCACAAGTAAATCGTAAAACTTACAGGCAAGGCTGATTCCTCCAGACTTTTGAGCGGCCGTACATGGATAGTCTACAGAACCTCTAACCTAAGCTCTGATACCACACTGTCAGACCCCACTTTTTCCATAACTAGTTTGGCGGATTTTCGCAACGTAAGCTGCGGAAGACCCGATTTATAAAAACTTTTTTTTTACATAATTAAATATTATACGAACACAAGCCTGTGTTCTGCGAACATTATAGTTTACAAAACCGTAGCCCAAAATATCAAAATATTTGGAACATTAATAACACCCTGCAGGTCACATCCATGTACGCCTAGCCCTCAAAAGTACGTGGAGTCACCGCCATCAGCCTGCCGTAGTCGTGACGTGTCTCAACGTCCGACTCGGTCGTACCTACAGCACATAAAACGTGGAATGAGCTATAAAGCTCAGTAAGTGGAAATATGCATGACATGCACGTGCCCTAAATCGCAGAGGCATCCGCGCTAATTCTTACTAACACTCAGTATTCTCATATCATTCTCATTTCTCTGAGGGTCCTTAGCTACTTCTATGCATCATCATATTACGAGCTCAATCCCATACGGATATAAGTAAGATAGTGGCCCACACCGGCTAGGCTAAACGTAGGGTTACTCCCTAGGTCACCATTCGCCAGGTCGCCCCTCTATCTAGCGGTCGCCTTCCCTGGCACTCTGGTTTTCACCATGTGTCTCGTCCAGGTCGCTTCTTCCCGCTAATGAAAATGACAGTTGCTACACGCTGGGTGGCCTACACTAGCTTTACCTAGGTCGCCCCTACCCAGGTCGCTCCTCCTGTCGGACAGTTGCTGCACACTGGGCGGCCTACGCTAGGTTTCCCTAGGTCGCCCCTACCCAGGTCGCTCCTCCTGCCTCACATAATACGTTAGACGGCTTAGAAACCGTCATGGTGCCTTTGTAGAAGTAGCTCATAATATTCACTTCAATCGACCATGTACTGTGCATGGTCATAACTAGAAATCCTCACATAATCCGTGTATGCACATGCTCATGCTGCGTGAGTGATGTCATAAATACTTTCCATGCAAAACATGTCAACATTTCATCTCGCATATCAATCTACATATTCACACCTTCATGCGATAAATACCATGCATGCTCATATCCGAAATAACTACATAAACATGCGTGCATACGATATGCCATATAAATAATGTGACGCATCAACCCATTCATCACGCCATTGCAAAATCATAGATAACAGCTCACCGTGCGATTTCATTATCACCAGTGAAGAACTTCACATACACAACCAAACAGGATATCCCGTAATCACGTAAATTGTAGATAATTTATATCACGAAGGATCATTCAACATAGATAGCCACATAATTCGAATACAAACATGCAGTTTGTGTGTTGTTGGGATTTCCACTTACCCGTCGTCCTTGCGCTATTGACTACTGGAATATGTGAAATTCCTACTTCGTGAGACTACTTTTCGACCCAAAATCTAACTCCCAATTCGCGAACCCTCGACCCGTGAACTAGTTTTCAGCCCGCTCTATCTCACGATTCGTGAACTACCCCAACCCATGAACTAAGGTTCGAACTTCACCAAAAATTCAGATTTCCACTCGTAAATTCATTTTCAGTTGAAGATCTAACCCAAAATCTCAAACGTTATAATTCATCATTTTTGAACTTGATGTTTATCACCCAAGTTCCGAATATTCTCAACAATGTTTTATGTGCTGTAAGTGAAGAATCCACCTACCTATCCTCCAAAGTTGTTCTCATTCTCTCGAAGAATTTCTTCCACCACGATCCTACGAACTCCTGACAACTGCTTTAAGACACCATAATATCTGAGCGTTACGGCCCGAAGTAATTCAAATACAAGCTAGGAGAAATTTCGAAATAGGCTAGCAGATTCCAGAAAAATTTCTGGTTTACAGCAGACACTTCAAAAATTCATAACAATTGGCATGAAAATTGGATCGAGATGATTCGAACGTGTATGGACAGCTGAGAAAGTCAGCTTTCAGAATGGGATGGTCTCGAACGAATCAAAGCCTATTTACTAGGTCAAAAATCTGCAAAACCCAAGCTGCGCAGAAAACGAATTGCAGAAATTTCTGTTTCAAAGCAGAGAATTTAGAAATTAGCCAAAAATTGAAAACGTGTCCAATTGAGATGATTCAAATTGATTTGGAAAGCCCCAGAAGTTAGCTTTCAAAAGAAACCAGCTTTGACTAAATCAGAGTAGTTTAGGTGGGTCAAGACGGAGACACACAAAGCTGCGCCAGTAGTTTTTTTTTTCAAACAGCCGATAAGATTTCCAGTTTCGAAGCATCCAATTGGAAAATTCACAGTAAATCCTAGAAATATCGGATTGAGACGATTCAAGAAGATCTGAAAAGCTTATGAAGTTATCTTTCAACAGAAATAAGTTTCGAAAGGATTGAAACTCAATAGCTAGGTCAAAAACGTTAAAGACTGAAACTGGGCACGGATCTAAAAATAGCAGATATCAGTCAATATCAGTTTCGCACTATCAAATTCAAAAATTCATAACAAATCGTAGAGACGTCGGATTGGTTCGGTTCCAAGTGCTGTGAAAAGTTTGGGAACTTAGCTTTCATCAGAAATTCGTTTCGAAGGAATCCGATCACAATAACTAGGTCAAATGTTCTGAAACGTAAACTGCGCACGGCTCGAAAACAGCTTCGTCAGAATGAAATTCTGTTCTGCAATGTCCACTTTAAAAATTCACAGAAAATCGAAGAATGATCCGATTGGACCAATTCCAAAGGCAGTGAATAGCTGGGAAAGTTATCTTTCAAAAGAATTAAGTTTGATAAGGATCCGAGGGCTTTAACTAAGTCAAAATCGTTTAGAACAGAGGTTGCGCGAACTGCTTTTCCAGAACCAAAAAGTCTCAGATTTCAGTTTGCAAGACCCACTTCAAAAATACATATAAAATCGTAGAGACATCGGATTGAAGCGATTCATGATGCTATGGAAAGCTGAAGGAATAATCTTTCAAACTAGATAATTTTCAATAGGATTGGAACACAGTATATAGGTCAAAAACACGAATTACAGGGGCTACACTAACCGAATTGCTATAAAAATTTGACTTAATAAGAACGAGTTAGAGGGAGATGAGATTCTTTCTTACCTCACTTCCTCAAGCTAGGTTAAATGGTTTGGATTGAGGTGAGCTTGCCAAAAATCCCTCGCACTTGTTCGTCTGCTCCGTTTCTTCCTTCTTCTTTTCTCGGTTTCTCTTCTCTGTTTTTTGCTCTCTCTCTTCTCTTTTCGTTTCTTACTTAGACCAACAATGATTGTTTTTGACTAAGGGGTATGGGCTGACAAATCCTGACGTTGGTTTTCTTTTGCTATAAGGAATCGATTATTTAGTAGGTGATGAGTGTTGGATGTGGCTTTCCCTTTGTATGAAGCAACACATTCATTTATTGCTTTGGGCCTTTCTACTTGGGCCTTTTATTCAGTTTAGTTGAGCTCTAAAATAAATTTGACTTCCATAAATTCGAGCGTGTACCTGATTAATTACACTCTAATCCCGTATTTAATTTACGGGTATTACATCATCAGACACTGGAGTCTGTGAAAGCGCTTCTGACGACTCTCCAAGAGTTACTTCGCGACCAGCTCCACCTTCTCGAACGAACTCTTCTTTGAGAAAGTGGTCCTGAAGGGCTGCAATGATTCTCTGATCGTCGTGTAAGTAAAATTGTATCCCACGGAATCCTCAGGATACTCGACAAACGTTCTCTCACAGCCTTCAATTCCAGTTTATCTGTCTTGAGCTTTTTCACGAATGCAGGGCTACCCCAAACTCTAATGTGATTCAAGCTCGGTCTTCGTCCTATCCTTATCTGCTACGAAATACGATCGACAGACTTTGTAGGACGTCTATTCAGAATGTGTGCCGCTGGCAACAGGGCATGGCCTCACAACAATATGGGCAGATCTGTGAAGCTCAGCATAGATCAAACTTTATCCAATAGAGTTCGATTTCTGCGTTCGGACACACCGTTCAACTGCGGTGTTCTGGGCGGTGTCATTCGTGAAATAATCCCATTCTCTTTCAAGAACTCGTCAAACTCGAGGCTCATGTACTCGCCACCTCGATCTGACCGAACGGATTTGCTGCTCTTTTCAGTTTGATTTTCCACCAAAGCCTTGTACTCTTTGAACCATTCAAAAGTATCAGACTTGTGCTTCATGAGATACACCTTCCTGAAGCGAGAATGATCATCAGTGAAGGTAACGAAATAGTGGAAGTTACCACGAGCCGCTACCCCGAACGGTCTGCAAACATCCGTGTGGATCAACCCGAGAAGTTCTACAGCTCTCGCAAAAGTCCCTCCGAAGGGCAACTTGGCCATCTTTCCAAGGATACAAGATTCGCAAGTCATATAGGAATTAGACCCAAACGGCCTTATAATGCCGATTTCTCCAACTCGAGAATCTTCTGTTCTCCAGCGTGACCGAGTCGAAGATTCCACAACAGTCTCGAGTTCGACTCCAATTTTCGTTTGTTGGTGATTGTATTCACAGTTTTTGTTTTATCTTCGACATCTAGATAATATAATCCATTCAGTAAACTTGCACTTCCGATGCAATTATTTCCAAAATAAATATTGCGTATATTATTACTAAAACGGAACTCCTAATCGTTTCCGCTCAAAACGGGAATAGAAACAATATTCTTAAGCCCCTTAGGCAAAACTAAACAATTGGAAAGTAGTAAACTATGTCTAGTAGATAAAACGAGAGTTCTTTATCCAATGTGGGTCATCAGTACACTATGTCCGCTTTTTGATCATTGATATCTCGCTCCACCAGTTTCCTACTTCGTTCCAAACCATGGTTCGAAACACAGATGTGAGCACTCCCGAGTCTAAGATCCACGAAGCGGAATATACTGTCATAGAATAATTAGTTTCTAAAATGTAAAGTTCTTTACCTGAGGCGGCTAGCTTTGGACAATCACGCTTCCGATGGCCAAGCTCATTGCAGTGAAGGCATTTGTCCGTCGGCTTGGCACCTTTGTACACGTTCTTCTTGGCCGTGCCTTTCGAAATTCACCCATTGGACTTAGTGGGCTTGTCCGACTTTTTCTTTCTGCTCGACCCTCGAGTCTTAGCATTCGCGACAAGAATAACTTCCTTTCCTTTCACCTTCTTCATCTGAGTTTGCGCCACTGACAACTGGTTCATCAACCCAGTCAACGTCATCCCGGCCTTGTTCAAATTAAAGCACAATGAACGAATTGAAGGAAAGTGGGAGCGACTGAATTATCAGATAATTCTGGAGCTCATTATCCATGATAAAGTCCAGTGCCTCGAGTCTTTCGATCCAATCGATCATCTTGAGCACATGCTCTCCAACGTCACTACCCTCGGCCATTTTGCAATGAAATAGTTGCTCCGTAAGGGAATAGCAAGCACTCCTGGAATGTTCGCCAACAAGCTCCTTCAAATGAAACAAAATGGCGCCCACTTCTATTTCCGAGTGAGTGCGCTACAACTCATTGCTCATGGAAGAAAGTATATAGCCCTTGACCTTTGGCTCGTCAATCTGCCACTTGGCATACGCAGCCCAGTCTCCGTCATTCGCATCAGCCCCTGGAACTTGCGGTACGGGAGAATCGAGGAAACAAGTTAACGACTCCATACTAGGACTATCCTCATGTTACGGAGCCAATCCACGTAGTTTGGTCCAACCAAACAATTTCTCTCAAGCAGCATAGTAATAATGTTCGTCATCGCAGTAAATAGAAAGAAACGTAAAGCTGCAGAAAATAAAGATCTAATTAGGTTTATCTTATCATTCATCAAGCGCAAACAAGGACTTTTCGTTTCGCTTGACTCCACTATTTTTCTCGAAAACACTATCCTCCAATAGACCTTTTTGGTCTAAACGATTATGAGAGTTTGGATTATTCCAAGTAATTATGTAAATTGGGGGTACAAATTAGAAAACTCGATATGCTTGTTAGGTGATGTTTAAGTATGTGAAAATGTTCGATTAAGCGCTTGAATGTGATTAAAATGTTAAGAAAATCGAATTTGTGTGATCTTATGCTCAACTAGAATATTTTTGTGATCACCTGGTTACGAACGTCTTCGTATGAATGGAATCTCATTACGTGAGTGATATGTGAATTGAAGATGTGATTGAGTTATTTTAGGAAAGAATGTCGTTGGGATCACTCTGATATGAATGATTGTATGTTACATATTGAAAAGATATTCTGATTGAGCTGAAACGTGATTGAGTCGTTTAGGAAAGAATATCGATGTGATCATCCGGATATGAATGACTATGCTGTATATATGGAAAGGATATTCTGACTAAGTGCTTACCTGTGATTTAGGAAAGAATATCAATGATATATCCAATGAGTGCGATATTATGTGCATCTTAAATCAGTGAACCATGATCTATCTTCCCTTATACGACTTAGGATTTATATTTTGGAAAGTGATTGATTGATTGGGCTTATATGTGGTAAGATGCAGATTGAGTCTATTTATGGAATGTGTTGAAATCAGATGAGATCACCATACATGGAAAGTATGCTTTGTATTATACTCAGTAAATTCTGTGCGAATTGGCTATCATATTTAGGGAAAGAAATCGTTGATTGAGCTTACCATTGATAATATGCTGAGTGGAATTATATATGGAATATGCTGACTAACGGATGAGATTACAGTGGAATGAAAGTTATATGTGGTATTTATGGTAAGTGATCATACATGAACGTTGAGCTTGATTGGTTTATTCTTGGCATGAGTTATTGAGTTAATGCACATGAAAACAGAGCTGTCTCTTGCATATTGTCGTGCTTAACTTTCCTTGTGAAGTGTAGAAGCGAATATTGGGTCTATATAGAAGAAAACACTTCACGTTGAAGGACACACAACGAACACACAAGCAAACGAATCCCTTAGAGTTTTGAGCCGAAATATGCGATTCCTTCGTTTGTGTTGAGCTTTTACTTGCGAATTATGTACCCTTTGAGTTATCTTTAGCAACACCCTACCTTAAACCTTGTCTTCGGACGTGTTGTGTCTGCGGACGCATTGAACGCACAAAGGAGCACGGTTGGAGTCTTCCGCACGTGGAGGGACGAATTTGGTGGATTCGGTGGCCCTTCGGTAGCAAGCTGCATCCAATCGTGGAATAGGTTTCCAGGGTTAACGACGTTGATCGAAACTTGGCATGCGGCAGCCTAGGTGGAGGTTTAGTTTCCAAAGTGCTTCGGTTGTGTAAGGGTCAATCATTTTGTAACCAAAATCGGTAATACCTAGTCATTGATTGGAACTCTTGGGGAGATCACACCCCAAGGACAGGATCAAACCCACGTTGGGGATATAACCTGTATAAAAATCTCGTCTCACTTTACTTTCTGCTATTTACTTTTCTGTGAGACAAACCCGGAACGTGTGCTAATAACTTGGTGCTGTCTTTGAAACGATTTCTAAAAATAACGTGATATTCTGAAACCGGGTTAGGGAGATAACTTTGATACTCGTAGTGCTTTCTCGAAAATAACATACTCTGCAAATATCTTCTTAAAGAAAAGTATTTTTCAAAGAAGAACAAGCCAATTTTTTTATAGCCTAATTGACCACCCCTCTTTGGCATATTTTACACTTCATTTGGTATCAGAGCCAGGTTACTCAACGAAAGGCCTAACACGCCTGAGTTAAGATCTAATGGCTTTTTCGAGTGATGTTTTCGCAGATGGTCAATCCCACTCTAGGCTACCTCTCTTTGATGGAATGAACTACGCAGTGTGGAAGAATAGTATGATCGAGTTTCTGATCGTTGTAAACTACGATCTTTGGGAAACAATCATCAATGGACCATATACAGCTAACAAAACCGATGGAACCCCAAAGGACACTAAAGATTACAGTCCTGATGACAAAAAGGGAATCACGCGAAATGCAAAGGTGAAAAACATGCTTGCATGCGCACTCACACGGGAATAATACATTCGGGTTAGTTCCTGCTCATCGGTAAAGGCTACGTGGGATATGCTCCAAGTTACTCATGAAGCAACTCAACGAGTTGTGCAAAAAAGACTGGCTCTGCTCACTCATCAGTACGAACTGTACTCGATGGAATCTGACGAGAATATAAGCCAGATGTATGCCAGATTCATGGAAATCATCAACCAAATGTTCTCTCTCGGCAAGAAGGTCACCGACGGTGAACAAGTGAGAAAGATACTGAGATCACTGCCGCGACAATGAAATGCCAAAGTTACTTCCAACTACGAAGCAAAGGATCTATAAGCGCTTAGCATCTCCGAACTGATTGGATCTCTTATATCCTACGTGATGATTCAAACATCAATCAATGAGAAGTCGGAGAACAAAAATCAGAAGTCCATTGCATTCAAATCCAACCAAGAAGAATCTGATTCTGACGACGAAAAAGAAGGCTTGATGAACGACTTAGCCATGCTTACCAAAAGATTCGAAAGATTCCAGCAGAAAAAGAAATTCAAGGGGAACTTCAACAAATTCCAAAACAAAAACAAAGGGATCTGACGTCTGGAAAGAAAGTTCAGAAATGTTTCCGATGCAACAAACCAGGCCATTATGCACATGAATGCCCAACAACCAACAATGAAAAACCAAGGAAGCAGAAGGCTATGGTGACGGAATCAAATAACTCCGAACTAGAACAAAGTGAGGACGAGGATCACGTTTATATGGCTGACGAGGATCAGGTATCCCATTTTTCCTCCATGAAGAAAATTCATATCCTAAACAGTTTATATAACAATGATTATGAAAGTGACTCATCTGTGTCTGATATAAAAAAAGTAACAGAAGAATTGTGTGCCTTACTTCAAAAAGTAGAGAGAAAGATTAAGTCACTAATTCCTTGAATAAGGAGTTGATAAAACAGCGAGATCACCTAGCTAAGGAAAAACATGAGGCTGGCCTAGAGATCTCACGTTTGAAAGGAGAGTTAGTTACTGTTGAGAAAGAGGAAATTCCATGCGACTGTGAGAACTTGGAAAAGAAAAACAGTGTCTTATCGAGAGATATCGTAGAACTTAGGAATTCCTTAGATAGAGAAAAGCATAAAGTTGATAGACTCCTTAAGGATAAGCAGAACCTAGACATGGTGTTAAGCATTCCTAGGAATATTGGTAGAGCAGGTATAGGTTATTCCACTGAAGTAAAGCATGCTAAACATTCTGTGTCTAAGCTTAAATGTTTTTGTTGTGGTAGAAGTGGCCATTATGCATACAACTGTCCTTTTAAAGAGAATTGATAAAGCTAAGTATGTCTGGAGACCTAAGAAGTCACCTGTAAAGGCCATTGTTGTATCTGATTGTAACAGGAGATCACCGTCTATGCAGAATGATATCTCATATGTTAACAGAAGTTGTTTCTCCGCTAACATGTTAGGACCCAATAGAAATTGGGTACCTCAGAAGAGAACTTCTTTCTACAGGTACGATGGAGGAATTCCATCAAGAAAAACAGGTGGTATCTCGACAGCGGGTGCTCCCGCCACATGATAGGTGATATAGATAATTTTGTGTCGTTAAAGGCGGTTGATGGAGGATACGTTTCGTACGCTAATGACGCAAAAGCCAAATTCGTGGGAGTTGGTACTGTTGGTAACAATTTAAATATCACTATAGATAACGTATGGTTTGTTAGGAACTTAGAACATAATTTAATAAGCATTAGCTAATTATGTGATGATGGACATACCGTAGCTTTCGCCAAAGATATGTGCTTTGTTAAAAAGGATGATGAGATTGTGTTTAGTGCATCTAGCCATGGTAACATTTAATGCATCACTCTTGATGATATTGGTAACCAAAATGTCAAGTGTCTAGCAGTTACGCAGGATATCACATGGTTATGGCACAGACGCCTGGGACATGCTAACATGGAACTGATGTCTAACATATCATGCAACGAATTGGTGAGAGGTATTCCAGATATGAAAGCCACCAAGAACAGAATCTGTAAAGCATGCCAAATGGGGAAACAGACCAAGACGTCCTTTAAACCTAAGAATGTGATATCTCGTCCAGACCACTGGAACTGCTGCATCTTGACCTTTTTGGTCCAGTACATGTTATGTTATTGAGAGGTAAACGATATGCCTTTGTTATCGTAGAGGACTATACTAGGTACACATGGGTCTTATTTCTTGCGCACAAAAGTGAGGCTCTAGATAATCTTGCACCACCGATTAAGAAGCTAGAAACTGATAAAGAGATGAAGGTCCGTAAGATTAGGAGTCATAACGATCTAGAATTTGATAGTAAATCCTTTGCATTTTTTTGTGATGAAAATGGTTATAGTCATAATTTTTCAGCCCCTATTACGCCTCAACAGAACGGAGTGGTCGAGAGGAAAAATAGAGTACTACAAGAAATGGCTAGGACTATGTTGAGCGAATATAATACTCCTAAACATTTTGGGGCCGAAGCTGTTAGTACGGCATGTTATGTTGCGAAGAGGATTTTCCTTAGACCGATTATTAAGAGAACTCCCTATGAACTTTGGAACGATAAAACCCCTAACATAAGATATGTCAACGTATTTGACTGCAAATGATTCATTTTGAATGATAGGGATAAGAGAGGAAATTCGATTCCAAGGTAGATGAAGGGATATTCCTAGGTTACAGCCTTCATTCCAAAGCTTTTAGAGTGTTTAATAATAGGAAAAGACTGTTCAAGAATCTGTGCATGTTACATTTGATGAATTTCCTAACGCAGATGCTACTGAGGATGGTATAGTTGTGTCTCCTGCAGATATACAGGTTACTGACAAAGGAGTGAACGCAATTCCAAAGGAACTAGATACTAAGTCAGAGGAACCTGAAGCTTCAGACGAACAACAGCACAGAAAGTTCAAACATGCTTCCAGTCATCCCACTGAACAAGTCATAGCGAATATCACTTCAGGGATCGAAACGAGAGCAACTGCACGAAACGATATTGCTGCAGAATCCCATGACGTGCTGTTATCAACCATGGAACCTAAGACAGTAAATGAAGCTCTTGACGATGAATTGTGGGTGATTGCTGTCAGGACCCGTCATCCCGCTCTCGTATTCCGTTCTAATTCTAAGTGTAAATGCTTTGGTGATCGTGCGAATACGTAAAAATGCGAATAAAATTTTTCATTTTAAAAATGCATGCAGAAATTTATTATATACATGCCAAAAGAATGTTATACATCATTCGACATCCTCATGCCCTTGTCTACAAAATACAAGTGTACGTGTGTGTGTGCAGCCAAAAGCTCCCTATGCGCCCGGCCTTCACAGGTCGTCATCCATACACACACTCCCACCTCAAAAGCGGTCGGACTGCGTCAAAAGATCGGCCTCGCGTAAAAGTTAGATCACGTACCGTGATCGTCAGTACCTACAACACGTAACATAAATAATGAGCCACCGAGGCTCAGTAAGCAGAAATTATGCATGAATGCACGTGTCCTAGCGGACGACAATCCACGTCGTCGTTTCCTAACGCTCGTACTCTTTTTCTCATAATCGTACTCTTTTCTTTCGCTCTTACTCTTTTTCTTATACTCTTATTTCTTATACTCTTATTTCTTACGGGCCCTCGGCTTTCGTTTCCCCAGCCTCTTATTACGTCTTATCGTACGGGGTAATTACCCAGCCTCTTATTCAGGCCTTATCGTACGGGGTATTTACCCAGCCTCTTATCCAGGCCTTATCGTACGGGTATGTACCCAGCCTCTTATTCAGGCCTTATCGTACGGGGTATGTACCCAGCCTCTTATTCAGGCCTTAGAGTAGCCTCTTATTCAGGCCTTAAAGGCTGCATAAGGGAAGCCGTGACTCTTCATTCGAGTCGACACAAACGCCAATATCGGCGAATATACATCGCACACAGACGATCTTATGCACGCTCATGCCTCGCTCCTTACTTCCTACTCATGCGTGCAAATGCTCATGTTATGCTCATATACATATGCAAATCATACTATCATGCATAGAATTAAATCCTCTCATACGTACGCATTTCATAGAAGATACACGAGCATGTAATTCACATAATTGGACGCAGACAAGTTACGTGTCGTAGTTGAATTTCTACTTACCTGTCGTCCGAGCGAAATTAGTATTTTCCCCGTTTGCTCCTAACGTACGACCTTTAAGCACAAATAATGACGTATGAGTATTACGCCTTTATAAGATCCCTTAGTCAAATTAAATCATCTCACCTCATTAAATTTGCTAAATTATAAGTCGTTAATTTCAAGTCTAGATTAAGTCTCTTGTCCCATAAATTTCCTAAGTAAGGTTAGTATAAAATTCGTGACTAGGAAATTCGGCAAAATTCCTAATTTTTAACCTTAATCATAAAATTATTATATCAGTACGTTATCTGAAATATTGGTTATCTGTGTTCTTGAAAAGTGTTGAAATATTTTGCTTAATATTGTATGTGAAGATCTCGGTATAATTTTATAAAGTAGGATTTCGACGTTTTATTAGATCTCGACATTATACTAGAAGGACTCGACATTTTTATCTTGTGATATCTCGACATTATTGTTGATGTTTAGCTCGACATTTTAGCTAATTTACCTAGACATTTCATTTCGACATTTTGAAGAAAATGTCGACGTGACTCACATGGTTCGACATTATGTTTAACATCTCGCCATTTATCATAGATAAGTCTCGGCATTTTATTCGGTTATAAGGTCTCGACATTTTGTGTATATTTCGTTCGACATCTTATCTAACATTTCGACATTTTTATCCTAGGATGCCTCGACATCTTTGTTTATGAATTCGACATTTTCAAGTAAGGGCTCGCCATTTGTTTCGACAAATGGGGCAGAAAATATCGACATGCATTCCATCATGGACCTCGACATTTAATACCCCCCGATACGTTACTCGACATCCTTACTAACATTTCGATATTTTCATCTGGAAATGTCGACATGAACATTCATGTATCTCGACATTTATAAAATGTCGATATATAATTCGTCGACATCTCATGCGACCTTTCGACATTTATCCGGCTAGTCGATTTCGACATTTGTATTGATTCCTTCGAGTTCGTCATTTCATCAGATCTCGACATTAAATGTGTAAGGATTCGACATTTTACCTTGCATTGTGTCGACATTTTTGGTTCAATTAAACTCGACATTTATCATGAATAAGTCTCGACGCTTTTAACTCGACATTTATAAAATGTCGACGTATAAGTCATGTCGATATTTCATGCATGAGCTCGACATTTATATGTTTACTATCATCTCGACTTTTACTTCGACATTTTTCATCATCTTCGATTTTTTTAGCATTCTTCACCCCTCGGCTCGCTTCGTAGCTTGTTCTACCTAGCATTCTAAGTTCCAAATCTTATGCTAAACTACTTAACCCCATGTTTGCTCCTACCGATTGCTTCATTCGGAATTATGCTAAACATTTTACGTGGTTTTCTTCAACCACTTGCTTTTAATGCCGATTAATGCTCTCAACTACTTCTAAGATAACGAATTTAGAGCTTAGGGAGGGGTTTTACTTACTAATTCCGAATTCTCGAGCGGTTTGAGGGCGATGCTTTGAAGCTTGCTTCGACTTCTTCCTTTGCTTCTTTTCGTTTTTTGGGGTCGTGGGTTTTCTTTTGGGGATTCAAGTGTTTTTAATTATTTTGGTTAGATATTTTCTTTAGCTCATGATAGATAAGGCACATGGTGGTGTGGGTTTTTCATTATTTTGGGGGAACTTGTCTCCCAAGTTGGTATCTTTTATGGATTGGGCTAAGTTTGAGTGTTAGCCCAATTTTAATATTTCTTCATCCCATGAATTTTCTTGACCCATTTTGGTGTTTCATGGTCCAATAGAATCCTAGCCACATCCTCATACAATTGTCTTTTAAATTTTCTTCCTTCCTTAATAGTGCCTAAAATCCCTTACATAATTATGGATTGTCATAAGCACTTTATTATTAGTACGTAATACTCACAAAATCACGAGCATGGGATTTCATGAATTCACATAAACGTAGAACATACACGTAATTAACACAAAATCACGTAAGTCATACACGAAATTTTATTGGCCGACCTAATTTTCAGGGACCGGGGTCCTACATCCTCCCCCCCTTAAGGAGGATTTCGCCCCTGAAATCAGCCTATGTGAACAATTCGGGGTAACGAATTCGCATTTCGTCCTCCCGTTCCCATGTGGCTTCTTCCGTTGACTGGTTCCGCCACAGTACTTTCATTAAAGGAATGTCTTTATTCCTAAGTCTTTTGGTCTCGTACATCAATATCTCCACCGGAGTCTCTTCGTAGCTTAGATCCGGTTTCAATTGTTGATGCAGAGATTCATTTCCTAGAACGTGGTTCGGGTCAGCTATGTATTTCCGCAGTGTCGAGACGTGGAACACGTCATGCACTTGCGATAATGACGCGGGTAGCTCCAGCTGGTATGCTACCTCGCCTACCCTTTTTAGTATCCTAAAGGGTCCTATATACCTAGGACTTAGCTTCCCTTTCTTCCCAAATCTTTCACGCCTTTCATCGGCGATACTTTAACAAACACCATATCGCCTTCTTTAAATTCCAGTGGTCGACGTCTTCGGTCCGCGTAGTTTTTCTGTCGACTCTGTGCCGTTCTCATTCTTTCTCGTATAGTGGTAATAGCTTCCGTCATTTCTCGTACTATGTCAGGGCCTAACACTGCCCGTTCGCCAACCTCGTCCCAATGTACTGGGGATCTGCATCTACGTCCGTATAGCGCTTCGTACGGTGCCATTCCAATGGTGACGTGGTAGCTATTATTATAGGAGAACTCGATCAATGGGAGATATTTACTCCAATTCCCTTTGAAATCTAGTACGCATGCTCGCAGCATGTCCTCCAACGTCTGTATCGTCCGCTCAGATTGACCGTCCGTCTGCGGATGGTAGGCGGTACTAAAGGATAGCCTGGTTCCCATTGCCTTTTGTAAGCTAGTCCAGAATTTCGATAGAAATCTGGAGTCGCGATCCGAGACTATCAACGATGGAACGCCGTGCAGTCGCACTATTTCTTGGATATAGAGCTCCGCGTATCGTTCCATGGAATACGTCGTACTTATTGGTAGGAAATGGGCCGACTTGGTTAGTCGGTCGACAATCACCCAAATCGCGTCGTGCCCTTTCGCATTTCTAGGCAATCCTACTACGAAGTCCATGGTAATGTTATCCCATTTCCATTCCGGAATGGGTAACGGTTGCAGGGTTCCTGCCGGCCTTTGATGCTCGGCTTTGATCTGCTGGCATGTCAGGCATTGACTCACGAAAGTCGCGATGTCCTTTTTCATGCCTGGCCACCAGTAGTTTTTCTTTAAGTCTCTGTACATCTTCGTTGCTCCTGGATGTACCGAGTATGCTGTAGCGTGTGCTTCCGTCATTATTAGCCGTCGTAGTTCGGCGTCGCCTGGCACGTACACCCGGTTCTTGAAGTATAATCGTTCGTCTTCCCGTATCATAAGGTTTCCAGTGGTTTGCTCCGGTTGTGCCTCCTTAATCTTTACATATAACTCGTCTGCTCCTTGTGCTGTCTTGATCTGCTCCAGCAGTGTTGGTTGCAAAGTTAAGGCTGCTAGTTGCGCCTCAACTTCGCCTAACCTTACGACTTCTACTTCCAGCAGTTGTAGTTCTGCACTGACTGCTTTTCGACTTAAGGCATCGGCTACTATGTTCGCCTTGCCTGGGTGGTAGTTGATTACGCAGTCATAATCCTTAACTAACTCTAACCACCTCCTCTGCCTCATATTTAACTCCTTTTGCGTGAAGAAGTATTTGAGGCTCTTATGGTCGGTGTATATCTCACACCGCTCTCCATAGAGGTAATGCCTCCAAATTTTGAGGGCAAAGACCACTGCCGCCAATTCTAAGTCGTGCGTCGGGTAATTTTTCTCGTACTCCTTTAGTTGACGAGAGGCGTATGCTACTACATTCCCGTTCTGCATTAGCACACATCCTAACCCGTTCTTCGACGCATCGCTATAAACGGTAAACCCTCCTGCTCCTGATGGGATTGTGAGAACTGGGGCCGTCGTAAGCCTTTCCTTCAGCTCTTGGAAGCTCCGTTCACATTCTACGGTCCACTGAAAAGGCGTATTCTTCTTGGTCAGCCTCGTCAGTGTCGATGCTATCTTCGAGAAGTCCTTTATGAACTTCCTATAGTATCCTGCCAGACCGAGGAAGCTTCGTATTTCCGTCACGTTCGTCGGCCTGGGCCAATTGCTAATAGCTTCTATCTTCTTCGGGTCCACTGAGATTCCTTCTCCTGATACTATGTGCCCTAAGAAGGCGACTTGGTCGAGCCAAAATTCGCACTTCTTGAACTTGGCGTATAGTTGCTTCTCCCGTAGTATCCCTAGAACTTCCCTCAGGTGTTCTTCGTGCTCCTCCTTCGTTTTCGAGTAGACTAGGATGTCATCTATGAAGACGATGACAGACCTATCTAAGTATGGCTTGAACACCCGGTTCATTAAATCCATAAAGGCTGCGGGCGCATTAGTCAACCCGAATGGCATCACCAGAAATTCGTAGTGGCCATAACGGGTACTAAAGGCCGTCTTCGGGACGTCTTCTTTCCGGATCCTTAGTTGGTGATAGCCCGATCTTAAGTCGATCTTGGAGAAGACCGTTGCACCTTGCAGTTGATCGAATAGATCGTCTATCCTAGGGAGTGGGTACTTGTTCTTGATCGTCAACTTGTTCAACTCCCTGTAGTCTATGCATAACCGCATGGATCCGTCTTTCTTTTTCACGAATAGCACCGGCGCTCCCCAAGGAGAGAAACTCGGCTGTATGAACTCCTTCTGCATGAGTTCGTCGAGTTGATCCTTTAATTCCTTCATCTCCGTCGGTGCTAGTCGATAGGGCGTCTTAGATACTGGTGCCGCTCCAGGTACCAGATCTATAACGAACTCTATTTCCCGTTCGGGCGGTAGTCCCGGTAACTCTTCGGGAAACACGTCGGGGAAGTCCTTAACTATTGGTACTTCCTCGAGTTTCGGGGAGGCGTTCTCTTCCGACTTGATAGCGAATACCAGATAGGCTTCACACCCCGATTTGATCAGTCGCTGAGCTTTCAACGCTGATATTCTAGAGATCATGGTCCCTTTACTAGTTCCTACGAACTTAAAGGTTTCATCTCCGTCTACGTTGAGTGTGACTATCTTGCGGTGGCAGTCTATGACAGCTCCGTACTTTGACAGCCAATCCATTCCAAGGATTACCTCATAATCATTCATGGGAATTATTATGAGGTCTGTGGGCAGTTCCTTGTCCCCGATTACTATTGGGCAATCCCGTAAAACCTGATTGGTTTGGGTGGAATTCCCGTTTGGAACTGTTACCCTAAATTCGCACTCAGCTTGGTGAGGCGTGACTCCTACCCTCGCGACATACTTAGTAGACGCGAATGAATGGGTCGCTCCTGAGTCGACTAGTATGCATGTGGGGGTCTGGTAAACGAGGAGGGTACCTGTCACCACGGCCGGGTTATTTTCTGCTTCTTCGGAGGTTATGGTGTAGACCCTGGCCGGTACCCTTGGAGGTTCTATCGGGTTCCTAGCTTGGCTTCCGGATACATCTTCCGGACATGCCCTCGAATAATGGCCCGTCTTGCCACACTTGTAGCAAACGGCGTTCTGGGAGTTGCAGACTCCCGAGTGTCTCCGTGCGCATTTCGGGCATACGGGTAGATCCAGCTGGGGCCTACCCTGGTTGGGCTTGAACTGTGGGGGTGGTCCAGGTCGATATTGAGGCCCCTGTTTCCCTTCCTGGGCCACGAATTGCCGTTTCGGATTACTTCCGCTCCCCTGCGGCCCTTGTGCGAATTTACGCTTAGCTTCTTGGGCGCGAGCTATTCTAGACTCGGCCTGCTCCGCCACGAGCGCTCTCTCAGCCACTTGTGCATACGTGGCCCCTTGCACACCCGCCATACTTACATCCCGATATAACTCGGGTTTCAGTCCTTCTATGAACCGCTCGACCTTGAGCGCGTCTGTGCTGACCATATGAGCAGCGAACCTTGAAAGCTGCTCGAACTTCCTGATGTACTCCGCCACTGTCATGGATCCTTGGCGGAGGTTGATGAATTCGTTCATCCTTTGGGCTCTGACCGGGGCGGTGTAGTACTTTCCTCGGAAAATCTCCTTAAACCGATCCAACTCATCGTTAGTGGATTTTCGATGGCTGAGACGGTGTCCCACCAGTGTCCGGCGCTCCCCCTTAGCAGGTAGGCAGCGCACATGACCTTTTCCGCTTCGGGTGTGCGGCTATGCTGGAACATGTTCTCCAGCGTCCTTAGCCAGTCTTCAGCGGAGGTAGGGTCTGCAGCATCCTCGAACAGTGGAGGATTGAGCTTTCTGAACCTCTCCCCGATCATCTCAATTCGTTCCGGTGGGGGAGGTAAGTTGGCTGGTTGCCCACCAGCATTTTGCTGGATCAGCTGCTGAATCTGGGCCGATTGTTGCCGGACCAGTTCAGTCAGCTGCAGGATGGTAGCATCCCGACTGTCAGGGGGGTTATTAGTGTCCCTACCCTGATCAGATTCCCTGCTTCCTTCTCCTCTAAGTCTTACCATTTTCTCAACCTATCCTGATAATTCCTAAGGCCAATAAATCAAACCATACAATAAATTCACATAACATCGTACTTACAAGCAAGGCCGCTTCCGCGCTTTTGAGTGTGTGTGTATGGACAGTCTGCAGGACCTGTGACCGAAGCTCTGATACCACTCTGTCAGGACCCGTCATCCCGCTCTCGTATTCCGTTCTAATTCTAAGTGTAAATGCTTTGGTGATCGTGCGAATACGTAAAAATGCGAATAAAATTTTTCATTTTAAAAATGCATGCAGAAATTTATTATATACATGCCAAAAGAATGTTATACATCATTCGACATCCTCATGCCCTTGTCTACAAAATACAAGTGTACGTGTGTGTGTGCAGCCAAAAGCTCCCTATGCGCCCGGCCTTCACAGGTCGTCATCCATACACACACTCCCACCTCAAAAGCGGTCGGACTGCGTCAAAAGATCGGCCTCGCGTAAAAGTTAGATCACGTACCGTGATCGTCAGTACCTACAACACGTAACATAAATAATGAGCCACCGAGGCTCAGTAAGCAGAAATTATGCATGAATGCACGTGTCCTAGCGGACGACAATCCACGTCGTCGTTTCCTAACGCTCGTACTCTTTTTCTCATAATCGTACTCTTTTCTTTCGCTCTTACTCTTTTTCTTATACTCTTATTTCTTATACTCTTATTTCTTACGGGCCCTCGGCTTTCGTTTCCCCAGCCTCTTATTACGTCTTATCGTACGGGGTAATTACCCAGCCTCTTATTCAGGCCTTATCGTACGGGGTATTTACCCAGCCTCTTATCCAGGCCTTATCGTACGGGGTATGTACCCAGCCTCTTATTCAGGCCTTATCGTACGGGGTATGTACCCAGCCTCTTATTCAGGCCTTAGAGTAGCCTCTTATTCAGGCCTTAAAGGCTGCATAAGGGAAGCCGTGACTCTTCATTCGAGTCGACACAAACGCCAATATCGGCGAATATACATCGCACACAGACGATCTTATGCACGCTCATGCCTCGCTCCTTACTTCCTACTCATGCGTGCAAATGCTCATGTTATGCTCATATACATATGCAAATCATACTATCATGCATAGAATTAAATCCTCTCATACGTACGCATTTCATAGAAGATACACGAGCATGTAATTCACATAATTGGACGCAGACAAGTTACGTGTCGTAGTTGAATTTCTACTTACCTGTCGTCCGAGCGAAATTAGTATTTTCCCCGTTTGCTCCTAACGTACGACCTTTAAGCACAAATAATGACGTATGAGTATTACGCCTTTATAAGATCCCTTAGTCAAATTAAATCATCTCACCTCATTAAATTTGCTAAATTATAAGTCGTTAATTTCAAGTCTAGATTAAGTCTCTTGTCCCATAAATTTCCTAAGTAAGGTTAGTATAAAATTCGTGACTAGGAAATTCGGCAAAATTCCTAATTTTTAACCTTAATCATAAAATTATTATATCAGTACGTTATCTGAAATATTGGTTATCTGTGTTCTTGAAAAGTGTTGAAATATTTTGCTTAATATTGTATGTGAAGATCTCGGTATAATTTTATAAAGTAGGATTTCGACGTTTTATTAGATCTCGACATTATACTAGAAGGACTCGACATTTTTATCTTGTGATATCTCGACATTATTGTTGATGTTTAGCTCGACATTTTAGCTAATTTACCTAGACATTTCATTTCGACATTTTGAAGAAAATGTCGACGTGACTCACATGGTTCGACATTATGTTTAACATCTCGCCATTTATCATAGATAAGTCTCGGCATTTTATTCGGTTATAAGGTCTCGACATTTTGTGTATATTTCGTTCGACATCTTATCTAACATTTCGACATTTTTATCCTAGGATGCCTCGACATCTTTGTTTATGAATTCGACATTTTCAAGTAAGGGCTCGCCATTTGTTTCGACAAATGGGGCAGAAAATATCGACATGCATTCCATCATGGACCTCGACATTTAATACCCCCCGATACGTTACTCGACATCCTTACTAACATTTCGATATTTTCATCTGGAAATGTCGACATGAACATTCATGTATCTCGACATTTATAAAATGTCGATATATAATTCGTCGACATCTCATGCGACCTTTCGACATTTATCCGGCTAGTCGATTTCGACATTTGTATTGATTCCTTCGAGTTCGTCATTTCATCAGATCTCGACATTAAATGTGTAAGGATTCGACATTTTACCTTGCATTGTGTCGACATTTTTGGTTCAATTAAACTCGACATTTATCATGAATAAGTCTCGACGCTTTTAACTCGACATTTATAAAATGTCGACGTATAAGTCATGTCGATATTTCATGCATGAGCTCGACATTTATATGTTTACTATCATCTCGACTTTTACTTCGACATTTTTCATCATCTTCGATTTTTTTTAGCATTCTTCACCCCTCGGCTCGCTTCGTAGCTTGTTCTACCTAGCATTCTAAGTTCCAAATCTTATGCTAAACTACTTAACCCCATGTTTGCTCCTACCGATTGCTTCATTCGGAATTATGCTAAACATTTTACGTGGTTTTCTTCAACCACTTGCTTTTAATGCCGATTAATGCTCTCAACTACTTCTAAGATAACGAATTTAGAGCTTAGGGAGGGTTTTACTTACTAATTCCGAATTCTCGAGCGGTTTGAGGGCGATGCTTTGAAGCTTGCTTCGACTTCTTCCTTTGCTTCTTTCGTTTTTTGGGGTCGTGGGTTTTCTTTTGGGGATTCAAGTGTTTTTAATTATTTTTGGTTAGATATTTTCTTTAGCTCATGATAGATAAGGCACATGGTGGTGTGGGTTTTTCATTATTTTGGGGGAACTTGTCTCCCAAGTTGGTATCTTTTATGGATTGGGCCTAAGTTTGAGTGTTAGCCCAATTTTAATATTTCTTCATCCCATGAATTTTCTTGACCCATTTTGGTGTTTCATGGTCCAATAGAATCCTAGCCACATCCTCATACAATTGTCTTTTAAATTTTCTTCCTTCCTTAATAGTGCCTAAAATCCCTTACATAATTATGGATTGTCATAAGCACTTTATTATTAGTACGTAATACTCACAAAATCACGAGCATGGGATTTCATGAATTCACATAAACGTAGAACATACACGTAATTAACACAAAATCACGTAAGTCATACACGAAATTTTATTGGCCGACCTAATTTTCAGGGACCGGGGTCCTACAATTGCCATGGAAGAAGAGCTAGCACAATTCGAAAAGAGCAAGGTGTGGACTCTTGTGGAAAAACCTAACGACAAGTCCATAATAGGCACGAAGTGGGTGTTTCGCAACGTGACACGAAATAATGCAAGGTTAGTTGCCAAAGGTTATTCCCAAGAAGAAGGTATGAATTTTCAAGAAACCTTTGAACCTATAGCTAGGCTTGAGTCAATACGCATTTTACTTGCATATGCATCTTTTAGAAGATTTAAACTTTTTCAAATGGACGTAAAAAGTGCATTTTTAAATGGTTTTATAAATGAAGAAGTCTTTGTCGAACAACCTCCCGATTTTGAAAAAGAAGAATTTTCAAATCACGTCTTCAAATTAAACAAAGATTTATATGGTTTAAAACAGGCCCCTAGAGCATGGTATGAAAGATTGAGTAGGTTTTACTACACATGGGCTTTACAACAGGAGCAATAGATAACACTCTGTTTATAAAGTGTGAAGGGAATCACATACTACTTGTGCAGATATATGTTCATATATCATATTTGGTAGCACTGACATCACTATTTGCGAGAATTTTTCTTAAGTCTATGCAACAAGAATTTGAGATGAGCCTAATGGGAGAACTCACGTACTTCCTTGGATTGCAAATCAAGCAATTGGATACGGGAACATTCATATCTCAAACGAAGTACACGAAGGAACTACTTGAAAAATTCGGAATGGCTGATTCCAAGACACTTCCTACTCCTATGCATCAGACGCCAACAGTGACAGTGAACGCCCTTTGATCAAACTAAGTATAGAGGTATGATCGGAAGTTTGCTCTACCTTACGGCAAATAGACCCGATATTATGTTTGCTACTGATCTATGTTCTAGATATCAATCAAGTCCTGGGGAATCTCATATGACAGCAGTCAAGCAGATACTTAGTTATTTGAAAGGAACAATCAATTTTGGTATGTGGTATCCAAATTCCAAGGAATTCCCATTAATGGGATACTCGGACGTGGACTACGCCAGTTCTAGGGAAGATAGGAAAAGCATTGGTGGTACTTGCCAAATACTAGGGAATTTCCTTGTAACTTGGTCCAATCGGAAACAAAATGCCGTGGCCCTATCCACAACCGAAGCATAATATATGGCCTTAGGAAGTTGTTCTCAGCAAATCCTTTGGATGAAACAGACCTTGAGTGATTACGGTTTAAGGTAAGTCCAAATTCCCATTTTCTGTAATAGTACTAGTGCCATTAGTATCACTAAGAATCCCGTACACCACTCTCGAACTAAGCATATAGAGGTGAAACATCATTTTATTCGAGATCATGTTCAGAAAAGGAATATCGGCGTGAACTTCGTAGGAACTAATGATCAATTGGTTGATATCTTAATGAAACCCCTTATTGAGAGTAGAATATGTGATATACGCGACCGATTAGGAATTATTGAGCTCAAATAGGAAAGGTGACTAGATATGTTAGCCCTTAGTATTTCCTTGATCTTATCCTTTAGAATCTCCTCGATTTTATTCCTTGATTCTATTAATAATTTTTTTTACCTTCTTTATCTATCATATTTCTTTCACTCATAGGTAGATTATTTTTTCTCTAAATAGATTTTCTTCGACATTTATGTCAAAATCTATTTTCAGCCAATATTTTCATTGAATTCTGATCTTTACTTATTTCCTTCCTTATTTCCGTGAGATACCCTTTTATCTTTAGTTAATTCCACATAACGGGCAGTTTCCTTCTCTACTAAGAAATCTTTCAAATTCAAATTTTGAAATCCCTTCCTTATCTGACACATGTCCTGTCGAGATCACATCCCTTAATAACTTCTTTTCATCCTTATCCAAGATAGTCTTTGCCTTTATAACCGTCCCTTCCTTGTCTCTCCATTCCATTCAAACCCTAAGCTCCTAACTTCATATCATCATCCTTTAATTTCTTCGATATCAACCATGGTGAAAACAAAAGGTGTTGGATCTGAGTCTGACAAGAAGCGAAAGGCTACTCTGACTCCACTCTCTCCAAAAGCCACCCGTTCGAAGTCAAAACCAGTCCTAAATCCACGAAATCCCCTACAAAACCGAAGAAGAAAAAGGCTAAGATCGATAAGATCCCAATTCCATCTCCTGCCTCTTCCCATGATCAATCCGTCTCTCTCGAGAAATTTGCCTCTCCAGAAAAAGACGTTTCTACTCAAATCGAGTCACCCCAACGAGAATCCAACCGTGAACTGAAGGGCAAAAATCGTTCAACCCTGATAATCTGGAGGACATCACCGATGACATCAAATTTCTGACTGAGAGCGCCAAGGAACTCCATGAGAAACTTCAGAAGCGGCGAGTTACCCGATGAAGAAACGTCAACTTTGACGAGCTGGCTAAGAGCCAAGTAGCAACGTGGTTGACTGAGTACGGCTGGGAAAACTTTATGAGGATAGACAAATCTGTGTATGTGGAGGCGGTGAAGCTGTTCTATGCCAATCTCACTTTCGTTGAAGATGAAACTGAGATTACAGTTAAGTCTTATGTGCTGGGGATGAACCTTAAATGGAATAGCACAAGGGTGAATGAGATGCTGGGAGTAGAGAACGAGGGGCTCTGTTACTTCGACTTTGCCCGTTGGTGTACGTCTGAGGTGCCCCTGCGTGATTGTGTGAAAGCTCTATGGAATTCCACCTATAAGCCTAAGTTCTATGAAGGAGAAGCGCTGAACAAACTCCATGTCGATCTATTCTTCCTTTACAAAGTTCTGCATTTTACGCTCTGTAGCGCCCGCGTTGGAAGTGGAGGCCATTCCACCACCATGAACAACATGAGCATGCTGACTATCTATCTGGTATCCCAAAATAGGCCGCTCAATCTAGGTTACTTTGTTCTTAAGTACATGGTCCATGCCATTAAGAGCTCTGATAAGGAACTTCCATATGGAATGCTTCTTACGTACATGCTTGAATTCGAGGGAATCACTCTGGCCAAGGCTTGGGAAGATAGCACAAAGCATGCAGTTGATATGGTCACAGTGAAGCGTGTTGGTATACGCTATGATGAGCGGAAAGGATGGTTCAAGGCAAGAGATTTGAAGACCCCTTCAAAAAGTACGACCAAGAAGAAGAAGGATGATGAAAGCGACGACGAGCAGGGAACGATAGCTGATCTGAAAAGAAGTTTTTAGGGCCTTAATATGAGAATCGCAAAAAGTTCAAAGAGATCTTACGGAACTTCAAAGGGTTAACAAGTACCTGAAGGAGATCTCTGCGGCTCTGAATATCGCTGAATCCCGATCTGCCACATCTGATAGCGATTCTAGCCCTTAGAACCTCGTTCCTTAAGAAATTCCCTAGCTCTAATAGGATTAGCTCTAGTTTGCTCAGTTTTTTCGCTGGTATTTGGGTCTGAAGGTCGTGGTTGGTTGCAGGTTTAGGTAGGTTGGTGGTGTTAGTGTCCCTCCTTTTTTATGCCAAAGGGGGGAAGTCTAGGCAAATTAATGCCTTATGTTATTTTGGAATGATATAATATAATCGGCTTGCTTGCTTTTATATGCTTATGTCTTAATCCTCTATGCTTTAGTTTGATGACTTGTTAAGGATTAAAGAATTCCGCACATAGGCAGGGGGAGCAAACTGATGTGATGTGATGTGATAACTTGAGACATTCCGTGGTAACTTGAGATGTTCCATACGATATAACCTGGTAATTGCTAAATCTTTGCGACTGTGCTTTACATAGGTTTATCAGCAATTAGACAAGGGGAGCATGCTTTGAAATCTAATGAAGTTATTTGTTCTGATCATATGTCACATGCTTTGATACTTAAACATGCTACGTGCTTAAATGGTTTCATATCGAGTGTACTCATATGCTTAAGATAGGCATTAATTACTTGTCATCATAAAAAGGGGGAGATTGTAGACCTATTTGGTCCAATTGATTATGACAGTTTTGATTATTCCAAGTAATTATGTAAATTGGGGGTACAAATTAAAAACTCAATATGCATGTTATGTGATGTTTAAGAATGTGAAAATGTTCGGTTAAGCGCTTGAATGTGATTAAAATGTTAAGAAAATCGAATTTGTGTGATCTTATGCTTAACTGGAATATTTATGTGATCACCTGATTATGAACGTCTTCGTATGAATGGAATCTCATTACGCTATATATGGAAAATATATCATGTTGAGTGATATGTGAACTGAAAACGTGATTGAGTTATTTAGGAATGAATATCGTTGTGATCACTCTGATATGAATGATTGTATGTTATATATTGAAAAGATATTCTGATTGAGCTGAAACGTGATTGAGTTATTTTAGGAAAGAATATCGATGTGATCACCCGGATATGAATGACTATGCTGTATATATATGGAAACGATATTCTGATTAAGTGCTTACTTGTGATTGATCTATTTTAGGAAAGAATATCACTGATATATCCGTTGAGTGCGATATTATGTGACTCTTAAATCAGTGAACCATGATCTATCTTTCCTTATGCGACTTAGGATTTTATATTTTGGAAAGTGATTAATTGATTGGGCTTTATGGTATGTGCTGAAATCGGATGAGATCACCATACATGGAAAGTATGCTTTGTATTATACTCAGTAAATTATGTGCAAATTGGCTCTCATATTTGGGAAAGAAATCAGTTGATTGAGCTTACCATTGTCCATTGATAATATGCTGAGTGGAATTATATATGGAATATGCTGGCTAACGGATGAACGTTGAGCTTGATTGGTTTATTCTTCGCATGAGTTCTTGAGTTAATGCACATGAAAATTGAGCTGTCTCTTGCATATTTTCGTGCTTAACTTTCCTTGTGAAGTGTAGAAGCGCTTATTGGGTCTATAGAGAAGAAAACACTTCACGTTGAAGGACACACAACGAACACACAAGCAAACGAATCCCTTAGAGTTTTGAGCTGAAATTTGTGATTCATTCGTAGTTTGTGTTGAGGTTTCACTTGCGAATTATGTACCCTTTGAGCGATCTTTAGCAACGCCCTACCCTAAACCGTTGTCTTCGGATATGTTGTGTCTGCGGACGCGTTGAACGCACAAAGGAGCACAGTTGGAGTCTTTGGCATGTGGAGGGACGAATTTTGTGGATTCGGTAGCCCTTCGGTAGCAAGCTGCATCCAGTCGTGGAATAGGTTTCCTGTGTTAACGACGTGGATCGAAACTTGGCATTCGACAGCCTAGGTGGAGGTCTAGTTTCCAAATTGCTTCGGTTGTGTAAGGGTCAATCATTTTATAACCAGAACCGGTAATACCTAGTGATTGATTGAACTCTTGGGGAGATCACACCCAAGGACAGGATTAAACCCCAGTTGGGGATATAACCTGTATAAAAATCTCGTCTCACTTTACTTTCTGCTATTACTTTTTTGTGAGACAAACCTGGAACGCGTGCTAATAACTTGGTGATATCTTTGAAATGATTTCTGAAAATAACGTGATATTCAGAAACTGGGTTAGGGAGATAACTTTGATACTCGTAGTGCTTTCTGGAAAATAACATACTCTGCAAATATCTTCTTAAAGAAAAGTATTTTTCAAAGGAGACCAAGCCAATTTTTTTATAGCCTAATTCACCCCCCCCCCCCTTAGGCATATTTTACACTTCACTCCCGAGAAGAGTTTCGGAAACCTTGTTGAAAGTTTCTTAGTGGAGTTGATGTCCCCACCTCAACTAGATCTGCCTCAGCCTTTAATGCAATATTTGGCTCATCTAATCTTATCGAAGTCACGTCAACATGAACTTATCCAATATGAGTTTCAACTATCTTTGTCTCAGTCATTGACCCTCACGGCTAACCCTGCCTATTGGGTACAACAGCCTAAGTGTGATCTATCAACTTATGCTCAAATCGCACAGAATGTACTGCCCCTTGCTGTGCTAACATAGGGGCGGGATATACGATGCCAACTTACTCGGAACAAATCGCAAAACTCCCCAATGCCAGACATCTCGAGCATGATAGAAGACAAGAATCCAACTCCTTTACCCACTTAGTATTTTTCAAACGGGAGAATAAACCATCTCACATAAGATCACATTGAACATGCATATCACTTCAAAAACCAACAGCACGTAGGTAGTAAATTAACCCTAGGAAAATAAACTACAAGACAACACAAGCGGGTTATTTCTAGTCTATCCCTATTACATGCATACTCAAAAGAAACTCGGGTTGTCTCACGGGTCTTGAAGTCGTCAAACGTCCTTCGTCACTCGAACGGCCTCAAAGTCACCGAACGTCCACCACCTTGTCACCGCTGGGGGTTGTCAACCATCAAATGGGTCCTCGTGTTCATATTAAAGCTAACCTAATAAAATGGTAAATTATAACACGGGGGATCATAAGTCTCGAACAACCCGTATAAAACAAATACAACCTGGAGGGACGTGACCCTTAATAAATGACACGGAAACCAAATTCCTAAACCCGCAAGTGCGACTTAAATCATATTCATAATGAGCACGTTGACAATTATGTGATTTTGAAAAAGAAATGAAAATTGGGCCTCAAACGGGCCAAGCCCATTAAAAGGCCCGTTACGGCTTTGAGCATGAAGCCCTAACGCAGCTGCCGCGACTAAAATTGCTCAGCCGTCAAAACATGCCAGAGAGCCACGATGGAGAAGGCGCCGGCGGGGAGTCCCGGGCTGAGCCGGAACAGCCGCGTCGCCAACGACGGCACGCCGCGCGCAATGCGCGCTTGTTCATCTCGCGGCAGAAAACTGCCGCGACTCCTTCATCGCCTCAGCCCCTCCGTGCCGGAGCCTCGCTGGGAGAGGTCACTGCCGCAGCGTTCCGGCCGAGCCGGAGTTGCTGCGGCTGTCTTGTATAGTGCGCACCGTCGCAGTCCACGGCCAAAGTCGCGGACGATCTCTACAGTGCCGCCGTCCTTTGCTTGAGGCGGATCGGGCCTGCTCGAAGCAGCCCGATCCTGCAGCTGCAGAGTCACTGCACCGCTCGCAACTCGCGTGCAACGCGCGGCTGCCTGGATCCCTCCGCCGTGCAGGTCCCGGTCTGGTCCGTGGTTTCTCGTCGGTCCGTACCAAACGAGTTGATGGCCGTGGGTTGGCAAATGACACATCGGGCAGCCCAACAACGGTCGAACCGCGTCGGCGTTTCGATCGTCTCCCACACGCCTCGTTTCAATTTAAACATGTTATGATTCCGATCACGAGCGCCCGCTCTCATACGATTCTTGGTTACTCGGTGTCCTGGAGCCGCCACGCCCCCAGGAACGGTACGGAACAAAAATTTTCCGGGTTCCCCCATTGCCCTCATAGCTCGGATCAGAATAGTAACACATAGACATGCAATAGGGAGGGTCAAACCCATAGAGAATTACCAGTTGACGCGAGTGGCAGCTCCTCGTCCTTTTTATCAAGACTTCGTCGATGGTGGTGGATGGCACTAGATCGTCACGCCGACCTCGCAGTGTACCACGAAATTAGTTCTCTGAAGATGGCTAGAGAGAACTGAGCCGTCGCGTGGGAGAAACGTGTGTGCGTTCGGTGTGTGTTTTGTGCATTTGGTTGATTTCGACACATCTTTTTTCTTTACCTTCGTAGCACAAAATTCTTAGCCTATTTAAAGGCTCGGATTTCGATATCTTAGTCCTTAAAGTGTGAGAGATTTTTGCCAAATCTTAGTCTCTTTTGAATTCCAAATCCAAACTTGTGGAAACTTACTATTACTAGAAAACTAAGTTAAATATCAAGTCAAACTAAGTATATTTAAATATGGTATGGAATTCGAAATTAAATCCTAAATTAATTTTGGAATTTAAATAAATAATATTCCAAATATTTTATTCCATATTTATATATATCAAATATGCAAATTCCGCAAATACCCTCAAAAGCATATTTCGAAATTAGCTTATGGTGAAAACCAGTTTTATCCTCAAGTCCATTAAGCACTTGGCCAAGCCCAAGTCTTAAAGTTAGTTTCATAAGAAGTCCAACTTCGATACAATAAATGGCCAGAGGCCCATTAAGGCGTGGCCCAACAGCCCAAGGCCCGCTAAGGCCCAAAACACTTTCTCTCCTTATCAGTACACGTTGATGATCCTTTTTAAACCCGACTCTCTAGGTTCGAATCAATCGGCAAGGGAGGAATCCAAGAGCCCGGTAGTTACCTAGCCAATCTCGCAGTACCGGACCGTATCCCGATTCGAGTGCGAATTTCGACCTAGTCTTTATCCCAGAACCTCACTATGGATAACAATGCTTCGTATAAACCCTTCAGCTGTGTCCCAATCAAGTGAGAGCCATGGTCTATGTCAAACTCACTAACTCGATTCTATGAGAAAACGGAGACGAGGCAAATTACCAAACTACCCTCCATGTCTCACGTGAGTTAGTTCAATACCTTGGCCAAGGATTTTGTAATTTCCCATCGCCATCCTCATAGGACACTTATCTCGATTACTTGCGAGACTGTGAACCCGTACTCGGCGGTCTAAGCTCGGCAATCACAAATCATCATCAAGACTGCATCTGGCCGGCTGACCCATGCAACAGCACATCGGGTCGAGGGGAACCAGTGACAGTCAAGACTTCAAAGTCTACTCTGTCAAAGCCCCTTTCGGTCTAAGGTTCACATAGACTACTATACTGTTGTCGTCAGTCATTGACACTCCTTGAGTTATAAGCCATGTTCGACCCTACGACCCGTGAGTCAGTGTCCATGAAACGAGTCAATCCCTTGATTCGATTCATACCACAAGTCATGACCTCCGCTTCCAAGCGAGATATCGGCACACGATAGGTCATCGACAAATAAGCCGCGATCGGTTATCCAGCACCCAACTGGAGCCTCAGGCTTACGGACTTTTAATGTTCGAGGTTAAGAGTCCACTGGTGCCTTCCTCTCTCGTACCCAATGAGAACAGTGACCACCCGACACATTTCGATTTGTTCGTTTATTGCTTTACCAGATGCTAAGTAAAGAACTTTTATATCCAATAAATGAACAATGCCTTTCATTAAACACATGAAAAATATCTTATTACACAAAAGGTCGAATGATAAATAATCTAATGCCCTACCAATGTAATCCTTGTATAGCATTTGAGGGCATATTCCTAACATCATCAATGTGTATCGATATGAAAATAAAGTGTTAAGGGCCTTAACTGGCCTTGGGCCGTTGGGCCTCGCCTTAATAGGCCTCGGGCCATTTATTGGAACGAAGTTGAACATCAAATGAAACTAACATTAAGACTTGGGCTTGGCCAAATGCTTAATGGACTTGAGGGTAAATTAAACTTTTGCCTGAAGCTAATTTCGAAATATGCCTCTGAGGGTATTTTCAAAATTTGCATATCTGATATAAATAAATATAGTACAAAACATTTGTAATATTATATATTTAAAATGAAAATTCGAAATTCATACAGCATAGGTTTCGATTTTTCAATCCATATTTAATATTTTATTTGATTTGAATATCTAAGTTAGTTACCTATATAGCAAGTTCCCTTAACTTTGAATTTGAAATTCAAAAGAGAGTAAGATATGGCAAATCTCTCAACTTAAAGAGTAAAAATCAAAAATCTTATCTTTGAGATATCCTTGGGACTTTCGATTCTACCACAGTATAAATAGCGCATACCTATTTCGTAGTTAGAGGCTAATTTTTGAAATCAAACAGAAGGCACAAAACACACAACGAACGCACACAACTTTCTCCCACCCAACGGTTCAGTTCTCTCTAGCCATCTTTAGAGAATTGATTATGTGGTACATTGCGAGGTCGGTATGACGATCTAGTGTCATCCACCACTATCGACGTAGGGTTGAAGAAAAGGACAAGGAGCTGCCACTCGCTTCAACTAGTAAATCTCTACGGGTTTGACCCGCCCTATAATGTGCAAGATGTGTTACTATTCTGATCCGAGCTACGAGGGCAATCGGGGAACCCCGAAAAAATTTTGCTCCGCACCGTATCCAGGGATGTGGCGTCTCCGGTACACACCGGGTAACCCAACACACATCAGTATAAATGGGAGTGTCCAGTGAGGTGCGACCAGAACTTGGGTTGTGGTGAGTTTCTCCTTTAAAGTGCGAAAGCCTGCAGACAATCATCAGTGAAAGACAGCATCTTTAACAAGTGAATTAGTGCTATTTTTGAAAAATCCTTTATGAAGCGTCAGTAAATTAGTGCTAATTTAACAAGTAAATTAGTGCTATTTTTGCATTTCCTGAGTTGGAGGCTCCTGTTCTAGCTCCTCGGCCACCTGGTCTATCAGCTCAGCCTCGAGGCTAGGTGGTTGCTATTGGTGGGGAGGGCTCACATGGAAGTCTGTCGGGGGCCCTCTAATCATGTTCGGTAAGATGATTGTCCCGATGGAATCTTTGATATTCGGCTCCCAAGGGGTCGGCGAGCCGCAACAACTCGAACGGAATGGCCATGGACGGCTGGTCCAAATCCGTAAACTTCGGGTTGTGGAAGAACTTGAGTCGAGGTGGTTGGTAATTCCCTCCAGGAGGTAGACGAGGGATGTTTTGCTCGTACATCTCCATGAATTGTCGGATAATAACGGAGAACCAGCGAGCATACAACACATTCTTTGAGCGTTTATTCACCTTCAGTCTTATCTGCTCTGCTATATCATTCCATATCAGTTTAGCAAAATCGTAATTCACGAGAAGGCGATTCGGTGGAAGATACGGAGAATGTTGCCATTGCCTTTATCGAAGCCGGCATTCTTTGGCGATACACTTGTTGATGATGCAAAAAAGTATCTTCCAAGGGTATGGGATCTCGTTGCTCTGAACTTGAGCAAGCTTGGTGAGCGGTGGACGGTATCCCATGTGAAGAAAGTCGCGCACTAGCTCCGCATCAGTAGGAAGGGGGTCGTAACTATGACTCAAGGGGAGGTCGAGGACAAGCCCGGAGTCATTCTTGTTCATGCTTGCTTATGTGCCTCGTCCCTACCACCGTCGCGAAATTGTACGCCCCTTCAATTACGTGGCTCTTGATTATCCCCCCAAAACTGTTTAAGGTAGACCATCGGGACTGATATCGTCACCATAAGAGCGTGCCATAGGGGATGGCCTTGTAGAACGGACACAATAATGTCGTCCGGACACCGGAAGGTTGTCAGGTCGAGTTGAAAATTTGTGTCGGCAACATTGAGATACATGGCTTTCTCATAGATGTGGTTGTAGGCTGGATAATGATCCATTCAATTGAGAAAAGCAAATCATTAGTTCAAGAATTTTATTTGAGTCGAATCAACTTGAAGAATATATCGGCACATAGGTTTACAAAAGTGAATGTTAAAGAGATAATGCATTTCGACATATGTATATAGGTCATATGAAAGTTTAGTTGAAAATTTTACAAAGTGTTTGATACCACTGTTCACTCCGCGAAATTTTTCAGACGCAAAATTGAAATTTTGATTGTGTTCTTAAGTGCTGATTTCTAATTTCAAGTCTCCGTTCTATTTTTCGATCGAAATTTTGTTCGTTAAGGTTCGCTACAATGAAACAGAATGTGCGATTAAAAAGATACTAAAAATACTTAAAATATTATTTATTTATTTATCATTATTATTTTATATATATTTTTTAATTTTCTTACGTATATTAATATTATTAATAGTATGGGGTAAGATTATTTTGCTTAGATCAACCTCACGCCTAAACTTTCACAAGGCACTTGAAAGATATTATGCCGCCAAGTCATGTCGTCAAACTGAACTCCTGAGTTCGTAGAATGAACCATTTCGACAACTCTCACTAGGTTCGCTCTAGCGCTCATTTATTCTAACTTGGGATTTTTATATGTATATCACTCAAGTCAACACAAGCGATATTAAGTCAATTTACCTGCGATCAAGGCGTTTTTAATCATTTCACCTAAGCGAAAGACCATCATTTTGGAATTAAAGGGACTTTGAAGGAATTTTAATTGGCTCTGACTTAGAAGGGAAGGAAAATATTTGGGATTGTAGACTTAACATGTTCAGCTTCCTTTCTTAGTCACTCTTCTTCGTCGGCGTTTCTCTGTCATCTTTTTGTCTTTCTCATCCTTCTTTTTTCGTTATTTTTCTACACTTACTCAAGCTGAAGCTCCGCTTCTCTATGAGGCTGAGAGATTATCTAAGGCTAAGTTTTTCTTGTTGGTTCTCGGGCCGATACCGTGCTCCTCTTCTCTTAATCCCTAGAGAGGTTTCAGAGATTATCCATTTGGAGAAGTTCACAGTTATGGAATTCGTACTCAAGGCCGTGCTCCTCTTCTCGTTTCCCGATATAAGACCGGATTATCGTTGGAGAAGTTCACTTCGTGGTGCTCCTCTTTCCAGCCGTTCGGATGAGCATATGAATTATCGATGGAGAAGCTCACAGCAAGATCCATGCCCCTCTTCTTATGATTTCTGAACGATCTCAATAAATGGGAGGGTATATTCTTTTGGACTGCTTGTTGTCGTTGAGCATTCCTCGTGTGCGTTTTCCACCTTCTTTTGTCATCTTTTTTCTTTTTTTCATCTTTTTCTCCCCCTTCTTTCTCGTTTGAACAACCCTCTGAAGATTTAGACAGTTGGTTGAAGGCTCGAATGGGTTTCAAATGAAGAAACGGTAGTCGGAGAAGGCTCAAATGGATGACTAAAGGCTATGTGAAAGGAATTAAAATTTACATATGGCAGAGTGAGTAAATTTCCTAACTGCCCATATCATTTTCCTAACGACCAATCGCAAGGCAAGTATGAGGCCAAGAATCACAAGTTAAGACTAGCAATTGACGTGTGACTCGCTCAAGAATGAATCCATGAAAGAGAAAAAAGGCTAGAATCCTCACTTATGTAAAGTGGCTTTGTGTCTAGTCGACCGAACTAATGACCTTTAGACACAAGAATGCGACTTAGACTGACAAAATTAAGCAAACAAGAAGTCGCATGTCAAGGAAATCAATTTGTCATTTAGATCGAGCATCCTAATATATCGTCATTCCTCCTGATATTATAAGTATATGTATAATACTTTTAGATTTTATTTTTGTATTATTTTTATATATATTATATTTTTATTTTTTTAATTTTCCCGCAAGATATGGCAGTTAAGTACAGAAAACACACAGGATAGAACATAGAAAGCACAAAAGATCAAATAAAGCACATATCACGTGAGATTCAACATGCCTAATTTCCGACAAGGAATTTGAATAGTTTTTCATCCAATGGCTTGGTGAAAATGTCGGCTAGCTGATACTCACGAAATACATATCAATTGTGCCTTTTTCAACGTGATCCTTTATAAAGTGATATCGTATGTCTATGTGTTTTGTGCGTGAGTGATGAACATGATTATACGTTATAGCAATGGCACTCTGACTATCACTGTATATGGCCATTATACCCATAATCGCGAGCTGAGCCGCATCCATAGCATTTGCAAGCAATAGCTGGCGGCTGCGACGTACTCTGCCTCAGCCGTCGATGTTGAGACACCGTTCTGCTACTCAGATGACCAGATTGAGCGCCACCTGACGTGCTTTTCCTGTCCATTCGGCAACACGCATAATCAGCGTCGGTGTAGCTGATAAGTTTGATATTCATTCCTTTAGGATACCACAATCCTAATGTTGAAGTGCCCCTGAGGTAGCGCAGAACCGCTTGACCACTAGCATGTGGAATTCTTTGGGATCTGCTTGAAAACGGGCGCAGAGACAAGTGGCAAACATGATCTCCGGCCGACTCGGGGTAAGATACAGAAGAGACCCAATGATACTGCATAGAGTGTGATGTCGACCGCTTTCCAGAGCGATCGACATCCAACTTGCAGTTTGTTGCCATAGGAGTGCTGAGAGGCTTGCTCTGATCTTGATTTCTTCAATATGTTTTCGATGTACTTTGTCTTACTTATGAAATCATCTTCAAGCTTCCTGTTTGGAGTCCGAAGATAATGTCGTCGACGTATACTTGAACGACCATCAAATATTTTTCTTGCCCTTTAATGAAGAGAGTCGTATCGATAATTCCTTGAATAAATCCAGACTTCACAAAGAATTCACTCAGGACACCATACCAAGCACGCAGGGCTTGTTTTAGTCCATAGAGTGCTTTATCCAATCGATGGACGTAATCAGGATGTTCTTGATCAACGAAGCCTTCAGGTTGGGCGACATAGACTTCCTCTTTTAACACACCGTTGAAAAAGGCAATTTTCACGTCCATTAGATAGACTTTGAAGTCCTTATGAGCCGCATATTGTAAGAATAGGCGAATTGCTCCGATGCGGGCAACAGGTGCATAGGTCTCGTCGTAATCGATTCCTTCCTGTTAGTTGTAGCCCTTAGTAACTAATCGTGCTTTGTTCCTGATCACTTCACCATCTTCATTCTTCTTATTCTTGAATACCCATTTTGTCTCTATAACTTTTCCCATGCGGATGGGGTACTAATGTCCACACTTGGAGACGTTCGAATTGATTGATTTCGTCTTGCATTGCAATTACCCAATTCGTGTCCTTAAGCGCGTATGCTACCTTTGTTGGCTCATTTTGGCTTAAGAAGTAACTGAAAAGTCCTTTCTGATGTCTGATCAACCGGATGTGCTCTTGTCCACTTCCGCTCATGAGGTAAAGCCGAGCTTGAAGCATCATCCATTTGTGGAGCGAGATCTCCGGTGATCTCAGGATGATCGTCCAGTTGAGGTAATTCTGTGCATGCACTTGAGTTGAGCGACGATGTTCCCTCAACTTCCAAGGTTGGTGTAACAGCATTCTGTGGTGATTCTGAATCGGTTGAGGTGGGAACATTGGAAGCACTCGGTACATCGGCTTCGTCAAGTGGAGGTTCCACGACAGGTGTGGTAATGGTGTTGTCGGCCGAATACATCTGCTCAAAGAGCGAGTCCACGTCTTCTAAATCAAATCTCATAGCTGCTTCTGACGTTGAATCCTGAGTTGTTGCCATTCTCTGTTGGTCTTGTGCCAACACACCTGTAAGCACGGGTTCTGAACTGTCCTATTCAGGAGCCATCTGGTTAGGCACGGGTCCTGAACTGATGTGTGCAGGAGCCATCTCTGCACTTCTTGGAAAGAGACATTGTAGCTTTCTTTGATTGTTTGGTTGGACTTGATGAATACTCTGTACGCCTTAGACGTTGATGAATACCTGGCGAAAGTGGCTTCGAAATTAGGTTCGAACTTAGCACATTCCTCTCTGTCGTTCGCCACAAAGCACTTGCACCCGAAGACCCTAAAGAAAGAAATGTTGGGTACTCACTTGTTGATGATCTCGTATGGAGTTTTATCGAAGCGCTTGTGACTACCGTCCTATTCTTAGCGAAGCAGGCGGTATTTACAGCTTCACCCAAAGGAAGTGCGGAAGGTCGTCAGTATCGTACGCGCGACCTTCATGAGTTTTGTTCTTCCTTTCAACTACCCCGTTCTGTTGAGGCATTTTTGCTGCTGAAAATTGCTGACTGATTCCAAGTTTCTGGTAGAAGTCACTGAGAAACTTGTTTTTGAACTCAGTGCCATTGTAGATACGTATGACTTGGATAGTCTGCTGCAGGAGGTTCTGAGTCGTGTTCACAAAACTTACAATCAAGTCCCCGATCTCATCCTTTATTAGGAGGATCTTCGTCCATGTGTAGTGAGAGAAGTCGTCAACAATGACCAGCACATACTTACGTCCGTTGATACTCTGTGTTTGCATAGGTGCACAGAGTCCATGTGAAGTAATTGCAGAGGACGTGAAGTAGAAGCAACTCTTTGACATGATGAGAGGCTCGCTTCATTTTTCTAAGCTAACACGTCGAACATTGATGCTCTTGCGCCATCAAATTTGCTGGTAGACTGTGAACCAATTCCTGGTGGAAGGATGCTGTAGAGCATTGAAGTTAAGATGAGATACCCTTTGATAGGCTGTTCCTCTGAATATTTGTCTGAGAAATGAGACAAACAGCAGTCGAAGGCCGCACAGACGTCAGGTTGATTGTGCATAGATTTGATTTCCGAATTCCTTGCAGGAGTTCTTTGTCCTGACTATCCAAAATTCTGCACCGGTCAGCAAGGAAGACCACCTGGAATCCTTTATCGTAGAACTAGCCTAAGCTGAACAAGTTATGGTGGAGACCTTCTGTAATACCCGGGTCCCACGAGTAAACTGGCCAATAAATTAACATGCACATTATGTGTTCTATGATTGCATATTATGTGACTACTTGTTTATGTGCTACAATGAGTTCTAACCTAGTAGAATATTTCCTACTAGTCATAAGCTATCTTAATGGCTGGATCTTGTTTCCTACGAGTCATCCTATCAGCATTTGTCTTAGAATGATTATTCTTAATTGATGAGGTAGAGCCTATTTTGAAATTGTGCTTCTAAAAGTGGTAGGCTGAAGAGAACATATAGAATCAATGATTTGAAATGAAGAAATAGCTCTTTATTTCTACAAGTGTCTTTTGCTTTTACAGAAGGAGAATATAAGTTTGGGACATTGACATCTAGAGGCTCCTTCTTTATTACTAAACTAGACACTCTTGCCTTCGACTCCTTGGGCTCTGACACTACGCTCCCTGTAGACGTAGTAAAGGAGAAATTATTTACGGAAATATTACACATTGGTTTGAATTGGTAGAAGGCATTTTTTTTCTACATGCTTTTCAGAATAATTGTGTCTTTTGAGGGAGATGCGTGAGGATAGTTTGAGATACGGAGGAAGCTCTGAGTTTCCATCTCCTTTAGAAATTTTTCATTTTCCGCTTCAAAATCCTCTCTTTCTATAGCTAACGTGGCTCGTAATCGTCTATCTGCCTGACGATGGGTGGTTTGTAAAGAGAATTTCAGAATGAGTGTTTTCGGATTCATTGAGTTCAGGTTGACGCTCAGAAGGTTTGACTATGTCACAGTCATGCGTCAAGGGCCCTCGATTTGTTATCATTTAATTCCATATAGTCGAAGGGCATCCGGGCACTATGTTTGGCTTTTCTCTTAGCTATTTCTGAAGCACCTAGGTCATCAGCTTTAGAGAAGTTCATAAGAGTGGTTACGCCTAATCCCATGTTATTTTACGTCGTATGCTTCTTTCTTTAGTACACGCGGGTTAGTAAAATCTAAGCCTTCTATTGGATTATAGAATTCTATATCCATGGGCTGATTCAAGAAAATTATTTTTGTTTGGTATGTCCCCTCTTGTAAGAAGATCGTCTTATTTCTTAAATTTGGCATATAACTTATTACGTTCTTTGCCTAAGAGAGCATGGTTGTCTTCTACCATCAGTTTGGCGACTTTACATGCATCTAGTTCTTTAACTAGTTCACTAACTTTGGTATTGGATTTATCTAGTTGGGCTTCTAAGTTAGTGACGTTAGCAGCAGCATCTGTTAACCTACAGTTGAGGCTGGCTTTCTCGTTGAGATTCCTAATCAAAAGCAACTATAGTTATTCTATAGCTTGTCTTCTAATTCTTTTACTATCGAACTATGCTTCTCTAAGGGAATATACTTAGTCTCGCTAGTTGGGGCTCTTAGATAATTCTTTTTTTTTTGGCACTACAGCTCCTAAGTTCCACCTCGAGACTAGCTATTCTTTACTGAGACTTAGATAATTCCTTTTCTACTTCTTTACACTTTTCTGCTCACGTTTCATTTTAGCATAATTTAATTGATACAATTCTAACATGGTCAATAATATGGAAGAAGAAACCACCTCCTGTGCATATTCGGATGCTTGGTCATCGTCCATCGAGGTTTCGGCATCTGAGTTCTCGTCCAGGCGGGCCATCAGGGCGAGATTTTCCTCGTCTAAACTAGACGTGTCCTCGAGCCACTTGTTCCGCCATTATGGCTACTCCAGCTTCCTTTTGCCTAGTGAGATGAAGCTCCCTGGAGTAGTAGTTGGCATTCCTCTTCTTCGGGAGGGTGCACTCTCGAACGTAGTGATCGGGCTTGCCACAGTTAAAATATTTGTTTAGCTCTTTGGTATTCTTTACTTCGGACGTCTCGGGTGCATTTCCTTATTATTTGAGCTTGAGGTCCGAAGTCGATTGGCTGATGATGAGGACTTCTTGTTGAAGTACTATTTTGTGATCAGGTTTCCAACCAGAGCCAACTGCTTTTCCAGCGCTTTGTAATGTGGCTCGATGTCTGAGTCTGATTTGTCTTCTAACTCTGAAGGAATGAGAGGCCTAACAACCTTCTCTTTTTGTGATCTCGAGCTCCGCTAATCTGAGACCGGGACAACTGTATCTTCAATCTGTTTGTCCTTCTGCTCCTTCTGAATCTTGCTTGTGTCTTCCTCATGTTGGGCGAGATTATCAAACATGGCATGGATATCCAATTCCTCAAGATCTTTGTTCTGTATGATTTGAGTGGATATCTTCTTCCATTCAGAGGACAAGGGAGATAGAAATTGGATGTTTTTGTCTTCGTGATATCTATATTTCTCATCACGTTGAGAAGTGTGAGGTATCTCTGATAAAGGTCATGTAAGCTCTCCTCGGTTTTGGCCTTGAACGAGATGCTGTCAGAATGTTCGCCTTCTTAGCCTTGCTGCCTACTTCCGTTCTCTGCATCATTCTGTACAATTCATCCCACATCCCTTTAGCCGTTGGAAGGCTATCTATTTGTCTGCAGATGTCATTAGGAATGCCTTGCATTAATGTATTTTTGGCTATCAGATTGGCCTTAGCTCGTTGTCTCTCCTTCGTTGTATACTCACTAGGTTCCCTTAGTCTCCTAGTGGCTGGAATTGGAGGATTTACTCTATTGTCACCTTCTTAGATCCCTTAGTCTCCATTGTATACTCACTAGGTTCCCTTAGTCTCACTGAGCTGGTCCTTCTTCAAGAGATCTAAGAAGGTCTTCTACCTGATCTTTTAGCTCTATGAAGTTCAGGAAGCGGCCGCGCCAGACTTTGTACTCACCGCGTCTTAGAATAGGCGGACGATTGTCGTTTCCAAGCGTATAAGCATCCATTTTTGGAGTTGGTTTGTAGAGATCTTCGTAAGTTGTTTGAAGAATGGATTTCGGTGAGATGTGCTTCACAAGTAGCAGATTTGTTAGTAGCGTTGATTCGAAAGTGATCGAGAATTATTTTGATTCAATCTTTAAAATTTGATCAAAAATAATATCTTCGAAATAAAGTGTGTTACTGTTTTTGCGCGATAAGTACAGTTGGCGAAAATATTTTCTAGTAAAAATAATTTGCTTCAAATCTTTCAGTCGAGAAACTTTTTAAGTGCGTGAATTTGTTTCGATCGTTAAGAAACAGTACCGTGTTTCTCGCCGAGTCAAATAAATTGGTTGACCGGAAAAAGTTTTACGAGCTCATATTATTTTTCTCTTGGTCAAACGTGGAAGTCTGACTGAGAATATTTTTTGAATAGAAAATTTACGTGCCACAGAGAAAGTTGGTAAATAACAATCTAGTCCTAAACTACGGACAAATACAACAAATGCCTCTAATTACAAGGACAATTAATAAAATCATAGCACAACTAGAAACGTATATTCTACATACCTCTCAGCTCCAAAGCTCACTCACGCATGCAGCTCGCTCATCAGGTGCTCGATCAAATCACTCGACGAAGAACAAGGATCTAATCAGCCAATTTCAGGGAAGATACGATGTTTTCTCTGTGCAGTTTAATTAACTATGAGTAACTAATTATTTGGGCTTTTGAGTGGGTGTGCACTGTTGCGAAGACTAGCATGAACTAATCTTTTATTTGCATTGTCGTAAGTTCATGTTTATCTGTCTCATTATATTAGCATTTATTAATTTTAATTGCGCTTTGATTAATATGGTTAGCGGCTAACACCACCAACCCGCCCCCCCCCCCCCCCCTGTAATCGAAGGATATAGGATTGTATAAACTTTGAGATTCTACGTGCTCAACCCCCCTTTGCGGACTGCATGAAATTTTACACGGCCATGTTTCAAGCGTTTCCGCACATCAAAGTAGCACTGAGTCAAAAATTCGTATCTTTCAATATAGAAGTTGGAATGGAAATTCCTTCCGTCAAAATCAAGATTGACGAGTCTTCTATCATCGGTTAAAATTTCAGGTGCATCGGAACCCCCTGATCTGCAAAGACTACAAAGATGCCGCAAAATTGCCGGTAAAAGTGTAATTTTGCTGTTAAATCTTAATTCAAGTACTAAGAAAGAAACGACATCATTTATCATGAAAACGACTTAACTTTAACAAATATAAACTTAAGAAAAATACATCTATCACTTCTCCACATTGCGAAATCACCACGTCTAAGGACTTGTGGACGAACGTCGCTTCCCAATGCTAGCGTATCCGTTGGTTGTTTGGTAATGACTCTAACGTGTATGTGATCTGAGAAATGGAAGGTTAGTTTCGAGCAATTATAATCAATGTCTGGGAGCTTTGAGTAAGATATTTTTGACCAAAATACAAGAAAGTTTTCAAGGTCGTGAGGTAGTAAATTTGTTGAGTTTAGTTTGGACTTGGAAATTTCTTGAATTAGTTAAAGTTTTCTTTTGGGCAAGTAGAAAATTTGATTGATCAAGAATTTTGATTTTTCGTGTGTTGACTTTCGGTCAAACACACGTTAAAATAGATTTTCGGATAACCTTAGTAAAATCGGGGAGTTCCTGGCGAAGATTAAAAATTGGGTACCCTTTGACAAAATTTGAAATTGTGTAACTTTGGTCGAAAATTTTTAAAGGTCGGGTAATTTCGACGAGATTCGAAAATTTGGATGGTCTGGCCGAATCTTGAAATTCTAGTATCTTTGGTCTTTGGCCGAAAATTTTAAGAATTCGAATATATTTGTTTTTTAGTCGAAAAATTAAAATTCAGGTACTTCGGTCTTTGGTCGAAAATTTAAGAATTTGGGTACTTTTGCCCGAAATATTTGAAATTCGAGTAATTTTGGTCATAAATTGAAATTCAGATGACTTTGACTTCAAATTCGCTGAGAATTTTAGAATTCGGACAAATTTCAAGTTAGAGTTGCCCGAAAGTTAGACAAGTTCAGACTAATTTTCGGTGATATGAATAATTGTCGGGTGTATGAGCCGAATTCTAGATACTGTATCTCCCCACCCGAAAATCAAAAACTGTACCACAAGCTTCTCAAGAACATTAGAATAGACAGTCAGTCTCAAGCTCAGGATACAGCTAATCCACGACAAGCATATAAAACCATATATAACCCCACGCCACCGTCTTCAGAAGATCGAAAATTTGACCTGTTCAAGTAGTTCAAGAAAAACTCCATGATTCTTATGATGCACGAGATGAAGAGTGTCCAAGACACTAAGGATAGAGCTTAATGGGATCAGATGGATATCTTAATTGTGTGATGACCCGGCTCTCGATAATGATATCAATTTAATTTTTCTGTACAATGAAATTTTTCACTGATATTAATTCGCAGCTAAGAATTATGTTCATATTATGAAACGGCCGTCGAATTTCTCCGAATTTATATATTCGGTGGTACACTCGTTAAAAGCGAACACCATAAACGATAATCTTATTGTTCAACCAATATTCGATACGTGCCATTAGAGATGGCAATGGGGCGGGTCCAGACCCGCCAACCTTGTTTTACCCGATAATCCGGGTCTCGGGGCGGGTCCCGGGAAGAAACCCGGCCGGGTCCGTGGCGGGTCCCGGGTCTGGCAAACCCCGCCCCGAGACCCGGCCCGAAACCCGCTCCGGAAATATATATTATACTTCAATTCGTAATTACGTATTATATAGAATTATTGCTAATATTATGAATAGAAAATCTGTTGGTCTTTATGGTAGAGGTTTGATATTATAAATATAAGGTCGCGGGTTCGAGTCTCAAGCACTACATTTATCTATTTTATCTTTTAAAAAATAAAAAGAAAAGAAAAAAATAAAAAAATTCAATATAACCGGGTATGGCGGGTTGTACCCGCCCCGCTCTGGTCTGACCTGGGGCGGGGCGGGTCTAGACCCGAAGCGGGGCGGGTCCCGAGTCCGGGGAAAAGTAACCGGGGCGGGTCTCGGGTCCGGCAAAACCCGCCCCATACCCGTTCCATTGCCATGTCTACGTACCATATAATTCAGCTTCTTACAACCTTAACAATGCCAAAAGCAGCAATCGATCGAAGGGATGGCACGTGATCCAGCTTCAAAGGAGATTTTGGACGATTGTGCCCCTTTGCATAGCAAAATATGAGCATAGCTATTAGAGTTGAAAAGACTCATGATATTACAGCTTTTACGACATTTGGATGAGCATACACGAGTGAAGTTATTAACGTTTCAAACGACAACTGCTATGCACAAGTACAAGTTATTAAATTTCTCATACGAAAATATCTTACTCTTTGACCTATTACTTTCTCTGACAAATGTTACAATGTTATTATGTAAGATATGTTATACGATAATTTTAATAGTATAAAAGATATGCAGCTGATGCAAAGCTCCGTCAGCATATCTTAAGAAATCAACAATTGTTTGAAGTATTTTAGGTTCGAATAATAATATTGCTCCTTTGTTTACACATAATTAACCTGTGATGGTACGTAGTTTTAATGTTTCCATTATATTTCTTCAATTTGTAATAAATAGTTATTATTGAGCATGTGATGGTACGTAGTTTTAATGTTTCCATTATATTTCTTCAATTTGTAATAAATAGTTATTATTGAGCATGTGGCAACATTATAAGCTACCTACATTTCTATAATTATATAAGATATGCTATTCAATCAAACTCCTCACATGACTAAATATATAATAGTAATACTAATACATGTCAAAATTTCATTACTATCTAACATATCAATTTCAATACAACAGCGAAAAAGAAACAGAGAAGCACATTCGTTCATTTTAAAAACATGAATTATCCTTCGAACAAGGTATCTCAAGCAACCTCGTACTAGATCAGCAAGAACGAAACAGTTCTATGAGCTTGAGGAGACTGTAGGTCTCAGAATCTGGCCTGGACCCACCCAAAATCATCCTCCTAAGAAGATTAGGCTCATAAACCTTGGCCTTCACATAAGCCTTGATCAGGGAATTATACACAAAGGTGTACTTACTGTAGTTTGCTTTTCTCAGATCTTCGAATAGAATCTCTACATTCTGCAGATCACCATTATCTGCAAAAGCATCCATCATACAAAGTGTAGTCTCTAACCATGGGATCGATCGTCTAACAAAAGCGGTCGCCATAAATCGCTGACCTAATTCAAGAGTTTTTTTGGCTTCCTTGACCAAACAAGCTTTCAAGCATCCGAGTGCAAGATGTCTGAAAGTTATGGCGTTTGGTTGGCATGCGTTGTTCTCCATGTCTCTATAGATCCCGGTGGCTTTCGTGATAAGCCCGTTCTTGCAGTAAACACCTATCAAACAGTTGAACTGCTCAGTTGATTTTAAACCCTTCTCAGACACCATCTCGAGATATATCTCTTCAGCTCGACCAAAATTCCCAACCCTACCAAAAGCTTCGATTGCCAAGACGAAACTCTTAGTCCTAACGTGAGGTAGATTTTGAATCTTTCTCCAAGTTCTTTCGAGCTCTTTCTGTTTTCCCAAATATCCATATAATGTAAGAAGAATTTCTAGCGTAGACCAGTTAAGACCAGTCATCGACTTTTCTATAGCCTCAACATATGCCCCACATGCAGTGTTCAGTCCAGCCACAGCATGTGCAGCGGCTAGAATGCAGTAAGAAATCTCATTTGGCTCGACCATTATCTGCTTCATGTCATTAAACACCTCAATCAGGCCTTCAATGTCGTGTTTATTAGCTTCTATTTTCAGTAAGATGTTATAAGTCGAAACGTGCCTGACCACTCCATCAGCTCTCATTTGAGCTAATATTTTTGGGATTGATTTCCTTCGGCTGGGAGAAGAGTGAAGTATAATGAGACGGTTGAAGATCAAATAAGATATTGTATGGCCTAACTCCCTCATTTTCCTCATGTACGCCAAGGAAAGCCGAAGAGAGCCTTTTTCCAAGCATCCGAGCACTAGGTTGTTGTAAAGCAGCTCGTTCGGAACTCGGAAGGAATTCTTGAAAAGAGGGCTTCACCATGTGAGATCCCATGAAGCTTCATAGTGAATTCTAGTAAGTGGGAATAATCCAATTCTTTTGGCCTGTAAGGTCTCTCCCTTATCACCCATTCCATTACCTGACACAGTATATAATTATTTAACAAGGATTTGAATGGATTGATTGAATCACAACAGCAAAGATTATGAATGATGTGTCTCTTGTTTTTTTCTTTTTCACGAGGAGAAAAGTACATTATTGAATAATGAACTATTGTTAGAAAACATTTTGAGTAAAGAAAATGGCATAACGACGAATGATTGCTGAACCAAAAACTTAGATATGCTGTCAGTATCAACTCAATCAATTGAGAGCATATTTTAAGGGATTAAAAGAAATGCATACACATTACCACCGTGGATTCCGCCCTGTTGTTCAATTAGACGATATATTCAGCTGATGTTTGCTCAAAATCCTACTTTGACGATTAGGCTATATACAGACGCATAATTACATAAGCATTTCGACAAACACGTAAGGGGCGAGTTCAACCTCGAGGGCTCGTTTGGCAGATTTGAGCTTCCGTAACCGATTGATCATATGGAAAACATGACCTCTATGGACGGGTATTCCATCGCCCATCCATTTCTGAAGAGCTAAGGCCACCGAATCTCCTACACGTAAACTTTCAATCCTCAGACTCAAACACGTCGATTGCAATGACGGATCCCTGGACGGGACAGCGTCGCGATACCATGAGCATGAAGATAAAATTTCAGCCGCAATTGGAACATCGCAAGGCGATGTGCAGAACCATCCAACTGAGTCGATACTGTTAGCGGAGATATCGAAGATGTTCGGTGCTCGTCGAAATCCGCGAAGTGCCTTTAGTTCTTGCACTATCAACAGTCGCATCGGTTTCCTTGGGTTGGACCAGAAAACCTCGTTCTAAGTGAACCGTTTTAGACGTTTTGTTCACGGTACCGGCTAAAAGCATTGATTCAATTTTATTAAGCCGTGTGGCTATAAACTGCCTCTGTTATGCCAATTTTTCTTTTTTAAAAAAAATTTAACATTATTCTGTTTATTAAGCGTGACGAGTGCCCCTTGGTTAAAAATCACATACTATCTTTAATACTTTTTTATTTAATAATAGTTTAGTAAATTCTTATACTTTTAATTTTATAATCTATATATACACGATTCTCTAAAATTTCAATTATTCTATTTCGATCTTAACCCTCGTACAATGCACTCCTTATAATGTCTTGAATATAGTGTCAAATAGATCCGTTCTTCGGTAGCTCAATGTGGCTGTTCCGAGTTGAACTTCAGTCTGGTTTTTCATTCGCCAAATCTCCGAGAGCAAGGTTCCTAGAAGTGGTTGAAAGTTCTTGAAAAGCATCCACTTCATATTTCTGAAAATCACTAAAAAGCTCCCCCGAGAATTTAGTCGTTTAAAAATATCTTAAAAAGACACAAAAGAGAGTTGTGATTCAAGTGTGAACTCTAAAGCATGGGCGAGACCCCTGCAGCATGGGCGGAACCTCTGCAGCATGGGAGGGACCCCTGCCGTGTGTGTGGGGGACCCCTACGCTGTGTGCAGGGACCCTTGCGCTATGTCCGGGCAGCAGCGCATGGGTCCCCGCACACAGAGCAGGAGACCCGCGCACAGCACAGGGGTCCCTGCAGCCGCACACAGCACAGGGGTCCCCCTACACACAGCGCAAGGGTCTCGACACACAGCACAGAGGTCCCCCTGCACACAGCGCAGGGGTCCCTGCAGCCGCACACAGCACATGGGTCCCCCTGCACACAGCACAGGGGTCCCCATGCACACAGCGCAGGGGTCCCCGCACACAGAGCATGGGTCCCCCTGCACACAGCCCAGGGGTCCCTGCAGCCGCACACAGCGCAGGGGTCCCGTCCATGTTGCGCACCAGATGGGCGGGACCCCTGCTATATAGCACAGGTCCACTGAGCAGGAGACCCCCTGCTATTTTTAGAAAGATGCCCTGTCAAATGACGTAAATACCCTTAATTCGAATTTTTTAAAAAAACATAAAAAATCGACGGGGCTATTTTCTTAACGTTGACTGTGTCAAAGGCCATTTTCTTAAATATTCCCTATAAACTGGCTTTGTTATGCCAATTTTTTTTTAAAAAAAAAAATTAACATTATTCTATTTATTAAGCGTGAGGAGTGCCCCTTGGTTAAAAATCACATACTATCTTTAATACTTTTTTATTTAATACTAGTTTAGTAAATTCTTATACTTTTAATTTATAATCTATATATACACGATTCTCTAAAATTTCAATTCTCCTATTTCGATCTTAACCCTTGTACAATGCACTCCTTATTTTCTAAGTTCATTTATTATATATATTACCATCTGTTGTGGTATATTTACGTAAGTAGCCTTATAATCTGACTAATTATAATTAAGCTCAAGACTACTTATTTACATAGCAAGACTAAGATAACTATATTAATTGAATACAATAAAATAGTTCCAACCATCTCCACCTTTGTATTCAATTTTTCAATATAGTGCGGTTATCTTCGTCTTGCAAGTGGGGTTCTCCGATGTTCTTGAGCCACTTCATAATGTCTTGAATACGATAAAATGGTTCTTTCAATCTCCCCATTTGTATTCAATCTTTGGTCGAGGTACGTGAAATATAGTGTCAAATAGATCCGTTCTTCGGTAGCTCAATGTGGCTGTTCCGAGTTGAACTCCAGTCTGGTTTTTCATTCACCAAATCTTCGAGAGCAAGGTTCCTAGAAGTGGTTGAAAGTTCTTGAAAAGCATCCACTTCATATTTCTGAAAATCACTAAAAAGCTCCCCCGAGAATTTAGTCGTTTAAAAATATCTTAAAAAGACACAAAAGAGAGTTGTGATTCAAGTGTGAACTCTAAAGCAAAGTGTAAACATGAATTACAACAGTAAAAATTACTCCCCCTTAAATGCATATTACTCCCCCTCAGATGATGCTCAGCGGAAATTTTTAACGAAGTAATTTCAAAATAACAGAGTAGTTTTTCATTCTTCCCCTTAATTCATGTTTTCGCACACTAAGAATCTTGACTCCCCCTCAAAAAGTGTGGATATTGTGTTAATTAACTTCGCAAAGATATACATATTCACCAAAATATGCATATGAGAAGTTGACACATATGACACAGAGTCGAAACGCATATGATCCAGCATATATGCATGAACCCCTAATCATGCCTACGGAAATTTGCTTTAAAATATAAGCTTGAAAAAAAATTGCATTTAAACAAATTATGTGCCAATGCATATGCTAATGCATTTGATGCGAAATCTTTCATGCGTATGAAAAAATGCAAGTAAAATAGATGCAAAAGTAAAAAAGTGCATGAAAAAAACAAGCAAAGAAAATAAAACTAAAGAAAAATTCGAAACAATACCATACGATTTTTATTTTTATTTTTTTTATTTGATTTTGGGGTCAGATTATGTCACTTAGATCATTTTCACGAAAAAATTTCACATGACACGTAGAATAATAAGTTGCCATGAAATTACGTCATCGATCTAAAGTGCTAAGCTCATAGCTTGAACCATTTTGACAACTCTCACGAGGTTCGCTAATAGCGCTCAATTATTTTTATCATGGGATTATACTAGACATCACACATGTGAACACAATCAAAATTGTATCAATTAACATGTTATCAAGGCGCATTTAACCAACTCACCAAGTGAAAGACCGTCGATTTGAATCAAAGGGTCTTTTGAGGGTTTTATTATTATGGCTCTGACTTAGGAGAGAAGGATAATAATTTAGAATTAGTGAGCTTTAATCTTCTTCCATTCCATGACGCTTTTGATTTTGATTTTCTTTTCTTTTCATCCTTTGATCTTTTTGTAACTTCCACACTTGCTCAAGATGAAGAAGCTCCTCTTCTCTACGAGGCTGAGAGATTATCTGAGGAAAAGTTCTTCTTTTTGGTTCTCGGACCGATACCGTGCTACTCTTCTTTGGTACCCACTGTCGGATGGGTCCTCCCTTACTAGCAGAAAACGGGTTATGATTAAATCGTGTAAACTTAGATTGTGATCCTAAGTCGGTTGATGAAGTAGTCTTAGTATCCATTTTCGATTTGGATTTTGTGACTTATTATTCGACATAGGAGTCCACTTGGCGCGATTTTACATGGATAAGAAAATTCATCTATAGAAATTTCGCTCGTAAGATATGTACTCTTAAAGATTTTCTCCTTACTCAGTCCAAATAAATGTTTTTCAGAATGAACTTGGACGGGACACTTCAAGTAAGAATACGAGCAAATAGAATTATAAGCACATAAAGTACAACACTCGTATTTCCTACGTGGAAGAATAGTGCTTTTGAGAATGCACACTTTTCACATAATGAGAGGAAAATAGTGCTTTTGAGAATGATTAGAATCATCGTAAATGAATGCATTTCCTTGCTTAAGGTCCCTACAAGAATGATGATCATTTAAAGAGTTTACGCTCTTTGGACTGGAATGATTATTAAAAGAATTTGCGCTTTTAGAACTAAACTAGTTGGTTTTAATTTTTGATGAAGAGCCAGTTCCATAATTTTTACTTCTAAAGCTAATTGGCTTTAAGGAACATGTAGAAGCAGTGATTTTCAGAGAAGAAATGGCTCTTCTATTTTTAGAATTTAAAGCTCTAGAAGACGATTTTCCTTTCTCCACGCTCTTTAGAATGAATTTTTCTTGTGAGGGAGTGGAAGATGTGTAATACCCGAGTCCCATAAGTAATCCGACCAATAAATTTGCATGCATATGATGTGCTAATGTGATTGCGCAAATACATGTTAATTGAGGCTTCGAAGGAATTTTATATGAGATAGGAGAAATTTCGATAGGAGTTGGTATGGAAATTCGACCTATACAATTATTAAATAATAAAGTAGGGAGCAAAAGGAATCAGAGGAGAGAAGATTCAAACGTAGGGTCCTATAGGTGTGGAGTACGAAAACTTAGTCGATAGGTAACTATTTTAATAATATAATAAAGGAATTATTTAGAATAGGAGGAGATTTTCGAAGACTACGACTTAGAACTGTTATAAAATTCACTGATTTAACTATTAGGGAAAGGATTATAATAACATTATAAGGGTTGTTACTTTTTTTTTTTTTGAAAAAGACCTTAAAATATGAACAAAACAGGTCAGAATACATGATATCGGCTAGAGCCCGTGTAGGTGGGGTTCGACCTTCAGCATTAGATCCTAACACCTTGGCCAAATAGTGAGCAGCCTCATTACCCGTACGATGAACAAACGAGAAAGATACCGATGAAAAACAAGCCATAAGTGACATGCAATCAAGGAGGATAGGAGCTGCCTGAGAGGACATGGCGCTGTTTCAGTTTAACTCATCGATAATCGTCTTGCAGTCTCCTTCGAAAATTACTCGGTCCCACCTATGTTGTAGTGCAAATTGCATAGCTCGTGAGCTCGCAAGTGCCTCAATGGATTGTGCTTCTATAACATCTAAACTTTTGGCCCATCTTTTTTTTTTTTTAAATTTCAGCCCAATCCAAAATATCAGCCCAACCCATAGATTGATTACAATCCTTCTAGTTCATCATTATCCCCTCTTATTTGATCTTAGCCATACCAACGTAAGAACCAAGCAAGCAAGCAAGGAGAAATTGGGGAAAACCTGATAACTTGATTTTCTAGGAATACCTTCTGCTTAATTCGAGCTACAAAAGGGTAAGGAACCTTCTTCTACAACCAATTTAACACAAAATCAGTTTTCTGCTCTGAAAATTTCTATTCGCGTGAAGTCTCTGATTTTAGTAATTTCGAACTAGCTGCAGTACGCCAAATCTTGCGAGGTTTGTTTCTGTGGAAAGATGACTTTCTTAGCTGTTCACAGCCTTTGGAATAATCTCGATCCGATAATCGTGCGAATTGTTATGAATTTTTGAAGTTTCTGCCGCAAAACAGAATTTTCTGATGAAGTATCGAAGGATTTCGAAATATTCATCTTTTCTGGTTCAGCTGCTCCTCAAACAGAATTACAGCTCCAAATAAATGTTCTTCGAGCAGTTTTAGCGCTCCTTTTGATGCCGGATTTGTTGGTTCCGGTGTTGGCGTCCGGTCGGTGGCGCTCGTAAAACTCGGACAGAGTTTCGGCTTACTACGTCGAAGTCGAGGCACGTACGTCGTACGCTTTCCGTAAGACGTTATTGCCCCGTATTTCAGTGCCTCGGGTTGTCGCAATACGTCCCGAAGATACAACGACTTCAAGAATTTCGAAACGTCGCACACCGTTACGAAATTATCGGGCGAATCTACTAAAGACTCGAGCCTTTCTTGCGTTTTTTTATGCCTTATTATGCCTAAGGGATGTGCTGTCAACTTTCTGTAAAGTGCTGGGAGTGAATTGAATGAATTTCTATTCTGCCAGGGGACCTATTTATACTGTCCGAAAAGCTGCAGGGGTCAATTCGCGAAAAGTCATAACTTTTCAGGTTGACCTCCTTTGACTGGGCCGAATTCGTAAATAGGTGTAACTTTTGGCCAGGGGTCAATCTGGGAATAGTCATAACTTTCGGACTGATACCCAATACCCCTTCAAACAGCCACATCAGCATGCCCAGTCAGCGCCAGATCAGCGCCACGTCAGTCCACGTCAGTCCACGTGTCAGTGACACGTCATCAACGTGCCACGTCATCATTTTTTTTTAATTTTTTTTAAAAATTTGGACTGACTTTAATAATTAATTTCTCATTCACCCGATATCGGTTTGAGCAAATTAATATTCGTTAGATTCGTCTCGAAACGTAGATTCGTAATCTTTCAACGGTTTCTCGTTTCGGTGACCGACGTCTTCTCAATTTAATAAAATCGTTTCAGCTCTTCTCTTAGTGGGCCAATTACCCACACTTGGGCCCAAGGCCCATTGGGCTTAAACCCAACAATCCCCCACATGAATGGAAATTAATATAAATGCAATGCATGCTGACTCTTGCAAGAAAGTCCCGACGACCCATCACTGCATCGGGATAGGTAGCTTGTGGCTTTGAACCTTCCCTAGTAAAATACTATCGGATTTACTCGCTGTTCAGTGAACGTGATGTCTTGAACTGGCGGCTTTTTGTGTAAACCAAGACAACAGTAAACACACATTGATGAATCTGATCTCTTTTCGATTCTCACGTTGTGTCCGTTTCGGCCGTGGACCATATCTCCGATTCATAAGTGTTTTCCATTGAAGCGGCCCCACTTCACACTTATATAGGTGACCGACTATTAGGACTTAATCCTGGAGTAGCCCGAAATACTCCACCAAGTTGGTATAGTCATCATTAAAAGCATACGTGCTTACCCTAACCACACGTCATCGGGAAATTACTTGGGCAGCTGTCGAGAATGGACTTTATTAGTTTCCAAGTATACTACTGAACTAATCACAGCTTAGTTGTCTCACTGAACCAAGTTCGTGGGATCTCCACTCATCGAGGTTGAGTTACGACTGCTTTTGTTCTTTGCTGTGTGGATTTTTAGTCCCATTCCCCTTACTGCGTTTTCTAACTGATCTCTAGCTATGCCTTTTGTTAGCGGATCCGCAATATTTTCCTTTGACTTTACATAGTCGGTGGAAATTATTCCGCTAGAGATAAGCTGTCTTACGGTGTTATGTCTCCGACGAATGTGCCGAGACTTACCGTTATACATACAATTCTGTGCCCTGCCGATAGCCGCCATGCTATCGCAGTGAATCATAATTGGTGGCACAGGTTTATTCCAACACGGAATATCCTCCAAAAAATTTCGAAGCCATTCTGCTTCTTCGCCGGCTTTGTCTAGTGCTATGAACTCCGACTCCATCGTGGATCGAGCTATGCACGTTTGTTTGGAGGACTTCCAAGAAACTGCTCCTCCACCGATGGTAAATATATAACCACTCGTGGATTTGGAGTCTTTGCTATCAGATATCCAATTTGCATCGCAATACCCTTCTAGTACTGCGGGATATCTCGAGTATAGTATGCCGTGATTAATAGTGTGCTTTAAATATCTTAGCACTCTTCTTAGTGCTACCCAATGACTACTACCCGGGTTACTCGTAAACCTACTCAGTTTACTAATTGAGTACGCTATGTCAGGTCGAGTGCAGTTAGACAAATACATCAGACTGCCAATCACCCGAGCGTATTCGAGTTGCGATACAGGCTCTCCTCTATTTTTGGCTAAGTGTACGTTAGTGTCCACAGGTGTCTTAGCCGGAGGATCATCGAAGGCGTTAAATTTCTTTAACACGCTCTCAACATAGTGAGATTGTGTAATCACAATTCCTTCGGACGTCTTAGAGACATTTATTCCCAAAATGACGTCAGTCAAGCCCATATCCTTCATACTGAAATAATTTTTCAGCATATTCTTTGTATTCACGATTATTCTGTGACTGCTTCCCATGATTAACATGTCGTCTACGTAAAGACAGACAATCACAAACTCATCGGGTGTGCCTTTTATATAAACGCATTTATCACACTCATTAATCTTAAACCCATTCGACAGCATCGTCATGTCGAACTTCTCGTGCCACTGTTTTGGTGCTTGCTTGAGCCCGTAAAGTGACTTCACGAGTCGGCACACTTTATTTTCCTGCCCGGGTACAATAAACCCTTCGGGCTGTCTCATGTATATTTCTTCCTCAAGTTTCCCATTTAGAAAGGCCGTTTTCACGTCCATCTGGTGTATCTCGAGGTCATACAGCGCTGCTATAGCGATCAAGACCCGTATGGATGTAATCCTTGTCACGGGTGAGTAGGTATCGAAGAAATCGTACCCTTCCTTTTGATTAAATCCTTTAGCTACTAAACGAGCTTTATATTTTTCGATTGATCCATCGGTCTTAAGTTTCCTTTTAAGGACCCACTTGCATCCTAAAGGCTTACACCCCTTTGGGAGGTCTACCAGCTCCCACGTATGGTTTTGCATAATGGACTCAATCTCGCTGTTCACAGCTTCTTTCCAGAATGGAGCTTCTGGACTAGACAATGCCTCTTGCAAAGTCCGTGGTTCATCATCTAACATATATGTTAGGAAGTCAGGCCCAAACGATTTGGCCGTTCTCTTACGTTTGCTTTGCCGTGGTTCCTCGTTTACTTGAGGTGAACTCTCCACGGCATCGTAAGTTCGCTTCTTATAGCTTATTTCTTTCTTTTCCTTATTTGGGAAAATATTCTCGAAGAATACTGCATTCCTTGATTCAAATATCATCCCTGTATTCATATCAGGGTTTTCTGATTTGTGCACTAGAAATCTATATGCACTACTGTTATTAGCATATCCGATGAAAATGCAATCAACAGTCTTGGGTCCTATCTTAACCTGTTTAGGTTTAGGTACTTCGACCTTTGCTAGGCACCCCCACACTTTCAGGTAATTGTAGGACGGAGCCCTACCTTTCCATAGCTCGTATGGAGTTTTTTCTTTCTTTTTGTGTGGCACCATATTCAGAATGCGATTTGCCGAGAGGATTGCTTCCCCCCACAAGTTCTGAGGTTGCCCAGAACTGATCAACATAGCATTCATCATCTCCTTAAGAGACCTATTTTTGCGTTCAGCAACGCCGTTTGACTGAGGTGAATAAGGCGCGGTTGTTTGATGAATAATGCCGTGCTCTTGGCAAAATTCTTCGAACGGCGCCACGTATTCTCCTCCTCTATCACTTCGAATTATTTTAATTCTTGAGTTTAGTTGATTTTCAACTTTACTCTTATATCTTTTGAAGGCATCAAGAGCCTCGTCCTTGCCACTTAACAGATTATCGTAGCAAAATCTCGTGCAATCATCGATAAAAGTAATAAAGTACTTTTTTCCACCTCTAGTCTGCACGAACTTCAGATCTCATATATCTGTATGGATTAGTTCTAGAGGCGCACTGCTTCTCTCAACAGAGAAGAACGGTGCCTTGGCCATTTTTGCCTCGACACAGATTTCACACTTTTGTTGTGTGTCGACTTCCATTTGTGGAAGCAGGTTTAAACTTATTAACTTTTTTATTTTATTTAAACCCACGTGTCCTAATCTATGATGCCATAAATTGGAACACTCAACCAAGTAAGATGAACTTTCTTTATTATTATCAGCGAGCTTAATCTCGCGTATTACAGGCATTACATTCATCTTAAAGAGCCCCTTCTCGAGGTAGCCCTTTCCTATGAAATGACCGTTTTTGGTCGGTACATATTTATCACTCTCAAACACCTGCCTAAATCCGGCTTTGCTCAACAGGGAGCCGGACACCAAGTTCTTACGGATGTCTGGCACATGCAGCACGTCCACAAGAGTCAGTTCCTTGCCCGAGGTCATCTTCAGCACTACCCTCCCTAATCCGACGATGTCGGAGGTGGCTGCGTTGCCCATAAACAGCTTCCTGCCCGAGATAGGGATGTAGGTTGAAAACATCTCCTTATCAGAACAGATGTGGCGAGTCGCTCCAGAGTCGATATACCACGACCTAGGATTGTCTACCACGTTGGCCTCGTATACGACGGCGGCTAGGTCCATCTCTGTCAGATCTGTCCCCGACTTTGCCTCGGTCAAGTGAGCTTGGTCCTTTTTTCTCTTTTTCTTCAGCCGACAGTCTTTGGCCATATGCCCAGGTTTGTCGCAGTTGTAGCAGTTGCCCATTATTTTGTTCGGCTTCTGCTGCGTCGTATTAGGCCTCTTGCGCTTTTTGCCGGTGCTAGACTCGGCCAGGTTCTCACGTACCTCGACACTACCCCTTTTGTTCTTGGCCTCGATCCTTCGATTATCTTCTTCAATTCGAAGCCTCACGATCAGGTCCTCAAGCCCCATTTCCTTACGCTTGTGCTTGAGGTAGTTCTTGAAGTCCTTCCACAGGGGCGGCAGCTTCTCTATTATAGCAGCTACCTGGAAGGATTCGCTGATCTGCATATTTTCCGCGTGTATATCGTGGATTATCAGTTACAGATCACGGACCTGGTCCAATACTGGTTTGGAGTCGGTCATCTTATAGTCCAAAAACCTGCCGACAATGAATTTCTTCAGTCCGACGTCATCGGTTTTGTACTTTTTGTCCAACGAGTCCCACAACTCTTTAGCAGTTTTAGCGACCGCGTAGACGTTGTATAGGGAGTCGTCCAAGGCATTCAAAATATAATTACGACACATGAAATCATTATGATTCCACGTGTCCAACGCCGCCTGTTGTTGTGCATTCTCTTCGGGTACGGCGTCGTCAGCGGCACCGTCGGTGTTCACCTGGGGCGGGAGTTCTTTCAGAAAGCGCACCAGGTTCAGAGTTGTCAGATAAAATAGCATTTTTTGTTGCCATCTCTTGAAATCGGCTCCGTTGAATTTCGCCGGCTTTTCGGCGTGGTTGCTACCCGTCAGAGGTACGGCGGTGGGAATATTCGCTAGCATCGCCATCGATCAGACAGAATAACGTCTTACGATTGTTGGTTCCGGTGTTGGCGTCCGGTCGGTGGCGCTCGTAAAACTCGGACAGAGTTTCGGCTTACTACGTCGAAGTCGAGGCACGTACGTCGTACGCTTTCCGTAAGACGTTATTGCCCCGTATTTCAGTGCCTCGGGTTGTCGCAATACGTCCCGAAGATACAACGACTTCAAGAATTTCGAAACGTCGCACACCGTTACGAAATTATCGGGCGAATCTACTAAAGACTCGAGCCTTTCTTGCGTTTTTTATGCCTTATTATGCCTAAGGGATGTGCTGTCAACTTTCTGTAAAGTGCTGGGAGTGAATTGAATGAATTTCTATTCTGCCAGGGGACCTATTTATACTGTCCGAAAAGCTGCAGGGGTCAATTCGCGAAACGTCATAACTTTTCAGGTTGACCTCCTTTGACTGGGCCGAATTCGTAAATAGGTGTAACTTTTGGCCAGGGGTCAATCTGGGAATAGTCATAACTTTCGGACTGATACCCAATACCCCTTCAAACAGCCACATCAGCATGCCCAGTCCGTGCCAGATCAGCGCCACGTCAGTCCACGCCAGTCCACGTGTCAGTGACACGTCATCAACGTGCCACGTCATCATTTTTTTTTAATTTTTTTTTTAAATTTGGGCTGACTTTAATAATTAATTTCTCATTCACCCGATATCGGTTTTGAGCAAATTAATATTCGTTAGATTCGTCTCGAAACGTAGATTCGTAAGTTTCAACGGTTTCTCGTTTCGGCGACCGACGTCTTCTCGATTTAATAAAATCGTTTCAGCTCTTCTCTTAGTGGGCCAATTACCCACACTTGGGCCCAAGGCCCATTGGGCTTAAAACCCAACAGGATTTTGTAGTTATGCTATAGATTTTAAGCACCTCGCTTATTATCGATATATTGATCTCTTGAGCTTGTGATATCATGTTTTAGGCGAAGGGATATCGAGACGGGACTTGAGGGCAGCCGAGGAGGGCAAAAAGAGTTAGACATACGCTGTGAGTTGATAGTACGGGGACACCTTCCCTTCGCTGGACGTGTGAACCTCGCGATGGTCATTTTATTATACGTTGTTTTCTGAAATTATATGATATTTTATCGTTGGTGTTAGTGAGCCTTGCCGGCTATAGGATGTGGATATTTGTTGTGATTTGGCATATATGGTTGGTGATTTGGATTGAGAATTATACGAGGGTGCTTCTATACTGGATTGGTGATAAGTGTTATATTGGTTGGTCTTGTGTGTTGCATATACTTGGTACCAGGTTTTAAGTAGCCCGAATGGCCACGTTCGGGTGAGTGGAGAGTGGCAAATCGAGTAAGTAGCCCGTGGTTTGGCACACCCGGGTGAGTGAGGCCCAACGAATGCACCCTTTCAGTGCCATGTACTGATATTGATTATCGATGAAGGGTGATCGTTGGGGAGATTCTGGCTAACGTCACCGTATGGGTGGGACATGCAGGTTCTAGTAGTCGATAGGTTAGTTTACGATCCATGGTCTAGAGTACGGTGACGGACTCATCTGACTCTCGACGGGGAGCTCAGTTCGAGGGAGGAGATGGCCACCCACGCGTCCTTTATGTGATTATGTGGATGTCGGTGACATTGTTATTATTTTTCATGGTAGTTCGTTGTCGTATTCATCTGATATGAGTATACATTTAATTTGTTTTGGTATCATCGTTGAGAATGCACTTTCTGGGAGGAAAGGTGTGTTCGTATTATCTTCTCACTGAGCTTATGGTTTGCTCACCCCATATATATTCTTCCTTTCTAGGTTGTTTATATCTTTTGATCGGAGGTTGCCTTTTGATATCGTTCCGCTGCAATCTCTTCCATTTTGGGTATAGTATCTTCTTTTGGTGTTGGATCCATTGGCGAGAATACTTTTGGAAGGAAATTTTGTTTGTACATGTATTACTTCGTTGATCGATATGTCGTGATATTTTGATATTTTGTATAAACCCATCCTTGTTATATATATAAATATGTTCTTTGCCTTATTTCTCGGGTTTCTTGTTATTCTACGATAAAAGAATTGATATCTTAGCCCTGATTTATTTATAAATGCGGCGGCTGTCGCTTCAGTGACACGGGTCGGGGCCTGAAGTTTTGGTGGTATCAGAGACTTTGCTGCATTCCTTGCATTTTCTCTGTGTTGCCAATGGATCCATTTTCTTGAGCTTGTTTGTCTTTTATCTTTTCCTTATGTTGATCTTGACCTTGCTCATTTCTATGGATAGTTTTTATGGCACCTCCAGTTCATCGCCGAGGTCAAGGTAGGGGACGTGCTTCTCGACGTTCTCCAAGTCCTCTTTCTTCTCCTGTGCCTCGTAGACCTCGTGCATACACTCCTCATGTTCCTACGACTTCTACCGAGCAACCACCGGCTCAAGTACGAGTTGATCAAATGATGACGCCGGGACAATATCAAATGTATTACGATTATGTTCGTGTACATGGTATTCCACCCCCTACGATGGGTCCTTCGACCTCCACTATGCCTCGAGGTCCCAATATGCCATTCTTTCAGCAATCGGGAGTTCAAGATCTTCCTCCTCGCAACGAACCAAACTTACAGCCATTTACCATACCGATTCCTAATCCAGATACCGCAGTTGCGAGCTCTAATCCTAGGAGTGTGCGTTATATTCCTGATTTGGTGAGGGCTGTAGTTGATATGGGAACTCCGACCTTCGAAGGCGTAAGGGATGCTACTGAAGCTGGAGCTTGGCTGAAGGAAGTCAGAGAGACATTTGATACTTTGATGGTCGACGAGTCTCATCGCGTAGTGATTGCAACAAAGCTTTTGGGAAAGGAAGCGCGTAGATGGTGGCAAAATCTTAAGGAATCGTCTTCTGAGACTATCTCATGGCCTATTTTCATGGAGAGATTCAAAGAACGTTGTTTCTCTCAGTATAGCAGATTCTTGGATTTGCGGGAATTCGCTCCAGAATCTTATACGACGCGAGACTTGTGCAAGCGATTTGAAGATGGCCTCAATATAAACATTCGCGATGGTTTGAAGTCGGGTGACAAGTATGAAAGCCTTGATGAACTTGTAGAGGATGCGTTGAGAGTCGAGGGCTTAATCCAAACAAGGCACAAGCTCGCCGAACGTTCTCAAAAGAAAAGAGAAGGGGAAGCGCTATCGAGAAATGTGCCAAAAATAGGTAGAAGCTCGGGATCTTTGCATAATATTCCCATGTCTACATCTGGTTCTTCTCAGCCTCGTGAGCAGCCAAGGATGGGTTTGAGCTCATCGTCAGGATCCGTTAATTGGGATAATAGGTGTCGAAATTGTCAAAAACACCACGAAGGTCCCTGTAAAGCTCCAAAGGTATGCTTCCAATGTCAACAACCGGGACATTTCATATCTGTATGTCCCCAACTAGTTGGAGCTAGTGGGCGACACTTCTCTTATCCTCGTGGTAAGACGTTTCAGCCCCCACCCTATTCTACATCTGGGGGTATTCGACCGAGCATGCAAGGTAACAAGGGTGGTCCAAACACCCGACCGCCTATGCATGAAAAAAATCAAACTCGGGTGTTTCACATGACACAAGACGAAGCTCGCACAGATCCGAAAGTTGTGACAGGTAAAAACGTCTCTAGCCTTGACTAAGATATCCTACCAATATGTCAAGTTCGCTATGGTCCTGAGGTTATTAGATCATTCCTATAGGCATGCTACTATTCTTAACAATTATTTTCTCTCTTACATTTTGGCCCCAATTTATCGTTACTTCTTTAGTCCGAATGTTCATTGGAGACCGCTCAATCTACATTATTATTGATCCTGGGTCTGAGCGATCTTATATTCGGGATAGTCTTACTACCGACCTACCTTTTCACGCTTCTCCATTATCACCAGTAATGGTGGTCCATACCCCGCTTGGGGAACGAATGGATCGAGACTTGGTGTTCAAAAGTTGTCCCATTTTGGTTAAGAACTCTGTTCTAGAAGCTGATTTGATACCATTGCCGTTGGTCGATCTAGATGCTATTCTTGGCATGGATTGGCTATCTCGTCATCATGCAGTTCTTGATTGTCGGGCAAAGCTTGTAACATTCCGTAGACCGGGATTCCTAGAGTTGATTTTCGAAGGTGAACGTCAATCCGCGACAGTTCCTATCATTTCTATGCTTTCAGCTCATAGATTAATACATGAAGGATGTGAGGCGTTCTTAGCTTCAGTTTTCGACACTTCTCGTTCTACGACCTCGCTAGATGATATTTTCATTGTAAAGGAATTTTCTGACGTGTTTCCGGTCGATCTCCCTGGACAACCACCAACTCGAGAAGTTGATTTTGTCATTGATACGCTCCCAGAGACGGCTCCTTTATCAATACCTCCTTATCGAATGTCACCAGCTGAACTTAAAGAGCTCAAAACGCAATTGGAAGAACTATTAGGTAAGGGGTTCATCCGACCTAGCACATCTCCGTGGGGTGCTCCTGTTCTTTTTGTCAAGAATAAGGACGGATCACTTCGTCTATGCATAGACTATCGTCAGCTGAACAAGGTGACTATAAAAAATAAATATCCGCTTCCGAGGATTGATGACTTGTTCGATCAATTGCAAGGAGCAACTGTATTCTCGAAGATCGATTTGCGATCTGGTTATCATCAGCTCAAAATTAGGGAATCTGATATCCCAAAGTCTGCCTTTCGTACCAGATATGGTCACTTCGAGTTCTGTGTGATGCCTTTTGGACTCACAAATGCTCATGCAGCTTTCATGGATCTCAAGAATCGAGTCTTTCGGCCATATTTGGATAAGGTCTTTATCGATGACATACTTATATATTCCAAGTCAGACGAAGAGCATGCATGCCATCTTAGGACTGTGTTGGAGACTCTTCGTGAAAATCGGCTCTATGCTAAACTTTCGAAATGTGAATTCTGGCTTCGTGAGATTAGCTTTTTGGGGCATCGCATATCCAAGGAAGGAATATTCGTAGATCCAGCGAAAATTCAAGCCATACTAGATTGGGATCGTCCAAAGAATGTGACGGAAATACGAAGTTTTCTGAGATTAGTCGGGTATTACCGAAGGTTTGTTAAAGACTTTTCCTTGATAGCTTCATTTTTTGACTAGACTGACTCAAAAGGGGACGAAATTTGAATGGAATGACGATTGTGAGAAAGCATTCCAAGAGTTAAAAAGACGACTCACTTCGGCTCCTATTCTTACCTTGCCAAATCCAGAGATTAAGGAATTCACTATCTATAGCGAGCGTCGAGACAAGGCCTAGGATGCGTGCTTATGCAAGAGGGAAAAGTAATCGCCTACGCCTCGAGACAATTAAAGAAAAATGAAGAAAACTATCTGACACACGATTTAGAGTTGGCAGCCATTGTCTTTGCATTAAAGATTTGGAGGCATTATCTTTATGGTGCGACCTGCCGAATCTTTACGGACCACAAAAGCCTGAAATATATCACTACTCAAAAGGATCTGAACCTTCGACAGCGACGATGGATGGAGTTAATTAGCGACTACGATCTAATTATTGATTATCATCCAGGTAAGGCCAACGTTGTAGCTGATGCACTTAGCAGAAAATCTTCCACCCCGCTTACTTCGATTCGATCGAATTATCTCCCTCTTTTAGAACAACTGAAAGGTCTTCATATATCGCTTCATCATGGGGAGGCAAGTCAAGCTTCATTACTTGCTAAATTTGAGGTAAGACCTACTTTGTTCGAGCAGATTCAAGAAAAGCAATCACAAGATGATCAATTACAACTCATTGCAAAACAAAAACATGGAGATGCGAGCGAATTTAGAACTCGGGACGACGGACTTTTGACTTTTCAAGATCGTGTATGTGTACCCTCAGACGTTGATCTTCGTAAAGCCATCCTCGAGGAAGCTCATTCCTCCGCTTGTGCTATGCATCCTGGTAGCACAAAAATGTATCGAACTCTTCGAGAACATTACTGGTGGCCGGGCATGAAGCGAGACATTGCAAACTTCGTATCCAAATGCCTATCATGTCAACAAATCAAAGCGGAGCATCAGAAGCCAGCAGGCACTCTCCAACCTCTTCCGATTCCCGAGTGGAAATGGGAGAATATTACCATGGATTTCGTATCCGGACTGCCCAGAACTCAAAAAGGCCATGATTCCATATGGGTCATCATCGATCGTCTAACGATCGGCTCATTTTCTTCCGGTGCGTACGAAAGATAGCTTAGAAAAACTGGCTAAGTTGTATGTTGATGAGATTGTAAGATTACATGGCGTGCCAGTATCCATTATATCTGATCGAGACCCTCGATTTACTTCCCGCTTTTGGCCAAGTCTCCAGAAAGCATTAGGTACAAGGTTGTTATTCAGTACAGCATATCATCCTCAGACAGATGGGCAATCAGAGAGGACGATTCAGGCACTCGAAGATATGTTACGTGCAGTGGTTTTGAATATGAGCGGCGGCTGGGACAAATATGTGACGCTAATGGAGTTTGCGTATAATAACAGTTTTCATTCCAGCATTGGTATGAGCCCGTACGAAGCTCTCTATGGCCGTAAGTGCCGAACACCTCTATTTTGGGATGAAGTAGGCGATCTAAAGATTGAACAAGTGGAGCTTATTGAAGATGCAATTGAAAAATTGAAAATCATTCGCGATAGGCTCAAAGTAGCTCAAAATCGACAAAAGAGTTATGCAGATAATAGGCGGGAGTTAGAATTCAACGAAGGAGACAAAGTCTTTCTAAAAATTTCACCGTGGAAGGGCGTATTGCGATTCCAACACCGTGGAAAACTCAGCCCGAGATATATCGGTCCGTTTACCATCACAGAAAGGATTGGCCGTGTCGCGTCTAGGCTGGAGCTACCATCAGAGTTATCCCAAATCCATGATGTCTTTCACGTGTCTATGCTTCGAAAATACGAACCAGATCCTTCTCATGTACTCGAGTCTCCTCCGGTTGAGCTAAAGGACAACCTTACCTACGAAGTACAACCGGTTAGAATCTTGGATCGACAAGAAGAGAAACTACGTAGCAAGTCCATTCCAATGGTGAAAGTTCTTTGGCAAAGCGACAAAATCCAAGAAGAAACGTGGGAACCACATTCCGTCATGCGTCATCAATATCCCTACCTTTTTGATTCGTAGGTATGTATGTCTATGTTTCGAGGACGAAACCTCTTGAAGGGGGAGATATCTTATAACATCTAAACATTTGGCCCATCTTTTTTTTGAATTTCAGCCCAATCCAAAATATCAGCCCAACCCATAGATTGATTACAATCCTTCTAGTTCATCATTATCCCCTCTTATTTGATCTTAGCCATACCAACGTAAGAACCAAGCAAGCAAGCAAGGAGAAATTGGGGAAAACCTGATAACTTGATTTTCTAGGAATACCTTCTGCTTAATTCGAGCTACAAAAGGGTAAGCAACCTTCTTCTTCAACCAATTTAACCCAAAATCAGTTTTCTGCTCTAAAAATTTATTCGCGTGAAGTCTCTGATTTTAGTAATTTCGAACTAGCTACAGTACGCCAAATCTTGCGAGGTTTGTTTCTGCGGAAAGATGACTTTCTTAGCTATTCACAGCCTTTGGAATCATCTCGATCCGATAATCGTGCGAATTGTTATGAAATTTTGAAGTTTCTGCCGCAAAACAGAATTTTCTGATGAAGTATCGAAAGATTTCGAAATATTCATCTTTTCTGGTTCAGCTGCTCCTCAAACAGAATTACAGCTCCAAATAAATGTTCTTCGAGCAGTTTTAGCGCTCCTTTTGATGCCGGATTTTGTAGTTATGCTATAGTTTTTAAGCACCTCGCTTATTATCGATATATTGATTTCTTGAGCTTGTGATATCATGTTTTAGGCGAAGGGACATCGAGACGGGACTTGAGAGCCAAGGAGGGCAGAAAGAGTTAGACATACGCTGTGAGTTGATAGTACGGGGACACCTTCCCTTCGCGGGACGTGTGAACCTCGCGATGGTCATTTTATTATACGTCGTTTTCTGAAATTATATGATATTTTATCGTTGGTGTTAGTGAGCCTTGCTGGCTATAGGATGTGGATATTTGTTGTAAATTTGGCATATATGGTTGGTGATTTGGATTGAGAATTATACGAGGGTGCTTCTATACTGGATTGGTGATAAGTGTTATATTGGTTGGTCTTGTGTGTTGCATATACTTGGTACCAGGTTTTAAGTAGCCCGAATGGCCACGTTCGGGTGAGTGGAGAGTGGCAAATCGAGTAAGTAGCCCGTGGTTTGGCACACCCGGGTGAGTGAGGCCCAACGAATGCACCCTTTCAGTGCCATGTACTGATATTGATTATCGATGAAGGGTGATCGTTGGGGAGATTCTGGCTAACGTCACCGTATGGGTGGGACATGCATGTTCTAGTAGTCGATAGGTTAGTTTACGGTCCATAGTCTAGAGTACGGTGACGGACTCGTCTGACTCTCGACGGGGAGCTCAGTTCGAGGGAGGAGATGGCCACCCACGCGTCCTTTATGTGATTACGTGGATGTCGGTGACATTGTTATTATTTTTCATGGTAGTTCGTTGTCGTATTCATCTCATATGAGTATACATTTAATTTGTTGTGGTATCATCGTTGAGAATGCACTTTCTGGGAGGAAAGGTGTATACGTATTATCTTCTCACTGAGCTTATGGTTCGCTCACCCCATATATATATTCTTCCTTTCTAGGTTGTTGATATCTTTTGATCGGAGGTTGCCTTTTGATATCGTTCCACTGCAATCTCTTCCATTTTGGGTATAGTATCTTCTTTTGGTGTTGTATCCATTGGCGAGAATACTTTTGGAAGGAAATTTTGTTTGTACATGTATTCCTTCGTTGATCGATATGTCGTGATATTTTGATATTTTGTATAAACCCATCCTTGTTATATATATAAATATGTTCTTTGCCTTATTTCTCGGGTTTCTTGTTATTCTACGATAAAAGAATTGATATCTTAGCCTTGCGTTTATTTGTAAACGCGGCGGCTGTTGCTTCAGTGACACGGGTCGGGGCGTGACAGCTTCGAACTTGCCATTGTAAAAATTCGAACACCATCCTACACAAGATCCAAAGTAGTCCCGCGCGATGATTCCAATCAAAGCCCCGGTTCGAGATGCATGTATTGCACCATCAAAGTTTAGTTTAATAATATCCGCAGGTGGAGAAATCCAGCCCTGCCTACCCGTTGAAAATGTCCGAGATAGATCGGTTTGTGCTGAGTGAGAATCTTGAAGCACATCAAAAGCTCTTGCAACGATCTCATCTGGTGGAGTTATTTGCTGCCTCTAACCCATTTATTCCTTGAGTCCCATAAGGCCCACAATAAGGCTAAGAACTTTGAGTACTCTTCATCGTCTAGATCTTCATAAGCATTTCGAATCCATCACTCTGAGTCTCCAGTCCAAAGCCTTCGAACATCCAACGAGAAACCTGAGACTTTCCAAGCTTCCCTCGTAATTGGACTACCCAAAAATACATGGAGACTATCTTCATTAGAACAACCGCATCTCTGGCATAATGGTTTCAACAAGCATACACGTTTAATGAGGTTGATTGACGTCGGTAAGGTCTCACGACAGAGACGCCAAATAAACGTTCGAACCCGCGGGATGACTCGAGCTTTCCATATGAAGTCCCATGATTTTCCAGAGCTCGAACTTGCAGAGGCTGAAGATTCCAAGGACTTCGCCAACGCATATGCGGACTTGACAGAGAATTTTCCATCTTTCGAGTAATGCCATACCAGTTTGTCAGAACGCAACGACAAGCTAATAGGGATTCCTAGGATTAATTCTGCATCTACAGGAGCGGATATCGATGAGATGAGACTCTCGTTCCATGGCCCCGTAGGGTGAGTACGTACGTCTGCCACTCTAGAGACTGATTGCGATGGCTGGAGAGACTGGACGGAAATGTCGATCACCAGTTCATTGGGATGAGGTTGCCGAAAGAAGCTTATTGGGTCCCGAGATGATACGAGAAATGACAGAGGCAATAGCTAAAATTCGTGTAAGAATGCGGAGAGCTCAGAGTCGTCAGAAAAGTTACGCAGATCATAGACGAAGGCCATTAGAGTTTGCAATGGACGATTGGGTATTCCTAAAGGTATCCCCTATGAAGGGCGTGAAACGTTTTGGGAAGAAGGGCAAACTCAGCCCTAGGTTTATTGGTCCCTTCAGAATACTCAAACGAGTTGGAGAAGTCGCATACCAGTTAGAACTACCGGAGACACTCGCACAAATTCACGACATTTTTCATGTATCGGCATCAAGGAAGTATATTGCGGATCCGAGCCATGTATTGGAGAATGAAGTTCTCTACCAACAATTAAAGCCAGACTTAACTTATGAAGAACAACCGATAGAGATTTTAATGAGAGAGGTGAAACAACTTCGGAATAAAGATATTTCTTTAGTCAAGGTGTTGTGGCGAAACCATTCAGTTGAAGAGGCTACATGGGAAAGAGAAGACGAAATGAGAAGTCGTCATCCCGATTTATTCCAAACGGCGTAATTTCGGGGACGAAATTCTTTTAAGGGGCAAGATGTAATACCCGTGAAATTTAAAACGGGAATTATTACAAACATTATGAAGTACTTACCTTAAAAGGAATGTAAGGACTTATATATTTAGATAAAGGATATTATTCCAACCAAGCTCAATTAAAAATGGGAATGTAGAGAGGTTATGAAAACTTTAATATTAATATATAGGCTCAAACGAAAATAAGGGATAGAGCAAAACATGTTAGTGTTTTTTTTTCCTTGCAATTAATTACTAAACAAGTACAACTAAGGAAAAAGAATGGAACTAAAAATATTATGGATGGGGAAAGATAGAAAAAGACTCAAATGTCTTTCGTGCATGTGATTCAACGAATATCCATGGGCCATTGTCTCCAAATCATTAGTAGGTTAAACAACTAAGCAATAATAGTGTAGTGGGTATGATGTAAGAAAAGACAAGCATTAGAGTATGATATAAAAAAACTAATAAGGGATTTGTTAGTAAGGATTTGTTATTTACCACCATGCCCAATCAACGTGAATGTCAAGATTAATTATTAGGGATATTAGTAAGTAAACAATGAGAAGGTTACAAATTGCTTAGTAAGCCATGTTAGTGGTTTGTCTCTTATTAGTAAAATAATAAGAATGAAAAGAGAATATTACAATGTGTATAAGTAAGCCACGTTGGTTAGGTTAGTAAACCATATTGGTAGAGTAATAAAATAATGAGAATCAAAGGTGATATCTCAATTTGATTAGTAAGGTCATGCTGTGCCTTGTCACTCACTTGTCATATTCTAAGAACAACCATTTGAATATAAGGCCACATTAAAAGAAAAGCACAAATGTAGGGGGCCAACGTGAGAAAAGAAGAAATAATGAGTTATGACCTACCATGCATGGGAGACAAAGTGCTTGAATAATAAAAAAAGAAATGAGTTGTCTCTACTTGTCTAACTCTCACCACTATCGAAGCCTTGAAACATATTCCATATATATCATATAACATAATGCCTAAGTGGAAAGTTCCATACACGAAAATTACACCAAAGAAGATATAGAATATTTCCATGAGAACGACGCATGATAATCAAGCGAAGCTAGGAATTCTCTAAACATCTAAGCTTGGAGGATAGGTAGGTGGAAATTTCACTTAAGATACGCAAATCCTTTAATGTGAATTTCGGATTGGAGGTGAAATTCACCCAAAACGTTAATTGGTTGTGTAGATTTTATATGCTTCGAAAAATATAGATTCTACGATCAATACGAAAATAAATTCGTGAATTTCGTGTATTAGGTGCTTGAAGGTGAATATTGATGTGTGCTTTTAAAAATGGAAATAACCCTTTCAATACGATAACTTAGTTTGCATGTGTGTAGTAGTGTTTAAACGTTTATAGGTGATGTCTTGTGATATATGAAATATATGAGTTTCTCAAGGTGCTATCATAATTGGTTATTGCATGTATCTCATGCGAATTACATGAGCTTTTAAGACGTGCTTGCATTCACTTGAGATTTTGAAATATGTGTATGAAAGGAATAAAATCTAATTTGTCGGTAAATGAGAGTTTTGACGTGATATTTTTTGTGTTCTAAGGTTTTCAACATGTGTTGGAATGGTAGAAGTTGGTTTAGGTTTTTGAGCGTTTTGGTCGCGCAAAGTTTTCGTTGGGTGTAAATATTTCTGGGAATTAAAAGTTTATGACTTTTGAAAGTTTTGGGCAAAGAAGGTTTTCAGCGTTCTTAAAAATCTTGGAGTGAAAAATGAATTTTTGGGTCAAGGAATATTTTCAAAATTCCCTGTTTTGCGAAAATGTAAAATTGTTGGAAAAATATTTTCAGAATGCAATATTTTCGAAATCGGCATTGTTTTCGTTACGATCGAATTTTCGGACATTTTGGCTTAAATGATTTTAACGTGAAAAGTATATTTTTAGAAGAAAATGTTCGTCCTAAGTCTAATATAGTATTTAGGGTTACATGTATATTTATGAATTAGGGACAACTTCGAAATAAAGCCGATTGTTGTAGTTCGTCCAATAGCGTGTTTTGTACTGATTTAACTATCGTTTTGTGTCCAGAGGTCCAAGGCATTAAGGATTTATCGCTTACGAAATTCAGGACGATAGGTAGGTGAAATATTCACCTACGACACGTAAACAATATGTGCTTTTATGTGTTTTCATGTTTGTGTGTTACGTGAATTATGTGAATATTTTATGTGATAAAATAAGTTACATATATCATGCATTTGTCTGTCATGTGCATTCATACTAGAACAAGGAAAGTTCAGACCGTGTGGATCGGTGATGAACTGATATTGTGTGTACCGTATTGGAGACGGTAACGCTTTGATAAGTGGGGTAGATGATGATTTTGCGATTTGTGACTCGTGGAAGAGTTGAGGTTAGTACTCAATATGGCACCTGACGGCAGACGGGTGTGAGCGTTTTGTCAACTAGACAGATACGAATGCTTGGTCTACCCGGGCGTGAACTTCCCGGGGTGCAACCGTCTTATATATTATATGGAAGAAGCGACCTGGCGTGAACTTCCAGAGTAGGCTACCGTTATTGTGAATAGCATGCGAGGTGTCGAGTCTAACCCAGGGCCCTAATGTGTGGAATGAGAGATTTGCGTGAGAAAAGAAAGAGCGTGCAATATATGTGAGATACGGGGTTTGGGTTTGGGTGCACGTCATGTATTATTTCATCTAATGGGCAAGGAGCTCAGTTTACGTGTTGTAGGTACTGACGAACCTGACGTGGAACCACGTAAAAATTAACGAGGCTTGTGGCGGTGCTCCGTGGTCTTTTGAGGGCAAGGCGGTACATGGATGTGACATGTGGAGATGTTTCAGTGTGTTTTGTGTGTCAATAAATTCTATTTAAGTGTGACTGTTAAATATGACGTGTGTGAACCGTGTGTGCGTGTAAAATACTTTTATTCCGCCGTAATATATTGTATTTTGCATAAAGATTTTTATTAATTGGGTCTTCCGCGGTTTTCGTTGTGAAAAATCCGCCATTATTTTTATTTTAAAAGTGAGGGTCGTTACAATAGCGCCCACATTGCTGACATTGCGGCGCGGAGTTTGGCCGTTGATTTGGAATGTTTCCCGGCCCCTGATTCTGCCTCGGTCTCCATTGTTGCTGGCCCGACTGATTTCCTCGGTTGTTAGCACCCCTTCCAAGGAAATGGCGCTTTCTATCTCCTCCTACTCCACTTTGCTGGTTCTCTCTCCTTTTCCTTGCCTCTTGAGCTTCAGCGACTACTCGCTCAGCTTGCTCTGCTATTAATGCACGTTCGGTCACTTGCATGAACTCCATCTATCGTGCCGCCGCTATACACAGGTCCCGATAAATTTCGGGTTTGAGCCCCTGAATAAATCGCGTCACCTTCGGGGTATTGGTTGAAATCAGATGTGGAGGGAATCGGGACAATTCTTCATACTTGCGGATGTACTCCGCGACGAGCATGTTGCCTTGCTTAAGGTTCATGAACTCGTACATCCTCTGCTCCTGATCATGAGCAATGAAGTACTTATTGAAAAACAGTTCTTTGAACCTGTCCCACGTTATTGTTATCGGGCTCTCCAGAACTTTCACTGTGCTCCACCAATAGCGTGCATTGTTCCGAAGGAGGGAAATAGCGCAGAGAACTTTCTCGTTACCTGGCACCCGGCTATAAATGAACATGTCTTCGATAGTGCCTATCAAATGTCCAGCCACCGCAGGGTTAGTGGCTTCACTAAACGTTGGGGGTTTAATTTTCGGAACCGTTCTTCGATGATTTCGACTCGTTCGGGTTGCAGGGAGGAACGACGTTCCGACGAGCTTCGATGATGGATCAAGTCATTGATATGATCCGACTGTTGTTGGATCAGGTCCGTCAGTTGTTGAATGGTGGAGCGATCGTCATTTGGTGGGGATTCGGATCCCGCTCCACGACTAGTTTCGCCCACGAATTCTCTACGTGTTCTCGACATTCTCAGTTAGATTTTTAATTAACCCAAATATGCAAGTAATATGCAGCACACATTTGTAAACAGCATCAAAACTTACAGGCAGGCTGGTCCTCTCGACTTTTGAGCGGCGGTACATGGACGGTCTTCAGAATCTAGAGCCGAAGCTCTGATACCACCTATAACGACCCTACATATCTAATTAAAATAGTTGGCGGATTTTCTATAACGAAAGCCACGGAAAGCCCATTTTGCAAAAACTTCTGAAATAAATAATACAGATATCAGAAAATATTATTTTACATAAGGCGTTTTTGTTACATGGGCCGAAGTCCCAAAAATCAAAATATCTAAAGTCGCTCCACAGGTCGCATCCATGTACCGTTCTCGCCCTCAAAAGCCCGTGGAGTCACCGCCACCAGCAGCTAACCTAGTCCTGATGTTCGCCGACGTCGGACTCATCATTACCTACAACACATAAACGCTTGAGCGATACGCTCAGTAGGTGAATTCATGCAAATACAGCATGCACTCAACCCCAAATTCCAACACCCGCATGAAATAATGCAATGCACGCTTGTTCCCACAATCTACTCTATCTCACTTTCAGGGCCCTAGGTTAGACTCGGCGCCCCCGCGCGCAAAAGACTAATGGGTAGCTATTCCCAAGTCTCGCGGCAGCATACACTGGTAGTGCACTGAACGATCACACCAATGTCCTCCTACCAGGTTGCTCCGCACCAACAACCGAAATCACACTCGACGGTTTTGTACCTCGGGTTGCGGTAGAACGCTCTCCCCGGGTAGACAGATCAATCACGCCTGTCTGCCATCCCTGAGCTAAATATAAGGTGGTTTACACCTCAGGCTGCTCACACCTGAGTAGACAGATCGATCATGCCTGTCTCCTACCAGGTGCCCTGCGAGTCTAACATCAACCTCACAATCGTCTCATTCTACCCCGCTCAAACAACCCCGTAGGGTGTCACCACCAACGTGGTCATCACCTCCCAAAACATCGTGATATGTCGTGATATGCCATGCACATGTTATAAAGCACGTAAAATAATAATCGCACGTCCTACCAATTCCTATGGGTAAGATCACGTATTTCATTTCTCGCAGTAGTATTAGTAATCACAATTTATATCCATCTAAAGTATCAAAAGCCTTTTACCTTCTATTGTTCACAATTGCTTAAGTGTAGAATCTGGCCTAATTTAAACCAAGCCCACTAAATTTTTAACCTAAGTCGACACACGCCAATTTAGTCAATGAAAGGAATTTCGCCCGATTCTTGATCATTGGAAGGAATTCACCCAATTTGGAGTAAGCTCGGCAAAAGTCACTTTCGCCTAATTGTCATCGTTGCAAGGAGTTTTGCCCGAAACTAGATTTGGCAAGGCATCGCCCAATTTTGGTTAAGAAGATCGGCGATTTCTTGTTTCGCCCGAAGCATGACTAAATTTTTGAGTCGCCCGATTTGAGGAAGGAGTTCATCGATTCCACCGTCGCCCGAAACTCGATTCAATTGGAATGGATCGAATTGTAAAAAGGAAACGTTTCGCCCGATTTTGGAATTTATGTTCGGCGAAACTACTTTCGCCCGAAACTTGTTTCGATTGGGATTGGCCGATTTGTGATAGGTTCGGCAAAAGTCCCTTTCGCCCGATTTGCGTCGTTGCAAGGAGTTTCGCCCGAAACTGGAATTGGCAAGGTATCGACCGATTTTGGTTACAAAGGTCGGCGATTTCACTTCCGTTCGACACGTGTCGTCGCCCGACTTTGCTTCTACTCATTTCGCTCGATTCGCGAAGTGTTCAATTTGATTCGCCCGATTGCTAGTTCCGCCCAATTCTTTTTAAACACCACTTTAACACATTTAACTAAGGTTCACCCGAATCTATAAGAAATTAATAAATACACACACGAAATCCAAATTAAGGTCTCCCCCGAAACTAGTTCATCTAACCCAACTTTGTATAAATCATCGACTATCTCTTAAGCCTATAAACATGTATACTCATCCAAAGACCCTGGGTTCAAAACTAGCAAATAACACATAGAAATTAATAAACAACGAAATCACATATACCAAAGTTCATCGATTCGAACTTGAATGGCCGAAGCACCCAAGTTTGAAGTTTTGAACTTATTTATGTGTTGTAGGTGAAGAAATCCACCTACCTTGCTTCCCAAGCTTTGTTAAGATGATTGGGCCGTGATGAACTTGCCGAAAGTCCCGAGCTCCTACTCGTCTCCTTCGTTCCTTCACTTCTTCGGTTTTTCTCTTCTTCTTCACCCTTTCTTTCTTCTCCTTTTCTCTCTTTTTCTCCGTTATTATTTTCGTGCCTTATGGTGTATTTTAATGATTTTTTTTTCATATAGAACTTCAAGTGGGTGATGTAACCCACGTTACTTTTCCTTGCAAAAAAATCCCACATTCTTGGGTTGACTAATGATTATTTTAACATAGGTCTAATCATAGGTTAAGGAGGCCCATGCACCACTTTCATTAAAAGGAGGAAAATATCTCTTTTGGGTTCATTGGGCCTTTTCTTAGTTGCTCCCACTTGGGCCCTCAACTATTTAGTTAGGTCCTACAATTAATTTAGTCTATATTATTTATTGGGCCTCTTTTGTTAATTTAGTTGGACTTCAATATTGGGTTGATCTTATTATTTATTGGACTATTTTTCATTAGGATGGACCGGATCTCTCTTGGTCGGAAATTCCTATTTCGAGCACGTCCAATTCTATTTCCGTTAATTCGAATGCGTACGAAACTAATTACATTCTATCCCCGTATTAAATTTTTACGGGTGCTACAACGTGCGAAGGCCCCTACAAGGTGACTCGCACTCTGGGAGAAGGTGCTTATGAGCTGAAGGACAAGGACGGGCGTGGAGTACCCCGCCCTGGAATGTATCGAAGCTGAAGAAGTACTGTGCTTAGTGTGGTTGAAAGTTGTATATAAATCAAACAAGGAGGTGTACTCTTTTTCCTTTGCAAAGGTTTTATCCCAAGGGGGTTTACTTGGCAAGTTTTTAACGAGGCACCGTCCTCTGAATGAAAAAAGAAGTTTTCTTCAAAATCCATGTCCAGCTCTCCTCCAGAATTGGGAATTGTGATCTCAGGCTTCAGGTTATCCTGGCTCAACGCCTGATGAACCTAAATTGGGTTATATCCATGAGAGCTGTGCAAAGCATGCCTTGCACAGATTGCGGTTGAATTCTAGGCTCCAGGTTATCCTGGCTCAACGCCTGATGAACCTAGATTGGTTTATATCCAGAAGGGCGGTGCAAAGCACGCCCCGCGCAGATTGCGCTTGAATTCCAGGCTCCAGGTTATCCTGGCTCAACGCCTGATGAACCTAGATTGGGTTATATCCAGAAGGGCGGTGCAAAGCATGCCTCGCACAGATTGCACTTGAACTCCAGGCTCTAGGTTATCCTGGCTCAATGTTGATGAACCTAGATTGGGTTATATCCAGGAGGGCTGTGCAAAGCACGCCCCGCGCAGATTGCGTTTGAATTCCAGGCTTCAGGTTACTCTGCATCAAAGCCTGATGAACCTAGATTTGATTATATCCATGAGGGCAGTGCAAGGCACGCCCCGCGCAGATTGCCTTTGTACCCCAGGCTCCAGGTTACTCTGGATCAAAGCCTGATGAACCTAGATTGGGTTATATCCAGGAGGGCTGTGCAAAGCATGCCCCGCACAGATTGCGCTTGAATTCCAGGCTCCAAGTTATCATGGCTTAACGCCTGATGAACCTAGATTGGGTTATATCCAGGAGGGCGGTGCAAAGCACGCCCCCCGCACAGATTGTACTTGAATTCTAGGCTCCAGGTTATCCTGGCTCAATGCCTGATGAACCTAGATTGGGTTATTTCCAGGAGATCTGTGCAAGGCATGCCTCGCGCAGATTGCGCTTATTTCCCAGGCTCCAAGTTATACTAGATCGATGCCTGATGAACCCAGATTGGGTTATATTTAGGAGGGCTATGCAAAGCACGCCCCGCACAGACTACGCTTGTATAAATTTACCTAGGCTACAGGTTATCCTGGACGAACGTCTGAGAGACCCGAAAGGGGACGAGCTCCAGCTCTGGACCATTCCAGATAAGAAAGAGACCTCATGAGCTCCGATAAACTCCAAAACGATAGAAGGAACCAGTTAACACTGGCCCTACACATGGGGAAAGGTTCGTCAATATTACACAAGCCTGAAGAAAAAATAAAAACAGGAGATGTCGGATCTAGTATACGAAGGAGCTCTCAGGTACACGTTTCTGTTCACTAACAACCTCTTAGATGATGAGTCTGTAAATATAGATTGGGTAAGATGTCGGAAAGAGAACGCGGAGAAGGCGAATGCCTCTCGCAAACAAATGCTCGGGATATTACTGTTTGTAAAGAGGGATGCAGACCACCAAGGGATATCGAGGTAAAACGCGAGGTTGGTAGGTCCGGAGGAACACTCTTCGTATACTTCGAATGTGTTATAGACATTAGCACAATCTGAATGGGGGAAGTGGTGAGTGGTGGTGGCATAAGCTTGTAGGTTAACGACATCACGAATCCCAACAAAGCCAGGTTTGAGGTGCAGGTAAGACAAGGAGAAACACCTTAATAGGAACATACACAATAAAATAGTACAGATGGTCCAACAGAAACGACAAGCAGGAAAAGTGAAAAAGAGAAAAACAACACAAAAGGTCCGAAAGGGAAAGACAAGAATAACAAAAGATGTCCGAAAGAGAAAAATAACATAATAGTCTAGAATGAAAAACAGTTAAGTAGTTCAGGAAGGCAGAGCACTGGAACCAGCCACAGGATCAGGGATCTCCGAAGTAGCCTGCTACTCTAACTCTGAAAGCCCATGAGGACTTCAGGGGAGGTCTCCAGCAAAGTTGCCGAGCATCGAGGTATTTCAACAAACTAGAAAATGGGATTGGGAGCTGCCCTCGAATCTCCTTGGGAGGTTGGGGGAGCGCTCATGGATGCCATAGCTGAGTCCAAGGTGGAAGTCGGCTCGCGTCCAGCAGTAAAACCCCCAAGGGAATATGCTCCATATATGGCACAAAATCCAGCAGAGAGAGGGTGTCACACAGATAGTCCTCATGCCAGCTTTGACTTCGCTGGCCCAGGAACTTCTGGCCAGAGGGAGAGGCGATGAGATGCCTCTGGCAAAGCTGGACCCCTTCCAGCTGACCTGCGGAATGTTCTTCACGACGTATCGACCCAAGTTGCTTCTGCACCTCTCTTGCCACCTCAGCATCGAAGGACTATTCCAGAGAAACCTTCATAGCCTTCTCCTTCTCTGCGAGCAGATCCCTGACGCGCTTGATCAAGGCCCGTTGCTCCTCCAACAGCTTAGCTTCTTTAGTAGCAAGAGCAGCTGCACTTTCCTCCTCCAAGTGGCGTAATTTTTATGAAGCTAAGTCCTTAACGCGAGCCTCCTGCTCGTCCTTCTCTTGCTTAAGTTGTTTCTCTAACTTAGCAATCTCTAAATGTAGCCTTTTCACCGATCCATACAGGTAGGGTTCAATGGGCGCAGCACCACGGGCCCCCAAACCCCGATCACGAGTTGCTGAAAGGAGGCAAGGCAGCATAAATGATAGCTAATACGACCAAGTAAGTGTCAACAAAAAGCAAGAAGCAGCAGGTAAAAAGGAAATCAAGTACGGAAATTACCTCAGCCGAGTAATAAGAAGCCAGCTTGGTAACCTCGTTATGAGACCTAAGGTGGAGCTTCCGCTGTTATTCGAGCAGCACGATCGCATGGATGAAGTGCGCCCTCTCCCTTGGGTGGATCAAGCAGTAGTTGCTCGGCATCTCCAGCACCGTCTTGCCATCAGCACGACGATCAACACCCCAGTACGTCCCTTATATGAGAAAGGAACGAATTCGAAAGGATCAAATGGGAGAGGAGTTGGTTCCACACGTGGCTTTTTTTCCCCTTGCAGTAGTAACTTTTCGCTTCTTTTTAGCAGTCTTGAAGTAATAGGGGAGGCAGCCCTCTCAGTAGCCCCATCCCCAGAATCCAGTATCACCACCTCGTGATCTGTGCCGATGTCGGGTGGGGAATCAAGGCGAGGAGATGAGGACTTAACCAGAGATTCTCTATAAACTTCCGAACCAGCCGTTCCAGCTTCATCCTGATCTTTGGAAGACTGAGGTCCGGTGGGAGCCGAGGAACGTTCTTGCTTGAAAGATAAGTTCTTGAATGCATCTTTCCACTAAGCTATCAGAAAAGCTCAAGAAAGAGGTTAGAAAGCAGGAGGGAAACCTGCTTACCCTTAGGGTCGAAGGGAACAGACTGAGAAGGGATGAACCAGGCCAGGGTAAGTTAATATCTCCACCTTGCTAAATTTTTTCTCCATGGCCAGGGCGTTTAAGAGGCCAATAGCAACCTCGTTCTGCTCGGAGCACTCAGGCTCAATATCTGAAAGTCGTTGAGGCAGCCTTGAAAACCACCGACGATTGGGAAAGACCCAGTCACCTTTGATAGGCGCCATGAATAAGTAAAAGGGATGCCAATCCTTGTCCACACCATGCGAGCTCTTATAAAAAAATGGACAGAGCCACGTGGGTTTGCACATATATAGAAAAAAAGGCGGGGTATGCTTCAGTTGAAACTGAGAAAGGACAAGCTCGACTGAGGGCTTCCCACCCGCGGCGCGTGACCAAAACATTAAAAGCTATCAATTGAAGAATTGAAGAAGGGCTAAACTGGTTCAGAGGTAATTGGTAGGCTGCAGACACGGAAGCTAGGAACCAGCCTTTATTTGATTCTCCCAAAAAACGATGGCTGGTGAAGGGGGAAAATTGGCACACTGGCTAGGGTTCGGAAGCGACACATGAAAATTACTGGAATGAAAGCTCTCAGGAGCTATCTTTTGTAACCTATGAAAAAAAGACCTAGACTTACCGAACACTTTCCACTCATCTACTCCGTTGCTATGGATGGTGGTCCCCTGAGAACGAGTCCGATGAGCAGTGAACAAACCTGGAACTGCCGGCGACTGCAGCGGTGCAGCGGAGGACGTTTCAATGGGGGAATGAAAAGAAGGAGGCACGAACGGCTTCGAAGACGTCGCACTCTGCGACGAGGCCTTCCGTGCAGATCCTTCCTGGGTCGCACCTCCCGGCGCGATAGAAGAAGCGGAGAGGACCGGCGATGGTGGGCGCGTATCCTCAGGGATGTTAGCAAACATGACTTCGCCACGAGAGTACAAAACAGAAAAGGTACTAAGACAAAAGGGACGATTGCGCGAGAAAGGAAGAAGGGGGAACGAGGGATTACCTGACGAAGTAACGGACGGAGAGATGATCTTGAGCGCTGCGCGGTTTTTGGACGAAAGTGGCGAAGGAAACCCTACAGTCGATTTGGGAAGTTTTGCTAAGTATGGGAGAGGTTTTCGAAAGAGGGGGAAATATGAAGAGAGAAAGGCCTCGAAAATTTCAAAAAAAAAAGGCAAGTGGGAAGGAGAGACAAGGAAGTTTAGGGACACGCGTCCCTTCAAGGAAGTAATGTCTCTCTGCGAAAAACGCAGGGGCTGTCCCATAAAATTAAAGGTTGCACGACTCAGCTAAGAGGAGTTGAAGATACAACTAGGAGTAATGCTCTCTTAGTAATACTCAGAGCTGTAATACTTAGCGTATTACAACTCAGAGTAGGGGGACTTTTGGTCCAGCATTCCTCCTAACCCGATTACCTGCATAAAGTAACTTTTAGGACAATGAGGCAGGTAAGAGGGAGAGCTGGATACCATAGACCTTGTACGGAAAAAGACGAGTGCGGGCAGTAGGAAGCAAGGCCGACCAGGGGACACGTGGAAGACAACGAGTGGCTGGCATTGTAGACAGAAAGGAGGCGCGCCAGTCTGACAATAGTACACATGCGACTGTTGTCTCTCCTAGGTTGTACCTGTAACTGCAGTCAAGTGGTCCCAACAGGCCGCCAGCTGGAAAGGAGAGACCAAACGGATATATGGGAAAAAGAGAGAGATAAAAAAAGGAGACTCAATATCCTTCGACACTTAGATATTTTTTCTCTTGATTCATCTTCTTCACCATGAATGCACTGTAACGAGTGAAGTGAGCTCGAGTGTGTATTTCTTACCTGTGAATAGTGAATACTGTTTCCGTCGGCCCGTGGACGTAGGACACCTGCCCAAACCACGTAAAATATGTGTCTCTTTTGTTCTTTCCTTTTACAACACTAAAATACCGATCCTAACACATACCAAGACATCAAGCCCAGTCCGTTTCACCCGTCAAACTCTATTTCTCGGACCAAATCTCGTTGATCGGGGTCATACCCGCATCAAGTATTATACGCGTTGAACTCTTACAAGCTCCAAGACTTCCGTAGTTACCCCGACAAATGTATCTGAAATTTCTCTTGCAAAAGTTTTCTATCTGTGAGATGTGACTAATTAGACAATAGTAGTGATAGGACCGTTGCATATTCGGAAATCAACCCATAACGACTTCCCCATGAGCCCAACCCAGTACCACTCAACAGAGGTTTATACAAGTCAATTTACAGTCGAATCTGAACATGTTATACCACATTTTGCTCCATGTCTCGGGAATTAGATAGAAAGAAGCTTAGGAAAAATATTTAACAAGTTTTCTCCAATTTCATTTGAGATCCAGTGCGTTGGAATGTTTCATCACAAATGGTTTCCAAGTGCAAAACTACTGATCAAAGGAAAAGGACCATTGATTGCTAGTAAATACGTGCATATTCTGAACTAAATATGGATCAAAAGAGGTTGCCACCCGATTCTCCTATGCATAAATTGTTTTTTTTTCATATACTCGTAGAATGTTCTTTGATCTCCCATATTCTAGTAAGTAAATTATGTTCACATCCTCGCTCACTTTTCACGACACCAATACCAACAAATTCAATATAACTTTGAATTTCCAAACTCTTTCGTTATGCTCGTCTTCCAAATTTAGGAGCGATTTGGCTTGTATTGTTATACATGCGGTTCAGTAAAATGAGAAACACAAATCGTAAAGGGTTGTCCATATGGAAAACCAAATCACGTATTCACTTGGCAAAGCGTGTGTTTACTTTGTCCCATTAGTATTTGTAAAATTACTAAAATAAATTATGTCATCAATGCATAGTTTACAAAAATATTTGGTTATGTGAATATCGAAAATATAAGACAATGAATGTCACTTTGATCGCCATGAAACAAGGAATAAGTTAGTGATGTTTATTTATTTATATCATATAAATCACATCCAATAACAATGATTTTATAATATTGTGCGATTAGGGTATTTTAGTCTTTCTACAATTAATAGGTATGTTGGACCGATTATGTCCCATCGGATGAATTATACCAGTTTTCTTTTATAATAGAGCATGTCGATGTTATATAGCGGGCTTCATACCATTGGCCCCTCATTTTTTTTCCATTCTGAATGGTATTACATTTGATAATATGTCTTTATTTGAGCTTATCTAGGAAACTAAGTGGATCTTAAGAGTGTGTTTGGTTCAAAGAAATTAGTTAAGAAAAAGAAATGAAAAAGGAAAACCATGTTTTGTTTTCGGTTGATTACGGAAATAGAGGAGGAAGAAAGAGAAGAAACTTGAGTTAGGTTAAAGCAAAAACCATGAAAAATCATTTTTCTCACAATGGTGAGAGGGAAAATCATTTTCCTCGATCCAAAGACACCCAAAGTATATTGTATCAAATAGTATGAGCACCAAATGTAGGTGATGCGTGGAAGGAAAGCAGTAAGGTCACATTGGAATGATATTGAATTGAGGTTTGTGAGGTGCCATAAGTTAGACATGTTGGTATATGCCGTCATGTGGTGTGGATGATGTACTTATAGCTTGTGCTCGTTTGTCATAGATTTGGACTATGAGCTAAGCATCCATGAAAGGGGAAAGGGTTCTCACATAAAGAGAACGGGACCTCTATTCTCACAAAGAGAGACTCAATCAATCCTCACATATGACAATAAAAACCCTCATTTGAAGACTGTAGGCATGGAAATGGTGATATTGTGGGAAATTATTTTTGTCATCTAAAGTTTGGGACGAACTAACATATATTTGAAAATGTAGACGGTTCTTATGTCAAGACCCGTCGTCCCGCCCTCGTATTCCGTTCTAATTCTAAGTGTTAATGCTTTGTTATTGTGCGTATACGTAAAAATGCGAATAAATTTTTTTTTTTTTCATTTTAAACTTTGCGTGCGGAAGTCTTATATACATGTCAAAAGAATATTTGTTCTACAATTCATCGTAGTCGTGTCCAAGCAAAATCCAACTGTGTGCGTATGTACGTGTGCAGCAAAAGGCTCCCTATGCGCCCGGCCTTCACAGGTCGTCATCCATACACACACTCCCACCTCAAAAGCAGCCGGATAGCTTCAAAAGATCAGCCTCGCGTAATGGTCGGATCACGTACCGTGATCGTCAGTACCTACAATACGTAACATAAAGAATGAGCCACCGAGGCTCAGTAAGCAGAGATTATGCATGTATGCACGTGTCCTTACGATCGACAATCCACGTCGTCGTTTTCTAATGCTCATACGTGGAGGTTCTCACACTAGAAGGTCACCCGAAGGAATCTTCCCTTACTCAATGTGGCCTCCACGCGGACGCTTCTTACTGGTAGCCAACACCGAGGCCACTAACCGCGGAGGTCACCCGAAGGAATCTTCCCTCCCGGTTAGTGCTTTACGCGCTAGAAGGTCACCCGCAGGAATCTTCCCTTACTCAGTGCGTGCCCCGGGCCGCATCCTCCAGGTTGCATCTCCCGCATACGGGGTATTCCCCCAGCCTCTTATACAGGCCTTATGGCTTCTTTTGCCATGGTCGCATAAGGGTAGCCGTGACTCTTCATTGAATCGACACAAACGCCAATATCGGCGAGTATACATCGCACACAGGCGATCTTATGCACGCTCTCACCTCGCGTCATACTTACTACTTATGCGTGCAAGTGCTCATGACATGCTCATGTGAATATGCAGATCATGCTTATCATGCAATTAAAATAATCTTATCTTAACATGCATGTTTCACGTAAAATACACGAGCACGTAAATTCACATCATCGGACGCAGGCAAGTTACGTACTGTAGTTGAAATTTCTACTTACCTGGAATCCGTAGATTAACCGCTACTGGTTCGGCGAAATTCCTAATTTTCGACCTTAATCATAAAATCATTATGTCAGTACATTTTCTAAAATATTGGTTATCTATGTACTTGAAAAGGGTTGGAATATTTTCCTTAATGTTGTATGTAAAGATCTCGGTATGCGTTTTCGAGATTACCCGTACTATACCAACGTCGGGATATAATTCGATATCATACTTAAGATGTCGAGAGGTGGGCATGACAAAAATGTCGATATGAAGTTAAATGTCGAGGTGCATAAGGGTTTCGACATTTGCCTTTCGACATTTGATAGGTCTCGAGATTGCATATAGGATCTCGACATTTATACTATAGAAATCTCGGTATAACATAAGGGCTCGACATCTTAGCCTCTCGATTTTGCCTTCTAGTTCGACATTTATATCGTTTCATCTGAACCCGACATTTTATCCGGATAAGGACTCGACATTTTATTTCGACATTTGAGACAACAAATGTCGACATGAGTTCAACGTGGCTCTCGACATTTTGTGCTTAATTTCACTCGACATTTTTATTCCTTTTATCTCGGTATTTAACTCGACATTGTACCTATCATTCGACATTTTATCCAGTTATGAGGTCTCGACATTTAGAAATCTCGACATTTAAACGATTTAAAGATCTCGACATTTTGTTCTTAATTTCGTTCGACATTACAAAAATCTCGATATGATATATATAGACATAAATTCAACATAGGTCTCGACATATTTCCTAACAAGGTTTCGACATTTCTCCTTAACACTTCGACATTTTGAGGGTTTCGACATTTATCGTTAGACATCTCGACATTATATAAATCTCGATATGTAAGCTCGACATCTTAGCTATCATTCGACATTGTGCCTCGACATCTCTTGACTTCGACATCTTACCATGGCATCTCGACTTTTTGTTCAGCATTATATTTATCATTCGACATTTACTTGAATATCCCGACATTACTCTTCGACATTTATAGTTGGAAATGTCGGCATGAAACTCAACATGAGTTTCGACATTTATACAATGAAGAATCTTGATATCATAGGCCTCGACATTTTTCGTTGGTTCTCGACATTTTCCCTCTAGCTCGACATTCTATTCGGTTCGACGTTTGTCTCGACATGTATATCAATTTCTTTGAATTCGACATTTTATCTAGTTAGAAGGTCTCGACATTGGAACACAAGATGTCGATATGGAATTTACCTCGACTTTTTACTCGACATTCACTATAAACTCGATATGTTGACTCGACATCCTACCATTTCGATATTTGCTAGCATCTCGACATTTACTTCGATTTTTAATTCGACATTCCTTCCTGCTTGTTTCGACATTTATTATCTACTTCATTCTTCATCCCGCGAAACCAGATTTTTGGCTAGCTTTACCCAGAATTATAAGTTCTAAATCACATACTAAGCTACCCAACTCCATATCTGCCCAAACGGAAATCATTAGAACTAACCTAAGCTCGGCATCTTTAGGGTTTTCTCGTGTTCTTCCTAAAAATTGCTTTTAATGACCTTAATACTTTCAACTACACATACCATACGAAATTAAAAGCTTAAAGAGAATATTTTACTTACCAACTTCGAATCCTTAAGCTAGTTGAAGTGCCCTTGGTTCAATTTGGCTCGGCTCCTTTCTCCTTCCTTTTAATTTTTTTTTCGTGGGTTTCTTTCTTGATGGGGTTATGGAGTTGAAAATGTGTTTTGATATTTTTAGTCATGTTGGAGAAGACAAGGGTAGCGTGGGTTTTCTTTGAAGTGAGGAAACTTGTCTCCTATTTTGGGCTCTCATGGGCTTGGGCTTAAATTAGGTTCTAACCCAACAATAATTAAATTTCTAGTCCAAGTTTAATAATCCGTGGTCCATGGAAGTCCTAGTCTAACTCCTATCATTCTCTTTCACTATTTTCGAAAATTATTCTTCTCAATCTAGGGTCATCACGAGCACGAAAATTCCTGGTAGTAATTGCACATAATTCTCGTAACATTCACGGCATAAAATTCATAACATCACAAGAGCATGTAACACGTACGTAATTACACAAAAATTACGTAAGTCATAGACATAATTTATTGGCCGACCTAGTTCGCGGGGACTGGGGTCCTACATCCTCCCCCCCTTAAGGAGGATTTCGCCCCCGAAATCAGCCCGTGTGAAACAACTCGGGGTAACGAATTCGCATTTCGTCCTCCCTTTCCCATGTGGCTTCTTCCGTGGACTGGTTCCGCCACAGTACTTTTACTAAAGGGATGTCCTTATTCCTAAGCTTCTTAGTCTCGTACATCAATATCTCCACCGGAATCTCTTCGTAGCTTAGATCCGGTTTCAATTGTTGATGTAGGGTCTCGTTTCCTAGCACGTGGTTCGGGTCAGCTATGTATTTTCGCAGTGTAGAGACGTGGAACACGTCATGCACTTGCGATAATGAGGCTGGCAGTTCTAATTGGTATGCCACCTCGCCAACCTTCTTCAGTATCCTAAATGGACCGATATATCTAGGGCTTAGCTTCCCTTTCTTCCCAAATCTTTTCACGCCCTTCATCGGTGATACTTTCACGAACACCATATCTCCCTCTTCAAAATCTAATGGTCGACGTCTTCGATCAGCGTAGCTTTTCTGTCGACTCTGTGCCGTTCGCATTCTTTCTCGTATGGTGGTAATGGCTTCCGTCATTTCTCGTACTATGTCAGGGCCTAACACTGCCCGTTCGCCAACCTCGTCCCAATGTACTGGGGATCTGCACCTTCGCCCGTATAGCGCTTCGTACGGTGCCATCCCAATGGTGACGTGGTAGCTATTGTTATAGGAGAACTCAATCAGTGGGAGGTACTTACTCCAATTCCCTTTGAAATCGAGTACACACGCTCGGAGCATGTCCTCCAGGGTCTGGATGGTTCGCTCGGATTGACCGTCCGTCTGCGGATGGTAGGCGGTACTGAAAGACAACTTCGTTCCCATCGCCTTTTGCAAGCTCGTCCAGAATTTCGACAGAAATCTGGAGTCGCGATCCGAGACTATTGAGGATGGAACGCCGTGCAGTCGCACTATTTCTTGGATATAGAGCTCAGCGTACCGTTCCATGGAAAACGTCGTGCTAATGGGTAAGAAGTGGGCGGACTTGGTGAGTCTGTCGACAATCACCCAAATCGCGTCGTGCCCCTTCGTGTTCCTCGGGAGTCCTACTACGAAATCCATGGTAATGTTATCCCATTTCCATTCCGGAATGGGTAACGGTTGTAGGGTTCCCGCCGGCCTTTGATGCTCGGCTTTTATCTGCTGGCATGTCAGGCACTGACTCACGAATGTTGCGATGTCCTTTTTCATGCCTGGCCACCAGTAGTTCTCCTTTAAACCTCTGTACATCTTCGTTGCTCCTGGATGTACTGAGTATGCGGTAGCATGGGCTTCTGTCATTATCGTCCTTCTTAGCTCAGCGTTGTCTGGTACATACAACCGATCCTTGAAATACAGTCGTCCGTCTTCCCGTACCATGAGGTCTCCGGTTGTTTGTTCCGGTTGTGCCTCCTTAATTTTCGCGTACAGTTCGTCTGTTCCTAGCACTGTCTTAATTTGCTCCAGCAACGTTGGTTGCAAAGTTAAGGCCGCTAGCTGCGCCTCAACTTCGCCTAACCTTACGACTTCGACTTCCAGCAGTTGCAGTTCCGCACTGACTGCTTTTCTGCTTAAGGCATCGGCTACTATGTTCGCCTTGCCTGGGTGGTAGTTGATTACGCAGTCATAATCCTTAACTAACTCTAACCACCTCCTCTGCCTCATATTCAACTCCTTTTGCGTAAAGAAGTACTTGAGGCTCTTGTGGTCAGTGTATATCTCACACCGCTCTCCGTAGAGGTAATGCCTCCATATCTTGAGAGCAAAGACCACTACTGCCAGTTCTAAGTCGTGCGTCGGGTAGTTTTTCTCGTACTCTTTTAGTTGACGTGAGGCGTATGCTACTACATTCCCGTTCTGCATTAGCACACACCCTAACCCATTCTTCGACGCATCACTATACACCGTAAACCCTCCAGTTCCCGATGGTATTGTGAGAACTGGGGCCGTTGTAAGCCTTTCCTTCAGCTCCTGGAAACTCTGTTCGCATTCTGTGGTCCACTGAAATGGCGTATTCTTCCTGGTCAACTTCGTCAGCGTAGACGCTATCTTTGAGAAGTCCTTGATGAATTTCTTGTAATAACCCGCCAGACCGAGGAAACTTCGTACATCCGTTACATTGGTCGGTCTGGGCCAGTTGCTGATGGCTTCTATCTTGTTCGGGTCTACGGAAATTCCTGCTCCTGATACTATATGCCCCAAGACGGCGACTTGGTCAAGCCAAAATTCACACTTCTTGAACTTGGCATAAAGTTGCTTATCCCGTAATATACTCAGAACTATTTTCAGATGTTCCTCGTGTTCCTCCTTCGTCCTTGAGTAAATTAGGATGTCATCAATGAAGACGATGACAAACCTATCTAGATAGGGTTTGAACACCCGGTTCATTAAGTCCATGAAGGCTGCGGGTGCATTAGTCAGCCCGAATGGCATCACCAGGAACTCGTAATGACCATAACGGGTACTAAAGGCCGTCTTCGGGACATCTTCCTTCCGAATCCTTAATTGATGATAGCCCGATCTCAAGTCGATCTTAGAGAAGACCGTGGCACCTTGTAGTTGATCGAACAGATCGTCTATCCTAGGGAGCGGGTACTTGTTTTTAATCGTTAGCTTGTTCAACTCCCTATAGTCTATGCATAGCCGCATGGACCCATCCTTCTTTTTCACGAATAGCACCGGCGCTCCCCAGGGAGAGAAACTCGGCTGTATGAACTCTTTCTGCAGGAGTTCGTCGAGTTGGTCCTTTAACTCCTTCATTTCCGTCGGTGCTAGCCGATATGGTGCCTTAGATACTGGTGCCGCTCCAGGTACCAGATCTATAGCGAACTCTACTTCCCGATCAGGTGGTAGTCCCGGTAGCTCCTCGGGAAATACATCAGGGAAGTCCTTCACTATCGGCACTTCCTCGAATTTCGGGGAGATATTCCCTTCTGACTTGATGGCGAATACCAGGTAGGCTTCGCACCCTGATCTGATCAGTCTTTGGGCGTTTAACGCTGATATCTTTGAGATCATGGTCCCCTTGCTGGTTCCTACGAACTAAAGGGGATCATCCCCGCCCATGTTGAGCGTGACTATCTTGCGGTGGCAGTCTATGACCGCTCCATACTTCGATAGCCAATCCATTCCAAGGATCACCTCATAATCATTCATGGGAATTATTATGAGGTCTATGGGCAGTTCCTTGTCCCCGATTACTATTGGACAATCCCGTAAAACCTGATTGGTTTGGGTGGGATTCCCGTTCGGAACTGTTACCCTAAACTCGCACTCAGCTTGGTGAGGCGTGGCTCCTACCCTTATAACATACTTAGTAGACGCGAACGAGTGTGTCGCTCCTGAGTCGACTAGGATGCAAGTGGGGGTTTCGTAGACGAGGAGGGTACCTGTTACCACTGCCGGGTTATTTTCCGCTTCCTCGGAGGTTATAGTGAAAACCCTGGCTGGTACCCTTGGTGGTGCTGCTTGGTTTCCAGCTTGACTTCCGGATCCACCTTCCGGACATGCCCTCAGATAGTGGCCCGTCTTGCCACATTTGAAGCAGACGGCATTTTGGGAGTTGCAGGCTCCCATGTGCCTCCGTGCACACTTCGGGCATACGAGTAGGTCCAACTGGGGTCTACCCTGGTTTGGGTTGAACTGTGGGGGTGGTCTAGGTCGATTCGGGAAATTTGGTTTTCCACCCTTGGCCACGAACTGCCTCTTTGGGTTGCCTCCGCTCCCTTGCGGCCCTTGCACGAACTTGCGCTTTGCTTCTTGAGCGCGAGCAATCCTTGCCTCGGCTTGCTCCGCCACCAGCGCTCTCTCAGCCACTTGGGCGTACGTGGCTCCTTGTATTCCGTCCATACTCACGTCTCTGTACAGCTCGGGTTTCAGCCCTTCCATGAACCGCTCAATCTTGAGCGTGTCCGTACTGACCATATGAGCAGCGAACCTTGAGAGCTGCTCGAACTTCCTGATGTACTCTGCCACTGTCATTGCTCCTTGGCGGAGGTTGATGAACTCGTTCATCCTTTGGGCTCTGACTGGGGCGGTGTAATACTTTCCTCGGAAGATTTCCTTGAACCGATCCCAGCTCATCGTCAGAGGGTTTTCGATGGCTGAGACGGTGTCCCACCAGTGCCCAGCGCTCCCCCTCAGTAGGTAGGCAGCGCACATGACCTTCTCCGCCTCGGGTGCGGCTATGCTGGAACATGTTCTCTAGCGTCCTTAGCCAATCCTCGGCGAACGTGGGGTCTTCAGCATCCTCAAACTGTGGAGGATTTAGCTTCCTGAACCTCTCCCCGATCATCTCAATTCGTTCGGGTGGGGGAGGTAGGTTGGCTGATTGCCCACCAGCATTTTGCTGTTGGATCAGCTGTTGGATTTGGGCCGACTGCTGTCGGACCAACTCCGTTAATTGCACGATGGTAGCATCCCGGCTATCAGGAGGGTTGTTGGTATCCCTACCTTGGTCAGATTCTCTACTTCCTTCGCCTCTAAGTCTTACCATTTTTCAACCTACCTTGACAATTCCTAAGGCCAATAAATTAAACCACACAAGCAATTCACATAACATCGTACTTACAAGCAAGGCCGCTTCCGCGCTTTTGAGTGTGTGTGTATGGATAGTCTGCAGGACCTGTGACCGAAGCTCTGATACCACTCTGTCAAGACCCGTCGTCCCGCCCTCGTATTCCTTTCTAATTCTAAGTGTTAATGCTTTGTTATTGTGCGTATACGTAAAAATGCGAATAATTTTTTTTTTTTCATTTTAAACTTTGCGTGCGGAAGTCTTATATACATGTCAAAAGAATATTTGTTCTACAATTCATCGTAGTCGTGTCCAAGCAAAATCCAACTCTGTGCGTATGTACGTGTGCAGCAAAAGGCTCCCTATGCGCCCGGCCTTCACAGGTCGTCATCCATACACACACTCCCACCTCAAAAGCAGCCGGATAGCTTCAAAAGATCGGCCTCGCGTAATGGTCGGATCACGTACCGTGATCGTCAGTACCTACAATACGTAACATAAAGAATGAGCCACCGAGGCTCAGTAAGCAGAAATTATGCATGTATGCACGTGTCCTAACGATCGACAATCCACGTCGTCGTTTTCTAATGCTCATACTCTCCTTCTCATTTTCTTGTCCTTTTTCTGACTCATACTTATTTTCTTATACTCTTACTTCGTACGGGCCCTCGGCTTTCTATCCCACTATGCGCCATTTCATAGAGATCTCATATGTGGAGGTTCTCACACTAGAAGGTCACCCGAAGGAATCTTCCCTTACTCAATGTGGCCTCCATGCGGACGCTTCTCACTGGTAGCCAACACCGAGGCCACTAACCGCGGAGGTCACCCGAAGGAATCTTCCCTCCCGGTTAGTGCTTTACGCACTAGAAGGTCACCCGCAGGAATCTTCCCCTACTCAGTGTGTGCCCCGGGCCGCATCCTCCAGGTTGCATCTCCCGCATACGGTGTATTCCCCCAGCCTCTTATACAGGCCTTATGGCTTCTTTTGCCATGGTCGCATAAGGGTAGCCGTGACTCTTCATTGAGTCGACACAAACGCCAATATCGGCGAGTATACATCGCACACAGGCGATCTTATGCACGCTCTCACCTCGCGTCATACTTACTACTTATGCGTGCAAGTGCTCATGACATGCTCATGTGAATATGCAGATCATGCTTATCATGCAATTAAAATAATCTTATCTTAACATGCATGTTTCACGTAAAATACACGAGCACGTAAATTCACATCATCGGACGCAGGCAAGTTACGTACTGTAGTTGAAATTTCTACTTACCTGGAATCCGTAGATTAACCGCTACTGGTTCGGCGAAATTCCTAATTTTCGACCTTAATCATAAAATCATTATGTCAGTACATTTTCTAAAATATTGGTTATCTATGTACTTGAAAAGGGTTGGAATATTTCCTTAATGTTGTATGTAAAGATCTCGGTATGCGTTTTCAAGATTACCCGTACTATACCAACGTCGGGATATAATTCGATATCATACTTAAGATGTCGAGAGGTGGGCATGACAAAAATGTCGATATGAAGTTAAATGTCGAGGTGCATAAGGGTTTCGACATTTTCCTTTCGACATTTGATAGGTCTCGAGATTGCATATAGGATCTCGACATTTATACTATAGAAATCTCGGTATAACATAAGGGCTCGACATCTTAGCCTCTCGATTTTGCCTTCTAGTTCGACATTTATATCGTTTCATCTGAACCCGACATTTTATCCGGATAAGGACTCGACATTTTATTTCGACATTTGAGACAACAAATGTCGACATGAGTTCAACGTGGCTCTCGACATTTTGTGCTTAATTTCACTCGACATTTTTATTCCTTTTATCTCGGTATTTAACTCGACATTGTACCTATCATTCGACATTTTATCCAGTTATGTGGTCTCGACATTTAGAAATCTCGACATTTAAACGATTTAAAGATCTCGACATTTTGTTCTTAATTTCGTTCGACATTACAAAAATCTCGATATGATATATATAGACATAAATTCAACATAGGTCTCGACATATTTCCTAACAAGGTTTCGACATTTCTCCTTAACACTTCGACATTTTGAGGGTTTCGACATTTATCGTTAGACATCTCGACATTATATAAATCTCGATATGTAAGCTCGACATCTTAGCTATCATTCGACATTGTGCCTCGACATCTCTTGACTTCGACATCTTACCATGGCATCTCGACTTTTTGCTCAGCATTATATTTATCATTCGACATTTACTTGAATATCCCGACATTATTCTTCGACATTTATAGTTGGAAATGTCGGCATGAAACTCAACATGAGTTTCGACATTTATACAATGAAGAATCTTGATATCATAGGCCTCGACATGTTTCGTTGGTTCTCGACATTTTCCCTCTAGCTCGACATTCTATTCGGTTCGACGTTTGTCTCGACATGTATATCAATTTCTTTGAATTCGACATTTTATCTAGTTAGAAGGTCTCGACATTTTGGAACACAAGATGTCGATATGGAATTTACCTCGACTTTTTACTCGACATTCACTATAAACTCGATATGTTGACTCGACATCCTACCATTTCGATATTTGCTAGCATCTCGACATTTACTTCGATTTTTAATTCGACATTCCTTCCTGCTTGTTTCGACATTTATTATCTACTTCATTCTTCATCCCGCGAAACCAGATTTTTGGCTAGCTTTACCCAGAATTATAAGTTCTAAATCACATACTAAGCTACCCAACTCCATATCTGCCCAAACGGAAATCATTAGAACTAACCTAAGCTCGGCATCTTTAGGGTTTTCTCGTGTTCTTCCTAAAAATTGCTTTTAATGACCTTAATACTTTCAACTACACATACCATACGAAATTAAAAGCTTAAAGAGAATATTTTACTTACCAACTTCGAATCCTTAAGCTAGTTGAAGTGCCCTTGGTTCAATTTGGCTCGGCTCCTTTCTCCTTCCTTTTAATTTTTTTTCGTGGGTTTCTTTCTTGATGGGGTTATGGAGTTGAAAATGTGTTTTGATATTTTTAGTCATGTTGGAGAAGACAAGGGTAGCGTGGGTTTTCCTTGAAGTGAGGAAACTTGTCTCCTATTTTGGGCTCTCATGGGCTTGGGCTTAAATTAGGTTCTAACCCAACAATAATTAAATTTCTAGTCCAAGTTTAATAATTCGTGGTCCATGGAAGTCCTAGTCCAACTCCTATCATTCTCTTTCACTATTTTCGAAAATTATTCTTCTCAATCTAGGGTCATCACGAGCACGAAAATTCCTGGTAGTAATTGCACATAATTCTCGTAACATTCACGGCATAAAATTCATAACATCACAAGAGCACGTAACACGTACGTAATTAACACAAAAATTACGTAAGTCGTAGACATAATTTATTGGCCGACCTAGTTCGCGGGGACTGGGGTCCTACATCTTAAGTGTGGTTAATGCAAATGTAACATAGTCATGGAGGTCGAGAACTTGAGAGTCGGCCTTAAGGGAACATTTTCTTCCAGTCATTCAAATTTTCTACTATTAAGGACACAACCAACTATTGGGACAGCATACTAACAAGTGATTCACGAAGAAGACCTGTGAATTGACGATCTTTCCTTGTTTGGTATTCGCAACATAATGTTTTGGCATATTTGCAGTTAAGCCCCACTCCACTAGAACATTTGAAATGGGGCTTGAGCGTTGAGATTCAAGGATACTTACCAACAAGTTTTGGAGAGTGTCCTTGTAGAATACAACTTAGAGTTGTGCTTTGATTTAATTAGCTGTCCTTGTAATGATGGGCTTTATTATATTTGTCCGTATATTAGGACTAGATTGTTATTTATACCAAGCCTGTTTGGTATAAATACAATTGTAATCATGGTGCTTAACACAGAAATGATCTGAATGGCTGCCAATCCGAATCCAAGAGAGAGAAACACACAAATCTGTCTCTCAATAAAGGAATTCTCTCTCGATTTTTCAAAGAAGGTTTTTTGATCGAACTTTTAATTTCATACAATTCTAATCGATTGCCTTAGGATTGAAGTATAGAATCACAGAGTTGATAATCTAGGGACCTAACAATTGGTATCAGAGCAGATTTGTATCTGCTTTGAAGCTGAATTGCTAGATTTAGATCGAAGTTCATTCTGAAAAGTTTTTCGATCGTTCGAAGAACATTTTGGCGCGAAACAGACATTTCGATCTAGAGTCCTAACATACGATTCGCTCTATCTTTATAAAGGCGAATACCCAAGATGTAGGTTGCTTCTCCCAAGTCTATCATGGAGAATTCGGTCGAAAGCCACGTTTTCTCTCGAGAAATCTGCCTCTCCAGAAAAAGACGTTTCTGCTCAAATCGAGTCACCCCAACGAGAATCCAACCGTGAACTGAAGGGCAAAACTCGTTCAACCCTGATAATCTGGAGGAAATCACCGATGACATCAAATTTCTGACTGTGAGTGCCAAGGAACTCCATGAGAAACTTCAGAAGCGGCGAGTTACCCGAGGAAGAAGCGTCAACTTTGACGAGCTGGCTGAGAGCCAAGTAGCAACGTGGTTGACTGAGTACGGCTGGGAAAACTTTCTGAGGATAGACAAATCTGTGTATGTGGAGGCGGTGAAGCTGTTCTATGCCAATCTCACTTTCATTGAAGATGAAACTGAGATTACAGTGAAGTCTTATGTGCTAGGGATGAACCTTAAATGGAATAGCACAAGGGTGAATGAGATGCTGGGAGTAGAGAACGAGGGGCTCTGTTACTTCGACTTTGCCCGTTGGTGTACGTCTGAGGTGCCCCTGCATGATTGTGTGAAAGCTCTATGGAATTCCACCTATAAGCCTAAGTTCTCTGAAGGAGAACCGCTGAACAAACTCCCTGTCGATCTATTCTTGCTTTACAAAGTTCTGTATTACGCTCTGTAGCGCCCGCGTTGGAAGTGGAGGCCATTCCACCACCATGAACAACATGAGCATGATGACTATCTATCTGGTATCCCAAAATAGGCCGCTCAATCTAGGTTACTTTGTTCTTAAGTACATGGTCCATGCCATTAAGAGCTCTGATAAGGAACTTCCATATGGAATGCTTCTTACGCACATGCTTGAATTCGAGGGAATCACTCTGGCCAAGGCTTGGGAAGATAGCACAAAGCATGCAGTTGATATGGTCACAGTGAAGCGTGTTGGTATACGCTATGATGAGTGGAAAGGATGGTTCAAGGTAAGAGATTTGAAGACCCCTTCAAAAAGTACGACCAAGAAGAAGAAGGATGATGAAAGCGACGACGAGCAGGGAACGATAGCTGATCTGAAAAGAAGTTTTTAGGGCCTTAATGATGAGAATCGCAAAAAGTTCAAAGAGATCTTACGGAACTTCAAAGGGTTAACAAGTTTCTGAAGGAGATCTCTGCGGCTCTGAATATCGTTGAATCCTGATCGCCTCATCTGATAGCGATTCCAGCCCTTAGAACCTCGTTCCTTAAGAAATTCCCTAGCTCTAATAGGATTAGCTCTAGTTTGCTCAGTTTTTTTCGCTGGTATTTGGGTCTGAAGGTCGTGGTTGGTTGCAGGTTTAGGTAGGTTGGTGGTGTTAGTGTCCCTCTTTTTTTATGCTAAAGGGGGGAAGTCTAGGCAAATTAATGCCTTATGTTATTTTGGAATGATATAATATAATCGGCTTGCTTGCTTTTATATGCTTATGTCTTAATCCTCTATGCTTTAGTTTGATGATTTGTTAAGGATTAAAGAATTCCGCACATAGGCAGGGGGAGCAAACTGATGTGATGTGATGTGATAACTTGAGACATTCCGCGGTAACTTGAGATGTTCCATACGATATAACCTAGTAATTGCTAAATCTTTGCGACTGTGCTTCACATAGGTTTATCAGCAATTAGACACAGGGAGCATGCTTTGAAATCTAATAAAGTTATTTGCTCTGATCATATGTCACATGCTTTGATACTTAAACATGCTACGTGCTTAAATGGTTTCATATCGAGTGTACTCATATGCTTAAGATAGGCATTAATTACTTGTCATCATAAAAAAGGGGGAGATTGTAGACCTTTTTGGTCCAAATGATTATGACAGTTTTGATTATTCCAAGTAATTATGTAGATTGGGGGTACAAATTAAAACTCGATATGCATGTTATGTGATGTTTAAGAATGTGAGAATGTTCGGTTAAGCGCTTGAATGTGATTAAAATGTTAAGAAAATCGAATTTGTTTGATCTTATGCTTAACTGGAATATTTATGTGATCACCTGATTATGAACGTGTTCGTATGAATGGAATCTCATTACGCTATATATGGAAAATATATCATGTTGAGTGATATGTGAACTGAAAACGTGATTGAGTTATTTTAGGAAAGAATATCGTTGTGATCACTCTGATATGAATGATTGTATGTTATATATTGAAAAGATATTCCGATTGAGCTGAAACGTGATTGAGTTATTTTAGGAAAGAATATCGATGTGATCACCCGGATATGAATGACTATGCTGTATATATATGGAAACGATATTCTGATTAAGTGCTTACTTGTGATTGATCTATTTTAGGAAAGAATATCACTGATATATCCGTTGAGTGCCATATTATGTTACTCTTAAATCAGTGATCCATGATCTATCTTTCCTTTTGCGACTTAGGATTTATATTTTGGAAAGTGATTAATTGATTGGGCTTTATGGAATGTGCTGAAATCGGATGAGATCACCATACATGGAAAGTATGCTTTGTATTATACTCAATAAATTATGTGAGAATTGGCTATCATATTTTGGAAAGAAATCTGTTGATTGAGCTTACCATTGATAATATGCTGAGTGGAATTATATATGGAATATGCTGACTAACGGATGAGATTACAGTGGAATGAAAACTAATATGTGGTATTTATGGTAAGTGATCATGCATGAACGTTGAGCTTGATTGGTTTATTCTTAGCATGAGTTCTTGAGTTAATGCACGTGAAAATTGAGCTGTCTCTTGCATATTTTCGTGCTTAACTTTCCTTGTGAAGTGTAGAAGCGCTTATTGGGTCTATATAGAAGAAAACACTTCACGTTGAAGGACACAACGAACACACAAGCAAACGAATCCCTTAGAGTTTTGAGCTGAAATTTGCGATTCATTCGTAGTTTGTGTTGAGCTTTCACTTGCGAATTATGTACCCTTTGAGCGATCTTTAGCAACGCCCTACCCTAATCCCTTGTCTTCGGACATGTTGTGTCTGCGGACGCGTTGAACGCACAAAGGAGCACAGTTGGAGTCTTTCGCACGTGGAGGGACGAATTTTGTGGATTCGGTGGCCCTTCGATAGCAAGCTGCATCCAGTCGTGGAATAGGGTTCCTGTGTTAACGACGTGGATCGAAACTTGGCATTCGACAGCCTAGGTGGAGGTCTAGTTTCCAAATTGCTTCGTTTGTGTAAGGGTCAATCATTTTATAATCAGAACCGGTAATACCTAGTGATTGATTGGAACTCTTGGGGAGATCACACCCAAGGACAGGATTAAACCCCAGTTGGGGATATAACCTGTATAAAAATCTCATCTCACTTTACTTTCTGCTATTACTTTTTTGTGAGACAAACCCGGAACGCGTGCTAATAACTTGGTGATATCTTTGAAACGGTTTCTGAAAATAACGTGATATTCAGAAACTGGGTTAGGGAGATAACTTTGATACTCGTAGTGCTTTCTGGAAAATAACATACTCTGCAAATATCTTCTTAAAGAAAAGTATTTTTCAAAGAAGACCAAGCCAATTTTTTATAGCCTAATTCACCCCCCCCCCTCTTAGGCATATTTTACACTTCACTCCCGAGAATAGTTTCAGAAACCTTGTTGAAAGTTTCATACTGGAGTTGATGTCCCCGCCTCAACTAGATCTGCCTCAGTCTTCAACGCAATATTTGGCTCATCTAATCTTATCGAAGTCACGTCAACATGAACTTATCCAATAAGAGTTTCAACTATCTTTGTCTCAGTCATTGACCCTCATGGCTAACCCTGCCTATTGGGTATAACAACCTAAGTGTGACCTATCAACTTATGCTCAAATCGCACAGAATGTACCGCCCCTTGCTGCCATATGCTTCGTGGGGGGGGGGGGGACTGGTATGACGAGCAGCGTCCAAGATGCACCCGAGATGCTAACATTGGAGCGGGATATACGACGCCAACTTACTCGAAACAAATCGCAATACTCCCCAACGCTAGACATCACGGCATGATAGAAGACAGGAATCCAACTCCTTTACCCACTTAGTATTTTTGAAACGGGAGAATAAACCATCTCACATAAGATCACATTGAACATGCATATCACTTCAAAAACCAACACGCACGTAGGTAGTAAATTAACCCTAGGAAAATAAACTACAAGACAACACAAGCGGGTTATTTCTAGTCTATCCCTATTACATGCGTATTCAAAAGAAACTCGGGTTGTCTCACGGGTCTTCAAGTCGTCAAACGTCCTTCGTCACTCGAACGGCCTCAAAGTCACCGAACGTCCACCACCTTGTCACCGCTGGGGGGTTGTCAACCATCAAATGGGTCCTCATGTTCGTATTAAAGCTAATCTAATAAAATGGTAAATTACAACACGGGGGAATCATAAGTCTCGAACAACCCGTATAAAACAAATACAACCTGGAGGGACGTGACCCTTAACAAATGACACGGAAACCAAACTCCTAAACCCGCAAGTGTGCCTTAAATAATATTCATAATGAGCACATTGACAATTATGTGATTTTAAAAAGAAACGAAAATTGGGCCTCAAACGGGCCAAGCCCATTAAAAGGCCCGTTAAGGCTTTGATCGTGAAGCCCTAACGCAGCTGCCGCGACTAAAATTGCTCAGCCGTCAAAACATGCTAGAGAGCCACGACGGAGAAGGCCGCCGACGGGGAGTCTCGGGCTGAGCCGGAATAGCCGCGCCGCCAACGACGACAGGCCGCGCGCAATGCGCGCTTGTTCATCTCGCGGTAGAAAACTGCCACGACTCCTTCGTCGCCTCAGCCCCTCCGTGCCAGAGCCTCGCTGGGAGAGATCATCACCGCAGCGTTCCGGCCGAGCCGGAGTCACTGCGGCTGTCTTGTATAACGCGCACCATCGCAGTCCACGGCCAAAGTCGCGGACGATCTCTGCGGTGCCGCCGTCCTTTGCTTGAGGCGGATCGGGCCTGCTCGAAGCAGCCCGATCCTGCAGCTGCAGAGTCACTGCACCACTCGCAACTCGCGTGCAACGCGTGGCTGCCCGGATCCCTCCGCCGTGCAGGTAGCGGTCCGGTCCGTGGTTTCTCGTCGGTCCGTACCAAACGAGTTGATGGCCGTGGGTTGGCAAATGACGCATCGGGCAGCCCAACAATGGCCGAACCGCGTCGACGTTTCGATCGTCTCCCACACGCCTCGTTTCAATTTAAACATGTTATGATTCCGATCACGAGCGCTCGCTCTGATACCATTCTTGGTTACTCGGTGTCCTGGAGACGCCACGCCCCCAGGAACGGTGCGGAACAAAAATTTTCCGGGTTCCCCCATTGCTCTCATAGCTCGAATCAGAATAGTAACACATAGACATGCAATAGGGAGGGTCAAACCCATAGAGAATTACCAGTTGACGCGAGTGGCAGCTCCTCGTCCTTTTCTTCAAGACTTCGTCGATGGTGGTGGATGGCACTAGATCGTCACGCCGACCTCGCAGTGTACCACGGAATTAGTTCTCTGAAGATGGCTAGAGAGAACTGAGCCGTCGTGTGGGAGAAACGTGTGTGCGTTCGGTGTGTGTTTTGTGCATTTGGTTGATTTCGACACATCTTTTTTCTCTACCTTCGTAGCACAAAATTCTTAGCCTATTCAAAGGCTCGGATTTATATATCTTAGTCCTTAAAGTGTGAGAGATTTGTGCCAAATCTTAGTCTCTTTTGAACTCCAAATCCAAACTTGTGGAAACTTACTATTACTAGAAAACTAACTTAAATACCAAGTCAAACTAAGTATATTAAAATATGGTATGGAATTCGAAATTAAATCCTAAATTAATTTCGGAATTTAAATAAATAATATTCCAAATATTTTATATTTATATATTTCAAATATGCAAATTCCGCAAATACCCTCAAAAGCGGCTGCGACGTACTCTGAACGATCTTAATAAATGGGAGGGTAGATTCTTTTGGACTGCTTGTTGTGCGTTGAGCATTCCTCGTGTGCGTTTTACACCTTCTTTTGTCATCTTTTTCTTTTTTCATCTTTTTCTCCCCCTTCTTTTCTCGTTTGAACAACCCTCTGAAGATTTAGACAGTTGGTTGAAGGCTCGAATGGGTTTCAAATGAAGAAACGGTAGTCGGAGAAGGCTCAAATGGAATACTAAAGGCTATGTGAAAGGGAATAAAATTTACATATGACCGAGTGAGGAAATTTCCTAACTGCCCATATCATTTTCCTAACGACCAATTGCAAGGCAAGTGTGAGGCCAAGAATCACAAGCTAAGACTAGCAATTGAGATGTGACTCGCTCAAGAATGAATCCATGAAAGAGAAAAAAGGCTAGAATCCTCACTTATGCAAAGTGGTTTTGTGTCTAGTCGACCGAACTAATGACCTTTAGACACAAGAATGCGACTTAGACTGACAAAATTAAGCAAACAAGCAGTCGCATGTCAAGGAAATCAATTTGTCATTTAGATCGAGCATTCTAATATATCGTCATTCCTCCTAATATTATAAGTATATGTATAATACTTTTGGATTTTATTTTTGTATTATTTTTTATATCTTTATTTTTTTAATTTTCCCGCAAGATATGGCAGTTAAGTACAGAAAACACACAGAATAGAACATAGAAAGCACAAAAGATCAAATAAAGCACATATCACGTGAGATTCAACATGCCTAATTTCTGACAAGGAATTTGAATCTTTTTCATCCAATGGCTTGGTGAAAATGTCGGCTAGCTGATACTCACGAAATACATATCAATTGTGCCTTTTTCAACGTGATCCTTTATAAAGTGATATCGTATGTCTATGTGTTTTGTGTGTGAGTGATGAACAGGATTACACGTTATAGCAATGACACTCTGACTATCACTGTATATGGCTATTATACCCATAATCACGAGCTGAGCCGCATCCATAGCATTTGCAAGCAATAGCTGGCGGCTGCGACGTACTCTGCCTCAGCCGTCGATGTTGAGAGACCGTTCTGCTTCTCAGATGACCAGATTGAGCGCCACCTGACGTGCTTTTCCTGTCCATTCGGCAACCCGCATAATCAGCGTCAGTGTAGCTGAGAAGTTTGAAATTCATTCCTTTAGGATACCACAATCCTAATGTTGAAGTGCCCCTAAGGTAGCGCAGAACCGCTTGACCGCTAACATGTGGAATTCTTTGGGATCTGCTTGAAAACGGGCGCAGAGACAAGTGGCAAACATGATCTCTGGCCGAATCGGGGTAAGATACAGAAGAGACCCAATGATACTGCATAGAGTGTGATGTCGACCGCTTTCCAGAGCGATCGGCATCCAACTTGCAGTTTGTTACCATAAGAGTGCTGAGAGGCTTGCTCTGATCTTGATGGAATTTCTTCAATACGTCTTCGATGTACTTTGTCTGACTTACGAAATTCCATCTTCAAGCTTACTGTTTGGAGTCCGAAGATAATGTCGTCGACGTATACTTGAACGACCATCAGATATTTGTCTTCCCATTTAATAAAGAGAGTCGTATCGATAATTCCTTGAATAAATCCAGGCTTCACGAAGAATTCACTCAAGACACCATACCAAGCACGCAGGGCTTGTTTTAGTCCATAGAGTGCTTTATCCAATCGATGGACGTAATCAGGATGTTCTTGATCAACGAAGCCTTCAGGTTGGGCGACATAGACTTCCTCTTTTAACACACCGTTGAGAAAGGCAATTTTCACGTCCATTAGATAGACTTTGAAGTCCTTATGAGCCGCGTATGCCAAGAATAGGCGAATTGCTCCGATGCGGGCAACAGGTGCATAGGTCTCGTCGTAATCGATTCCTTCCTGTTAGTTGTAGCCCTTATTAACTAATCGTGCTTTGTTCCTGGTCACTTCACCATCTTCATTCTTCTTATTCTTGAATACCCATTTTGTCTCTATAACTATTTTCCCATGCGGATGGGGTACTAATGTCCACACTTGGAGAGGTTCGAATTGATTGATTTCGTCTTGCATTGCAATTACCCAATTCGTGTCCTTAAGCGCGTATGCTACCTTTGTTGGCTCATTTTGGCTTAAGAAGTAACTGAAAAGTCCTTTCTGATGTTTGATCAACCGGATGTGCTCTTGTCCACTTCCGCTCATTAGGTAAAGCCGAGCTTGAAGCATCAGCCATTTGTGGAGCAAGATCTCCGGTGATCTCAGGATGTTCGTCCAGTTGAGGTAATTTTGTGCATGCACTTGAGTTGAGTGACTCTAATGATGTTCCCTCAACTTCCAAGGTTGGTGTAACAGCATTCTGTGGTGATTCTGAATCCGTTGAGGTGGGAACATTGGAAGCACTCTGTACTTCGGCTTCGTCAAGTGGAGGTTCCACGACAGGTGTGGTAATGGTGTTGTCGGCCGAATACATCTGCTCAAAGAGCGAGTCCAAGTCTTCTAAATCAAATCTCATAGCTGCTTCTGACGTTGAATCCTGAGTTGTTGCCATTCTCTGTTGGTCTTGTGCCAACACACCTGTAAGCACAGGTTCTGAACTGTCCTATTCCGGAACCATCTGCTTAGGCACGGGTCCTGAACTGATGTGTGCAGGAGCCATCTCTGCACGTCTTGGAAAGAGACATTGTCGCTTTCTTTGATTGTTTAGTTGGACTTGATGAATACTTTGTACGTCTTAGACGTTGATGAATACCTGGCGAAAGTGGCTTCGAATTTTAGGGTCGAACTTAGCACATTCCTCTCTGTCGTTCGCCACAAAGCCCTTGCACCCGAAGACCCTAAAGAATGAAATGTTGGGTACTCACTTGTTGATGATCTCGTATGGAGTTTTATCGAAGCGCTTGTGACTACCGTCCTATTCTTAGTGAAGCAGGCGGTATTTATAGCTTCACCCAAAGGAAGTGCGGGAGGCCGTCAGCATCGTACGTGTAAGACCCGTAAAATTAATTACGGGGTTTACGGCATAATTAAGAGCAGAGAAAATTAATTAGAGACATAGTTGAGTAATTGCGTTAGGGAGAATAGGATTTTGGGTAAAATATTTTACTTAGGACACGTAATTAATTCATGCCCAATGTGCGATATGTGATTACATGCTCTTACATGACTTATGTGTCTACATGACTTCATGTGATGTGATTTATAATCCCTATATGTGTTACGAATTATGATTATGTGATCTATGTGAATTCATGAAGTATGTGTATATGAGTTATGAGGACTTAAGGAATTTTATGCCACTAGTACACGTGGCATGCACGTAAGAAATCGCCGAGCTCAAATTGAGCAAGTTAGAATCGGCCGATTCCCATACACGTGAAATTAGAATTATGGGGTAAATCGACTAGGAATCGGGCGATTTAACGAAACCGCATTTCGGGCGACTTGTTACATAGGAGACGTTGATCGAGAATTAGGACATTTAATCGGGCAGCACTTGAATAGTATAAGTTTCGATCAAGTTAGAAATCGGGCGTTTTCGCTAAGCTCCACTAAGCCTCATTTCGGGCGATTAAGATAGAAATTACACGTGGCATAAGGAGAAGAAATCGCCGAGCTTAACTGGGACAACGTGAAATCGGGCGATTTCTTAACCCAATCCTAGAGATCGGACGATTTATGCCTAGGATGAAGTATAATCGACCAATTTGAAAATAAAATAGAAGGAATAAGGGAATGAATAAAATGATAATAGTTATGTGGGAATTGGGCCATGCAATGTTGGGCTAGAAATTTCATAGTTGGTCCAATCCATAAGAAAAACAAATAGGAGACAACTCTCCCTAAAATAAGGAAAAACCCACGTCCCACACCATACCTTCTTGCAAAATATCTACCTAGCACACTTTAATCTCTCAACCTCACTCAAGAACCCAGCAAAAATCAAGTGAAAGGAGAGGAGAAGGGGCCGAAAGAAATCAATCTAAAGGACACCCCAAATAGCTTGGAAAATTCAAAGAAGTAAGTGAAAAACATTTCCCTAAACCTTGCTATTCCGTAAATTAAGATTTCTAGGTGTATTCTTCACCTACAACACATAAATAAGTTCAAATTCTCAAACTTGGGTGTTTCGACCATTAAGTTCGAATTTATGAACTTTGGAATATATGATTACGTTGCTTATTAATTTCTATGTGTTAGCCGTAAGCTTTGAACCCAATATGTGTGTTTTTGAATGAATATACACGTTTATATGCTTAGCAAATAATTTTGGGTGCTTGAGCTGTTTCGGGTAGATGAATTTCGAATCGAGTGATTGTTTAACAGTTTTTAGATTGAGGGTAGGATGTGGTGAAATCGGGCAAATTCAACAACACTCGAAATCGGGCCATTAGGACATAGTATATAAATTACTTAACCAGTTACTTTCGGGAAGTTTTAATAATCGGGCAGAATTGAAATAGAACTGCTACTTTATACAGCCCCAGAATCGGGCGTTTTCAGCAAATAAACTTTCACAAAAATCGGGCGATTTACACTAAACCAAAATCGGGCAATTTTCTCTACAACACGTGTCGAATGGCCATGAAATCGCCGAGTTCTGATCAAAATCGGGCAGAACCAAATCCCGTGAGGAAATCGGGCGAAAATCGTCAACGCGGGCTGCTTTCAAATCGCCGAACGACCGTTTAAAAGAAATCGGGTGATTTCTCGCTGCAACACGCGTCAAGCAACCATGAAATCGCCGAATTTGCATTCTAATGGAGCGAAACCTTGCATTTTGAGAAATCGGGCATTTCAGCAGCTCGAAGTCGAAATCGACGAAGAAATCGCCGAGAGTCCGTCAAATCGGGCGATGCTAGTGAGCACTCAAATCGGGCGATCCCAAGCCGACTTCAAGTCGTGCGACTCCGGTGCCTCGACAAATCGGGCGATTTCCGTCGAAACCTCTCAAATCGGGCAATTCAAATTAAATCTAGTTTCGGGCAGAAACACCTTGAAACGACAATAATCGGGCGATTCGTCGAGCTTTATATACATAGGGCGCGATAAAATACTAATATAGCAGAGAGTAAAACAGACTGACTTAGAAAAATTAGCAAGATAGTACGATTGCGTAACGATTTCAATATGGTTAGCTAAGCTAGATAATGTACTGATACGACAATATTTTTATGATTTAAAAGGTCGAACAGTAGGAAATTCCCAAGGAGCTAAGTACGCGTAGCTTGGACGACAGGTAAGTAGAAATCCAACTACGACACATAACTTGTTTGAATGTACTTGCTTTATGCGACTACATGCTTCAGTGATTTCATGTTTACGTGATTTAATTGATATGTCTTCATGTGAATGTGTCTGAAGTTTTTAATTGGATGACTAGGTGCTTCGAGGCTTACCTGAATTGTGTTTACTTGATATTACGTGACTAAGTGCCTCGATGATTACATGAATTACGTGGAATAATTGTATATTCGGTCTCTTGGTAATATCTTCTGGCATTTGTTGCATTTTCATACTCACGTGCATACACTATCACATGTGGGAGGGTTGTATGAGTCGAGTATGCATATATATGGTGTATCGCTTGAAAGCGATTGATACATTGCCGATATGGGCATGTGTTGTCGACTCAGTTGAGTCAAGGGCTGTCCACTATGCCACCAGGGCGACGTTTAGCGTCGTCAAACTATTATATAAAATATATGGATTATGATTAGGGCAGATGTCCCGATGGCGAAAAGGCCGTATACATATATTATTATTATTGTACACATAATGAAATATATTTAGGCGAATGAGGCCGTACCTGTATTATATTGTTACTATTATGTATCTAATGAAATATATTAGGGCAATGCCCGTTGGCGAAGAGATCGCCTATATATATATTACTATTATGTACCTAATGAAATATATTAGGGCAATGCCCGCAGGCGAAGTGACCGCGTATATATATTATTATTATGTACGTAATGAAATATACTAGGGCGAAGACCCGTTGGCGAAAGGGCCGTATATACATATATTATTATTATGTATCTAATGAAATATATTAGGGCGATGCCCGTTGGCGAAAGGGCCGTATACATATATTATTATTATGTATCTAATGAAATATATTAGGGCGATGCCCGTTGGCGAAAGGGCCATATATATGTATGTTTATGTTATAATTGGGCGATGCCCGTGACGGTAGGGTGCGACCTGGAGGGTGCGACCTGAGGGTATAAGGAACACAGGGTGGAACCCTGGTGTAGGCAACCTCAGCGTGGGCTACCAGCGTGAGCGACCGCCGACAGTCGGGGACGTCCGGGTACATATGGCAACCTAGGGGAACGATGTGCATCCTAGGTATGACCATCCGGCGTGGACCGCTGTCTATTTGTCCCTAGTGGACGTGAGCTCTTTGTGGTGCATAGTGAGAGTAGCCGAGGGCCCTGAGTGATGTTAGTACGAATATGATGAGCATCTTCGCAGATCGCCTTTGCGAAGTATAGGTGCATCGGCGCGGATCGCCTTTGCGTAGGTAGTATATGCATTGGCGTGGATTGCCTTTTCGGGGAAGGGACATGTGCATACATGCATGATTTCTGCTTACTGAGCCTCGGTGGCTCATTCTTTTATGTTATGTGTTGTAGGTACTTACTATCACGGTACGTGATCGCCTAGCTGGCAAGGCCTATCATTTGAAGCTTCCGAGCGTCTTTTGGGGGTGGACGTGTGTGTATGGATGACGACCTGTGAGGCCGGGCGCATAGGAGCTTTTGCTGTGCCATCGCAACCGTCCCGAGTAATTATGAACTAGGATTAGGGTGTAATTAGGACTTGAAGAAATTATTCTGTCGCGTAGTTATATTCTTTTGACGTGTACAGGACACGAACTCCTTATGAAGAAGGAAAAATTTCTACCGTATTTTCGTATACTCTAAGTTATCGTACCATTAGACACTTAGAGTTAAGCTAGAAACGGTAGCGATGGCTAGGGTCGCTACATACGCGCGACCTTCATGAGTTTTGTTCTTCCTTTCAACCACCCCGTTCTGTTGAGGCATTTTTGCTGCTGAAAATTGACTGATTCCAAGTTTCTGGTAGAAGTCACTGAGAAACTTGTTTTTGAACTCAGTGCCATTATAGATACGTATGACTTGGATAGTCTGCTGCAGGAGGTTCTGAGTCGTGTTCACAAAATTTACAATCAAGTCCCCGATCTCATCCTTTATTAGGAGGATCTTCGTCCATGTGTAGTGAGAGAAGTCGTCAACAATGACGAGCACATACTTACGTCCGTTGATACTCTGTGTTTGCATAGGTCCACAGGGTCCATGTGAAGTAATTTCAGAGGACGTGAAGTAGAAGCAACTATCTTGACGTGATGAGAGGCTCGCTTCATTTTTCTAAGCTGACACGCCGAACATTGATGCTCTTGCGCCATCAAATTTACTGGTAGACTGTGAACCAATTCCTGGTGGAAAGACGCTGTAGAGCATTGAAGTTAAGATGAGATACCCTTTGATGCCATAGGTTGTTCCTCTGAATATTTGTCAGAGAAATGAGACAAACAGCAGTCGAAGGCCGCACAGACGTCAGGTTGATTGTGTATAGATTTGATTTCCGAATTCCTTGCAGGAGTTCTTTGTCCTGACTATCCAAAATTCTGCACCGGTCAGCAAGGAAGACCACCTGGAATCCTTTATCGTAGAACTGGCCTATGCTGAACAAGTTATGGTGGAGACCTTCTGTAATACCTGGGTCCCACGAGTAAACTGCCCAACAAATTAACATGCACATTATGTGTTCTATGATTGCATATTATGTGACTACTTGTTTATGTGCTACAATGAGTTATAACCTAGTAGAATATTTCCTACTAGTCATAAGCTATCTTAATGGCTGGATCTTGTTTCCTACGTGTCATCCTATCGGCATTTGTCTTAGAATGATTATTCATAATTGATGAGGTAGAGCCTATTTTGAAATTGTGCTTCTAAAAGTGGTAGGCTGAAGAGAACATATAGAAGCAATGATTTGAAATGAAGAAATAGCTCTTTATTTCTACGAGTGTCTTTTGCTTTTACAGAAGGAGAATATAAGTTTGGGACATTGACATCTAGAGGCTCCTTCTTTATTACTAAACTAGACACTCTTGCCTTCGACTCCTTGGGCTCTGACACTACGCTCCCTGTAGACGTAGTAAAGGAGAAATTATTTACGGAAATATTACTCCTTGGTTTGAATTGGTAGAAGGCATTTTTTTCTACATGCTTTTCAGAATAATTGTGTCTTTTGAGGGAGATGCGTGAGGATAGTTTGAGATATGTGTTAGGAAATATTTTGTAGTGTTCAATTTCATTATATTATCTTTGTTGGTTAGTTTTATTAAACTTTGGGCTAGCTCTTAGTTGGGTTAGTTCTTAGTTATTCATGTAATGGGCCTTCACAAGAAGCCCACCTATTATATACCAACTTGTGGTATAAATAGGAAAACCCTAACACATAGTTAGGAGTGCTTGTGTGGGTAGATCAAATAAACAATTGTTAGAGTGAGAGAGTCTCCTCAAGAACACCACCAAACCCCACACGCCCCGAACCTAAATCTCGATCTTTCGGCGTGTTTAATCCGTCCTAAGTCGTATTGTTGGTGAAATCTCGGACCAACAATTGGTATCAGAGCCCAACGCGACTGGATTTGCGTGTTTTGAGCAAGATTTGAGTGAAAAATTGCTTGAAAAATTATTTTCGGCCATTCTCTGTTTTTGGGCGATTTCGACCTTGATTTGTTGTTTTTAGACATCCCAAAGGGTGATTATGTGTTTAGGAATGTTTTTCTGAAGTTTTGGAACAAGTTTCGTCGATTTTGAGTGAGATTTGAGCGAAAACGAGCCATTTTTCTGGTAAAAGTCGCGCTGCCCATGCTTTGTTCTTGGCCGAGAAATTTTCTTACCCGAGAAAATTCTTAGCCGAGAAAATTTCGCTGGCCGAGAAACTTTCACTGGCCGAGAAATTTTCTTCGAGAAAATTCTTAGCCGAGAAAATTTCGATGGCCGAGAAACTTTCACTGCCCGAGAAAGTTTTGCAAAACCTGAGAAAATTTTTATACATGCGAAAATTTCTATACATGCGAAATTTTCATACATGCGAAATTTTACTTTAAATGTGCATTTTCTCTCGACATGCGAAATTTTTATACATGCGAAAATTTTTATACATGCGAAAATTTCTATACATGCGAAATTTTTATACATGCGAAATTTTACTTTAAATGTGAATTTTCTCTCGACATGCGAAAATTTGGAGTACATGCGAAAATTTTCAGTACATGCGAAAATTTCCTCTGAATGCGAAATTTTCGTGCTATATGCGAAAATTCACTCTGAATGCGAAATTTCCTTATTTTCGCGGCTCACTCTCACAACGAAATTTCTCGGGACAACATTTTTCGCAATTTTCACACACCATTTTTCGCACCCCCCGAGAAATTTGCACCCAACCTTTAAACTTGATCCAAACACACCTTTTAGCTTCATATCTTGCAAAAATCACTCTTTAAAATTACACTTAAACGTTTTTTACCACCAAAATTTCTGGCCCCCCCTCCGATTAAATAAGGTTTTAAGGAGCAAAAAAAAAAAAATTTTCTAAGCCTAAGGAAAATTTATATCATTGGATAGAGAAAAATTTTCTAAGCCCTTTGGACTTTGTCTATTTTACACTTTCAAAATTTTCCGAAATAAATTTTTCTGGGCCAAAATTTTCGGTATAGACGACGTTTTTTTTTTGTGTGAAATTTTGAAGGCAAATCCAAAACGCGGCAACGATCACCGTACCCAACAATCGACCTAGGACGGTATTGGCACATTATAGAAAAAGTTTAGGTCACCCCCAAACTTTTCGGAGCGGAATTTCCAAATGCCAATTTCACACCCCAGCATGTATGGTACACGGGTTGCTCCACATACATGACTGGTACACGACGTGAGCAACCACACCCCGGCATGAATGGTACATGGGTTGCTCCACATTCATGACAGGTATGCACTGCGAGCAACCAACCCCATCATGCACGTTACATGGGTTGCTCCACGTGCATGAAGGGATGTCAGAGAAGCGAGCAACCATCATGACTTCTGTACAAATCCGTGCAGAACCCGGACCTAACGAGAAGGGTTGACAAAAGATCAACCAACCATCAGTGGGCGCGCCATCCAATCTCGATGCTTAGACGATGTGGATCAGGTCCCAGACTCCACCGTCCACCCACTGCCATCCATTCCACCATGGTGCGCTACATGGAGACGTCCTAAGCCACCGTGATCCTCTTTACGCCCTCACCACCACCACCACCTGACGAGTCTCAGAAGTGTCTGATCAACAGTTTTGGGCCACCCTCGTCGACATCACTCGTGGTCGCCTTTCAACGCGATCACGCCACGCCACCATAGTTCCCATGGATCAGTGAAACCCCCCTGATCCTAACCCAGGAACGAGCCAACCCTAGCCTCTCTAGTCTAGGTCTAGGTCGCGCGACATCCTCCTCCACGCAAAGATCCAATCAACGATCTCGGGAGGATGAAGTAAGTCGCTTGCAGGAGTTGCAAACCAAGGACAACATGATCGCACTCCTCTGTCATATCTCACCACAACCCGGACCTCGCCCATAGGTACAGGAGACGACTCGTTCGTTTCCCGAGTAGAAGTCGCGACATCTGGTCCAACCGCGCAATTAACCCCTCCCAACCACTCAGCTATCCTTTCGCAGATAGCTGTTTCATTCGCACAAGAGGAACCACGTTAGCCATCACCGCCCCACTTGGAGACGGTAGATGTTGAACATGCAGTGCTCCGCCTCTCACTGCACCTCTTCCACCCACGTCGAGTCTAGTGTCCACACCCACCGAAATTTTTCACTTTCTAGGACACAAACACTCTTTACGCACCGCAGGTTCTTCGTGAACTTGCCCGAACGCTTGATGACGTCCTTGTGACAGAAAGCGGAAGACCCACGACAGCCACCCTCACCACAACTGTCGATGGGCCACGGATACGAGCTTGTCTCATCGTCCGTGCGAACGGAAAGCCTTTGTGGCTCTCCGGTTCTTTTTGTCCTGTGCAAACAGGCGGCACATCGGACACATGTTTCGATGTTGTGACGACGGAGCGTCTTTGTGACCCCCGTCTGGTTAGTTACCCCGTTCGTGATGGAGCCCCGACTCATAGCAATCAGCGAGGAACTTACACATTCCATGCCGCGCTCAACGAGGATCTATGAAGGAAAAGGTCCCATCACCGACACCACTCCACCACGCCTCCGCCTACGCCACCACATGCTGCTCCGTCTCTCCAGTGTTCAAAACTGAACCTGGAGGAACACCAATTGCTGCTACTCCTGAGAATCCCACTTGATTGCCTCACTCAACACCACATTACACCATCATCACCACCATCAACACCAGAGGCAGACTCATCCCACGGACGACGTGACGATCCCGAAGACGGAGATCATCTCAAGGGGGAGCAAAGGAGAAGAATGAGTTGAAGATCGTACAGCAGCTTCAGCAGCAACCATCATCCACCTCCGCTCACACCACCTATGCCACCTCTCACAACACCTACTCCACCACCTCCACCAACTACGCCCCGCCGGAGGCTTCCACTACCTCCGCGCACATTCTTATGTGTCAGGCTATTATGTTCATAATGGAACACTCGAAGGAGCCATGGCACATCTCTTCCACCACATTCCGCCACTACTGCGCTGACCACTCTGAAGTCCGGGCTCCCTACTATTGAAAGTCACATTTCAATAGAGCCTTGGCACACTTTTTACGCCCCACGCCTACCTTCTTCTGGAGCCAGACGAGTCATCTTCGAGGCCGAACTAGACAACTTCCATTTGAAGACGACAAATCCGGCGCCAAGAAGAAGAAGATTGGAGAATCTTAACAAGTGAGTTCTAGCCGAGCCATCAATGCCTCCGCAAGAAGAGGAGATATCCCTTGTAGGGGGAGTTTGCTAGGAATCGAGATCTCCAATATGCCCAACAAAGATATCCCGCGCTGAAGTGAAGATTGAACACTAAGGGGGAGATGTTAGGAAATATTTTGTAGTGTTCAATTACATTATATTATCTTTGTTGGTTAGCTCTATTAAAACTTTGGACTAGTTCTTAGTTGGGTTAGTTCTTAGTTATTCATGTAATGGGCCTTCACAAGGGCCCAAGTATTATATATCAACTTGTGGTATAAATACTAAAACCCTAACACATAGTTAGGTGTGCTTGTGTGGGTAGATCAAATAAACAATTGTTAGAGTGAGAGAGTCTCCTCAAGAACACCACCAAGCCCCACACGCCCCGAACCTAAATCTCGATCTTTCCGCATGTTTAATCCGTCCTAAGTCGTATTGTTGGTGAAATCTCAGACCAACAATCATGACCGGCATCGCTCACAACCGCAAGTACAACTACGCCGACATCATCTGGGTGGACCTAGTCTCGATGATGCAGCGACGCGACCGGGAAGTCGCCAAGGGAGTCCCAAACCGCTTCGTCCCATACATGCGATGGCTCCCAGCTCTGATCAAGCACTTCCGCCTGCACTCAACCAACATCCGCATCCGTCCGGCAGCAGAGCACTTCCAAATCCCAACTGTCGAGAAGTTCGCCAAGAAGAAGAAGATTGGAGAATCTTAACAAGTGAGTCCTAGCCGAGCCATCAATGCCTCCGCAAGAAGAGGAGATATCCCTTGTAGGGGGAGTTTGCTAGGAATCGAGATCTCCAATATGCCCAACAAAGATATCCCGCGCTGAAGTGAAGATTGAACACTAAGGGGGAGATGTTAGGAAATATTTTGTAGTGTTCAATTTCATTATATTATCATTGTTGGTTAGCTCTATTAAAACTTTGGACTAGTTCTTAGTTGGGTTAGTTCTTAGTTATTCATGTAATGGGCCTTCACAAGGGCCCAAGTATTATATACCAACTTGTGGTATAAATACTAAAACCCTAACACATAGTTAGGTGTGCTTGTGTGGGTAGATCAAATAAACAATTGTTAGAGTGAGAGAGTCTCCTCAAGAACACCACCAAGCCCCACACGCCCCGAACCTAAATCTCGATCTTTCGGCGTGTTTAATCCGTCCTAAGTCGTATTGTTGGTGAAATCTCGGACCAACAATTGGTATCAGAGCCCAACGCGACTGGATTTGCGTGTTTTGAGCAAGATTTGAGTGAAAAACGAGTTGATTTTCTGGTATAAGTCGCGCAACCTATGAAACAGTACTATTCTTGGCCGAGAAAGTTTCTTACCCGAGAAAATTCTTAGCCGAGAAAATTTCGCTGGCCGAGAAACTTTCGCAATCCGAGAAATTTTCTAAGGCTGAGAAATTCGAAACCGAGAAACTTTCTTTCTCAGGTTGAGAAATTTTGAAACCGCGAAATTTTTCCAAATCTGATAAATTTTGCAAACTGAGAAAATTTTTCAAATCCCAGAAATTTTTCCAAATCCGAGAAATTTTGCCAAACTGAAATTTTTTTCCGAGAAATTTCGCTGCTACAGCGTGTGAAGCCCCGCGAAATTCTCATACACTTCACTTCATCATACATATTTTCGCATCTTCACTATTTCGCAACTACAGTGATCCAAAATTTCGCATCTTCATTATTTCGCATCATCACTTCACTTCCACATCACTTGAGAAAATTCAAACTTGCGAAATTTTTGCTAACTTGAAAACTTTTTCTACCTGCGAAAATTTAATACCGTTTTTAGAACAAACTTTCTCCGCGGAATTTTTGGAATACATGCGAAAAAATTAAACTAAATGCGAAAATTCTCACGACATGTCTTTGTGCTTTAACGTGCGAAAATTTTCCTTACATGCGAAAATTCTTGAATGCGAAAACTTCTCACCACATGCTAAAATTTACTCTGAATACGCAATCTTCTTGATATGCGAAACTTTTACTGTACATGCGAAAATTTCCTCATAATGCGAAATTTCCTTTTTTTCGCGACTCACTCTCACAACGAAATTTCTCGGGACAACATTTTTCGCACATTTTCACACACCATTTTTTCGCACCCCCCGAGAAATTTGCACCCAACCTTTAAACTTGATCCAAACACACCTTTTAGCTTCAAATCTTGCAAAAATCACTCTTTAAAAAATACACTTAAACATTTTTGACCACCAAAAATTTCTGGCCCCCCCTCGGATTAAATAAGGTTTTAAGGAGCACAAAAAAAAAAATATTTAAGGAGCAAAAAATTTTCTTTCTAAGCCTACGGAAAATTTGTATCATTGGATAGAGAAAAATTTTCTAAGCCCATTGGACTTTGTCTATTTTACACTTTTAAAATTTTCCGAAATAAATTTTTCTTGGCCAAAATTTTCGGTATAGACGACGTTTTTTTTGTGAAATTTTGAAGGCAAATCCAAAACGCGGCAACGATCACCGTACCCAACAATCGACCTAGGACGGTATTGGCACATTGTAAGAAAAAGTTTAGGTCACCCCCAAACTTTTCGGAGCCGAATCTCCAAATGCCAATTTCACCTCCCAGCATGAGTAGGTACTAAGAAAGCTGCTCCACACTCATGACTGGTATGCGACGAGGGCAGCTAATTTTCACCCAGCATGTATGGTACCCGAGTTGCTCCACATACATGACTGGTACACGACGTGAGCAACCACACTCCGGCATGAATGGTACATGGGTTGCTCCACATTCATGACCGGTATGCACTGCGAGCAACCAACCCCATCGTGCACGTTACACGGGTTGCTCCACGTGCATGAAGGGATGTCAGAGAAGCGAGCAATCATCATGACTTCTGTACAAATCCGTGCAGAACCCGAACCTACAAAGAAGGGTTGACAAAAGTTCAACCAACCATCAGTGGGCGCGCCATCCAATCTCGATGCTTAGGCGATGTGGATCTCATGTACCAGACTCCACCGTCCACCCACTGCCATCCATTCCACCATGGTGCGCTACATGGAGACGTCCTAAGCCACCGTGATCCTCTTTACGCCCTCACCACCACCACCTGACGAGTCTCAGAAGTGTCTGATCAACAGTTTTGGGCCACCCTAGTCGATCACTCGTGGTCGCCTTTCAACGCGATCACGCCACGCCACCATAGTTCCCATGGATCAGTGAAAACCCCCTGATCCTAACCCAGGAACGAGCCTACCCTAGCCTCTCCAGTCTAGGTCTAGGTCGCGCGACATCCTTCTCCACGCAAAGATCCAATCAACGATCTCGGGAGGATGACGTAAGTCGCTTGCAGGAGTTGCGAACCAACGACGACATGATCGCACTCCTCTGTCATATCTCACCATAACCCGGACCTCGCCCATAGGTACAGGAGACGACTCGTTCGTTTCCCGAGTAGAAGTCGCGGCATCTGGTCCAGCCGCGCAATTAACCCCCCAACCACTCAGCTATCCTTTCGTAGATAGCTGTTTCATTCGCACAAGAGGAACCACGTTAGCCATCACCGCCCTACTTGGAGACGGTTGATGTTGAACATGCAGTGCTCCGCCTCTCACCGCACCTCTTCCACCCACATAGAGTCTAGTGTCCTCACCCACCGAAATTTTCCACTTTCTAGGACACAAACACTCTTTACGCACCGCAGGTTCTTCGTGAACTTGCCCGAACGCTTGATGACGTCCTTGTGACCGAGAGCGGAAGACCCACGACAGCCACCCTCACCACAACTGTCGATGGGCCACGGATACGAGCTTGTCTCATCGTCCGTGCGAACGGAAAGCCTTTGTGGCTCTCCGGTTCTTTTTGTCCTGTGCAAACAGGCGGCACATCGGACACATGTTTCGATGTTGTGACGACGGAGCGTCTTTGTGACCCCCGTCTGGTTAGTTACCCCGTTCGTGATGGAGCCCCGACTCATAGCAATCAGCGAGGAACTTACACATTCCATGCCGCGCTCAACGAGGATCTATGAAGGAAAAGGCCCCATCACTGACACCACTCCACCACGCCTCCGCCTACACCACCACATGCTGCTCCGTCTCTCCAGTGTTCAAAACTGAACCCAGAGGAACACCAATTGCTGCTACTCCTGAGAATCCCACTTGATTGCCTCACTCAACACCACACTACATCACCATCACCACCATCACGCCAGAGACAGACTCGCCCACGGACGACGTGACGATCTCAAAGACGGAGATCATCTCAAGGGGGAGTAAAGGAGAAGAACTGAGTTGAAGATCGTACATCAGCATCAGCAGCAACCATCATCCACCTCCGCTCACACCACCTATACCACCTCTCACAACACCTACTCCACCACCTGCACCAACTACGCCCCGCCGGAGGCTTCCACTACCTTCGCGCACATTCGTATGTGTCAGGCTATTATGTTCATAATGGAACACTTGAAGGAGCCTTGGCACATCTCATCGACCACATTCCGCCACTACTGCGCTGACCACTCTGAAGACTGGACTCCCTGCTCTTGAAAGTCACATTTCAATGGAGCCTTGGCACATTTTTTTTACGCCCCACGCCTACCTTCTTCTGGAGCCAGACGAGTCATCTTCGAGGCTGAATCAGACAACTTCCATTCGAAGACTACAAATCCGGCGCCAAGAAGAAGAAGATTGGAGAATCTTAACAAGTGAAGTCCTAGCCGAGCCATCAATGCCTCCGCAAGAAGAGGAGATATCCCGTGTAGGGGGAGTTTGCTAGGAATCGAGATCTCCAATACGCCCAACAAGGATATCCCGCGCTGAATTGAAGATTGAACACTAAGGGGGAGATTGTTAGGAAATATTTTGTAGTGTTCAATTTCATTATATTATCTTTGTTGGTTAGTTTTATTAAACTTTGGGCTAGCTCTTAGTTGGGTTAGTTCTTAGTTATTCATGTAATGGCCTTCACAAGAAGCCCACCTATTATATACCAACTTGTGGTAGAAATAGGAAAACCCTAACACATAGTTAGGAGTGCTTGTGTGGGTAGATCAAATAAACAATTGTTAGAGTGAGAGAGTCTCCTCAAGAACACCACCAAGCCCCACACGCCCCGAACCTAAATCTCGATCTTTCGGCGTGTTTAATCCGTCCTAAGTCGTATTGTTGGTGAAATCTCGGACCAACAATATGGTGGAAGCTCTGAGTTTCCTCTCCTTTAGAAATTTTTCATTTTCCGCTTCAAAATCCTCTCTCTTTCTATAGGTAACGTGGCTCGTAATCGTCTATCTGCCTGACGATGGGTGGTTTGTAAAGAGAATTTCAGAATGAGTGTTTTCGGATTATTGAGTTCAGGTTGAGGCTCAGAAGGTTGACTATGTCACAGTCATGCGTCAAGGGCCCTCGATTTGTTGTCATTTAATTCGATGTAGTCGAAGGGCATCCGGGCACTATGTTTGGCTTTTCTCTTAGCTATTTCTGAAGCACCTAGGTCATCAGCTTTAGAGAAGTTCATAAGAGTGGTTACGCCTAATCCCATGTTATTTTACGTCGTATGCTTCTTTCTTCTTTAGTACACGCGGGTTAGTAAAATCCAAGCCTTCTATTGGATTATAGAATTCTATATCCATGGGCTGATTCAAGAAAATTATTTCTGTTTGGTATGTCCCCTTCGTAAGAAGATCGTCTAATTTCTTAAATTTGGCATATAACTTATTACGTTCTTTGCCTAAGAGAGCATGGTTGTTTTCTACCATCAATTTGGCGACTTTACATGCATCTAGTTCTTTAACTAGTTCACTAACTTTGGTTTTGGATTTATCTAGTTGGGCTTCTAAGTTAGTGACCTTAGCAGCAACATCTGTAACCTACAATTAAGGCTGGCTTTCTCGTTGAGATTCCTAATCAAAAGCAACTATAGTTATTCTCTAGCCTGTCTTCTAATTCTTTTACTATCGAACTATGCTTCTCTAAGGGAATATACTTAGTCTCGCTAGTTGGGGCTCTTAGATAATTCTTTTTTTATGGCACTACAGCTCCTAAGTTCCACCTCGAGACTAGCTATTCTTTCCTGAGACTTAGATAATTCCTTTTCTACTTCTTTACACTTTTCTGCTCACATTTCATTTTAGCATAATTTAATTGATACAATTCTAACATGGTCAATAATATGGAAGAAGAAACCACCTCCTGTGCAGATTCGGATGCTTGGTCATCGTCCGTCGAGGTTTCGGCATCTGAGTTCTCGTCCAGGCGGGCCATTAGGGCGAGATTTTCCTCGTTTGAACTAGATGTGTCCTCGAGCCACTTGTTCCGCCATTATGGCTACTCCAGCTTCCTTTTGCCTAGTGAGATGAAGCACCCTGGAGTAGTAGTTGGCATCCCTCTTCTTCGGGGGGTGCACTCTCGGACGTAGTGATCGGGCTTGCGACAGTTAAAACATTTGTTTAGCTCTTTGGTATTCTTGACTTCGGACGTCTCGGGTGCATGTTCCTTATTATTTGAGCTTGAGGTCCGAAGTCGATTGGCTGATGATGAGGACTTCTTGTTGAAGTACTATTTTGTGATCAGGTTTCCAACCAGAGCCAACTGCTTTTCCAGCGCTTTGTAATGTGGCTCGATGTCTGAGTCCGATTTGTCTTCTAACTCTGAAGGAATGGGAGGCCTAACAACCTTCTCTTTTTGTGATCTCGAGCTTCGCTAATCTGAGACTAGGACAACTGTATCTTCAATCTGTTTGTCCTTCTGCTCCTTCTGAATCTTGCTTGTGTCTTCCTCATGTTGGGCGAGATTATCAAACATGGCATGGATATCCAATTCCTCAAGGTCTTTGTTCTGTCTGATTTGAGTGGATATCTTCTTCTATTCAGAGGACAAGGAAGATAGAAATTGGATGTTTTTGTCTTCATGATATCTATCTTTCTCATCACGTTGAGAAGTGTGAGGTATCTCTGATAAAGGTCCTGTAAGCTCTCCTCGATTTTGGCCTTGAACGAGTCATATGCTGTCAGAATGTTCGCCTTCTTAGCCTTGATGCCTACTTCCGTTCTCTGCATCATTCTGTACAATTCATCCCACATCCCTTTAGCCATTGGAAGGCTATCTATTTGTCTGCAGATGTCATTAGAGATGCCTTGCATTAATGTATTTTTGGCTATCAGATCGGCCTTAGCTCGTTGTCTCTCCTCCGTTGTATACTCACTAGGTTCCCTTAGTCTCCTAGTGGCTGGAATTGGAGGATTTACTCTATTGTCACCTTCTTAGATCCCTTAGTCTCCGTTGTATACTCACTAGGTTCCCTTAGTCTCACTGAGCTGGTCCTTCTTCAAGAGATCTAAGAAGGTCTTCTACCTGATCTTTTAGCTCTATGAAGTTCAGGAAGCGGCCGCGCCAGACTTTGTACTCACCGCGTCTTAGAATAGGCGGACGATTGTCGTTTCCAAGCGTATAAGCATCCATTTTTGGAGTTGGTTTGTAGAGATCTTCTTAAGTTGTTTGAAGAATGAATTTCGGTGAGATGTGCTTCACAAGTAGCAGATTTGTTAGTAGCGTTGATTCGAAAGTGATCGAGAATTATTTTGATTTAATCTTTAAAGTTTGATCAAAAATAATATCTTCGAAATAAAGTGTTACTGTTTTCGCGCGATAAGTACAGTTGGCGAAAATATTTTCTAGCAAAAATAATTTGCTTCAAATCTTTCAGTTGAGAAACTTTTTCAGTGCGTGAATTTGTTTCGATCGTTAAGAAACAATACCGTATTTCTCGCCGAGTCAAATAAATTGGTTGACCGGAAAACGTTTTACGAGCTCATATGATTTTTCTCTTGGTCAAACTTGAAAGTCTGACTGAGTATATTTTTTGAATAGAAAATTTACGCACGAAAGTTGGTATAAATAACAATATAGTTCTAAACTACGGACAAATACAACAAATGCCTCTAATTACAAGGACAACTAATAAAATCATAGCACAACTAGAAACGTATATTCTACATACCTCTCAGCTCCAAAGCTCACTCACGCATGCAGCTCGCTCATCAAGTGCTCGATCAAATCACTCGATGAAGAACAAGGATCTAATCAGCCAATTTCAGGGAAGATACGATGTTTTCTCTGTGGAGTTTAATTAACTATGAGTAACTAATTATTTGGCTTTTGAGTGGGTGTGCACTGTTGGCGAGGACTAGCATGAACTAAGCTTTTATTTGCATGGTCGTAAGTTCATGTTTATCTGTCTCATGATATTAGCATTTATTAATCTTAATTGCGCTTTGATTAATATGGTTAGCGGTTAACACCACCAACTCCCCCCCCCCCTGTAATCGAAGGATATATGATTGTATAAACTTTGAGATTCTACGTGCTCAACCCCCCTTTGCGGACTGCATGAAATTTTACACGGCCATGTTTCGAGCGTTTCCGCACAACAAAGTAGCACTGAGTCAAAAATTTATATCTTTCAAAGAAGTTGGAATGGAAATTCCTTCCGTCAAAATCAAGATTGATGAGTCTTCTATCATCGGTTAAAATTTCAGGTGCATCGGAACCCCCTGATCTGCGAAGACTACAAAGATGCCGCAAAATTGCGGGTAAAAGTGTATTTGCTGTTAAATCTTAATTTAAGTACTAAAAAAGAAACGACTTCACTTATCATGAAAACGACTCAAATTTAACAAATATAAACTTAAGAAAAATACATCTATCACTTCTCCACATTGCGAAATCACCACGTCTAAGGACTTGTGGACGAACGTCGCTTCCCATTGCTAGTGTATCCGTTGGTTGTTTGGTAATGACTCTAACGTGTATGTGATCTGAGAAATGGAAGGTTAGTTTCGAGCAATTATAATCAATGTCTGAGAGCTTTGAGTAAGATATTTTGACCAAAATACAAGAAAGTTTTCAAAGTCGTGAGGTAGTAAATTTGTTGAGTTTAGTTTGGACTTGGAAATTTCTTGAATTAGTTAAAGTTTTCTTTTGGGCAAGTAGAAAATTTGATTGATCAAGCATTTTGATTTTTCGTGTGTTGACTTTCGGTCAAACACACGTTAATATAGATTTTCGGATAACCTTAGTAAAATCGGGTAGTTCCTGGCGAAGATTAAAAATTGGGTACCCTTTGACAAAATTTGAAATTGTGTAACTTTGGCCGAAAATTTTTAAAGGTCGGGTAATTTCGACGAGATTCGAAAATTTGGATGGTCTGGCCGAATCTTGAAATTTGAGTAACTTTGGTCTTTGGACGAAAATTTTAAGAATTCGAATATATTTGTTTTTTTAGTCGAAAAATTAAAATTCAGGTACTTCGGTCTTTGGTCGAAATTTTAAGAATTCGGGTACTTTTGCCCAAAATATTTGAAATTCGAGTAATTTTGGTCATCAATTGAAATTCAGATGACTTTGAATGTAAATTCGCTGAGAATTTTAGAATTCGGACAAATTTCAAGTTAGAGTTGCCCGAAAGTTAGAATAGATAGTCAGTCTCAAGCTCAGGATACAACTAATCCACGGCAAGCATACAAAACCATATATAACCCCACGCCACCGTCTTCAGAAGATCGAAAATTTGACCTGTTCAAGTAGTTCAAGAAAAACTCCATGATTCTTATGATGCACGAGATGAAGAGTGTCCAAGACACTAAGGATAGAGCTTTATGGGATCAGATGGATATCGTAATTGTGTGATGACCCGACTCTCAATGATATGATTTAATTTTTCTATACAATGAAATTTTCCACTGATTTTAATCGCAGCTAAGAATTATGTTCATATTATGAAACGGCCGTCGAATTCTCCGAATTTATATATTCTGTGGTACACTCGTTAAAAGCGAACACCATAAACGATAATCTTATTGTTCAACCAATATCCGATACGTACCATTAGAGATGGCAATGGGGCGGGTACTGGGTTTTACCCGATAATCCGGGTCTTGGGGCGGGACCAAAAGAAGAAACCCGGTCGGGTCCGTGGTGGGTCCCGGGTCTGGTAAACCCCGCCCCGAGACCCGGCCCGAAACCCGCCCCGAAAATATATATTATACTTCAATTCGTAATTACGTATTATATAGAATTATTGCTAATATTATAAATAGAAAATCTGTTGGTCTTTATGGTAGAGGTTTGATATTATAAATGTAAGGTCGCGGGTTCGAGTCTCAAGCACTACATTTATCTATTTTATCTTTTAAAAAATAAAAAGAAAAGAAAAAAATTAAAAAAATTCAATAAAACCGGGTATGGCGGGTTGGACCCGCCCCGCTCGGGTCTGACCTGGGGCGGGGCGGGTCTCGGGTCCGGGGAAAAGTAACCGGGACGGGGCTCGGGTCCGGCAAACCCGCCCCATTGCCATGCCTGCAGCTTCTTACAACCTTAACAATGCCAAAAGCAGCAATCGATCGAAGGGATGGCACGTGATCCAGCTTGAAAGGAGATTTTGGACGATTGTGTCCCTTTGCATAGCAAAATATGAGTATAGCTATTAGAGTTGAAAAGACTCATGATATTACAGCTTTTACGACATTTGGATGAGCATACACGAGTGAAGTTATTAACGTTTCAAACGACAACTGCGATGCACAAGTACAAGTTATTAAATTTCTCATACGAAAATATCTTACTATTTGACCTATTACTTTCTCTGACAAATGTTACAATATTATTATGTAAGATATGTTATACGATAATTTTATAGTATAAAAGATATGCAGCTGATGCAAAGCTCCGTCAGCATATCTTAAGAAATCAACAATTGTTTGAAGTAGTTTAGGTTCGAATAATAATATTGCTCCTTTTTTTACACATAATTAACCTATGATGGTACGTAGTTTTAATGTTTCCATTATATTTCTTCAATTTGTAATAATTAGTTATTATTGAACATGTGGCAACATTACAAGCCACCTACATTTCTATAATTATATAAGATACTAGGTTTGCCCCCGTGCGATGCACGGGGTACTTTGTTGCCATGAAAATTGAATTATTATTCAATTAAGATGGATTTTCTCTTTCAGTTATATACATCAATCATTCCATTCGTTATTGAAAGCGAAAAAGTAATATAACTCCTTAATTTGAATACTATGAAACATGTTTTCATCAAATAGAATCATATTCATGATAAACGACGACACGATATGTTGGTCGATGGTGTTGAAAACACTGTGGTATACTATGTTAGTTAACCTCCACTACGTCACCCGATGCACGCGTTATGTTTTGTGCAATATAAATCGACATGAATGGCGCCCGAAAATAGCAGGTTTGGGATAGAAATTTCGACCTGTTTAAGTAAATGGGTAAAACTGAACCCAACTCAAATATTAAGTGGACCATGTTCGAATTTTCAACCCGAAATCAACCTAAAACAAACCCATTTAATCCGAAAATACAAATTATTAGAATATCCTTAACATAAATAAAATAAAAGGAAAATAGATCATATGCTCGATGAATTATGCTGAGATGTCATGAAAAATGAGGATGGAAGATCAATGAAGATAGCTTGATTGAAAGCTTGGGTTCACTATTATCGGCTTCGGTTGATACCCGGTGACTATGAAATAACTTGATATTTAATTATGATTTCTGAGACTGTTGTTATTTGAAAGTTTTGTTCTTAATTATATCGATCTTTTAGGGAAAAAAAATAAACAAACGTTTCTCTGTTATATTATTTATTTGGATTTATAATTCTGTTTATTTATCTTTTTCTTGCTTTTTGTTTTAAAATTTTAAACGGCTTGGCTGGTGAGTGTGTTAGATTTGAGTTAAAATAGGTTGGGTTTGAGTTTGATATTTAAACCCGTTTAAGTAAACATGTTAGGTTAGGGTTGAGGTTTTCAACCGGTTTATTAAATGGGTTGAACTCGAATGTGACCCGACCATATGTTTTGTTACACACATCATTCTTTTTATCGTGTAAATATTAAAGAATGCATGATTATCATTATCTCTTTATAAAAACAATAAAATAAATTTTCTACAGTTTTACAGTCTTGCAGTCTACAATCTTTCAATGTTTAAGTAGTCTCGCCTGATAGTTGTGTATCGTACAGTCATACAATGTTTAAGTAGTAGTTGTGCCGTCTTACAGACTGCAGTCTCATGGCTTTGCGTTCGGTCACACATTCTTGCAGTCTGTACACCCATTGCAACAGTATTACATACTCACGGTCTTACGTTTCTGGAACAGTATTCTATTGTTGTATTAAGTCTGCGAGATTTTATTCTACTTTAAGTTGTATCAGTCTTGAACGTTTCCAATATTTTAAAATTCCACACACTAATATGAGTTATACTTGTGAAAATAAACTCCACGAATGGGGACACCAAGCTCATCGACTAATGGGCTCGGTAAATATTTAAAATCATATGCTCCAAAACCAGTCAGTTAACAAGTACTATTCATCTTGAACTTTGGTTAACACTCTCATAGATAAACATATAATTCAAACGCAATTTGCAATTCGAATAGCCATTGCATTCATCAAATTCCCAAGGAAAAACACCATGCAGCTAAACATAAAAGTTAACGACAATAAAAAAAGGTAAAAAAATGCCATTGCAAGTTTACGGAAAATTCACGTCTTGTCAAGTTAACGAAGACGAAATCGTCCCAGTTCCCGGTCCGAAATTTTGTCGTAAAGAAATACGTTTTATATTATAATATCTAAATTTGGATAATGTCAAAAAAATCTCCACATGGTCAAGGGTTGATTTCATCCCATTGACTTGAAAGAGATGAAATCGAAGATCAAGATGCTCCATAAACTTCCAGTTTTTATTTTTTCTAATAATAAATAAAACAAAATTTATATACATTCTTTTATTTTAGTTTTTATTTTTAGTTTTATTTATTATTTTCCTTTTTATTTTTATTAATAAAAATAATGAAATTCACAACTATAATATATGTATATTATAATATAAATACAAACACCTCGGTCAATAAATACAAACTATATATTATATTATCTATAGTCGGGAAAACATCATAATCTACGAAACATCTATACGACGTTCGACTACTTTTACAAAACCAATAGTGATCCATCGCAATGACAACCTTCCTATTTCACTCCACAAACTCGTCATTGCTGGCAAACTTCCTATGGCTGCTCGTAAACCGCATTCTTTATAGGTTTTTACTGACCTTTAGGTACACACCTTTTCTTCTGAAATTGTCATAGAGCTAAAAATGTATTCACTGCACGCTGACCTTCGAGATTGGCATTATCACAATCACCCAACATTTATTTAATAGTGAGATACAAAAACCAAATGTTGACCCATGCCTGAAAAAAGTAACCAATCGTAAACATCAAACTCAATGTCTGTTCATCACTTACCTAACTACACAAAAGAACTTAAAAATGCTGAAACTCCCCTATGAAGCATTGGTGATGATTAACTCTCTGAAGAAATATCCTTATTAATGTAGAGGGAGTTGATATTATATCCATGAGACGCGACACCTCAGCATGGAAACTATAATATGCAAAAGCTTTAGTATATACATGAGACATATATTCAAATCAAAATAAATCGAAACCAAACATACTCACATCATATAAGCAACGTTCACAACAAAAAAGACTTCCTTCACTAAAATACTTATGTGGAGGCTAATGATCAAGACTTTCTTATCCTGAGAAGGAAAAATATCAACGCATTCTGTTGAAAAAAATTAGTATTATAAGCAAAGGAGACATAAAATATCGAATAAAGCAGACTTAACAACAATCCAAAGTAAAAACATATACAACACAAAAGTAAAAGGAACCACCAGCATGCAAAACACATTAAATCAGATCTTGTGAATCACAGCGAGAGATAGACGTAATGAATCTCGCCGAACAAACACACAAACCCACTATTATACATGAAAAGAACAGTCACATACACACAGCGAACAACCAACCAAAAGACATGTGCGCGTGTAGAAGAACAATCAAATAGATTTATTTTGCCTTATAAGGTAATCCATCGCAGAGACTGTAATCTGTTGCCCGTGCGATACACGGGTTATGTTTTGTGCAATATAAATCGACACGAATGGCACCCGAAATAGCAGGTTTGGGTTAGAATTTTCGACATTTTTAAGTAAATGGGTAAATCCGAACCCAATTCAAATATTAAGTGGACCATGTTCGATTTTCAACCCGAAATCAACCTGAAACAAACCCATTTAATCCGAGAATATAAATTGTAAGAATATCCTTAACATAAATAAAATAAAAGGAAAAATAGATCATATGCTCGATGAATTATGCTGAGATGTCATAAAAATGAGGATGGAAGATCAATGGAAGATTGCTTGAAAGTTTGGGTTCACTATTATCGGCTTCGGTTGATACCCGATGGCTATGAAATAACTTGATATTTAGTTATGATTTCTGAGACTATTGTTATTTGAAAGTTTCATTGTTTTTTAATTATACCGATCTTTTAGAAAAAAAATAAACAAATGTTTCTCTGTTATTTTATTTAATTTGGATTTATAATTTTATTTATTTAACTTTTTCTTGCTTCTTTTTTTTTTAAAATTTTAAACGGCTTGCCTGGTCAGTGGGTTAGATTTGAGTTAAAAACATGTTGGGTTTGGGATTGATATTTCAACCCGTTTAAGTAAACATGTTAGGTTAGGGTTTAAGTTTTCAACCCCTTTATTAAACGGGTTGAACCCGAATGTGACCCGACCATATGTTTTGTCACACACATCATTATTTTTATCGTGTAAATATTAAATTTATGCATGATTTACATTATCTCTTTATAAAAACAATAATAAAAATTCTACAGTCTTACAGTCTTGCAGCCTACAATCTTACAATGTTTAAGTAGTCTCGTCCGATAGTTGTGTATCGTACAATCATACAATGTTTAAGTAGTAGTTGTGCAGTCTACAGTCTTACAGTAGAAAGCTGTCTCATTGCAGACTGCAGTCTCATGGCTTTGCGTTCGGTCACACAGTCTTGCAGTCTGTAAAGCCATTGCAACAGTCTTACATACTCACGGTTTTACGTTTCTGGAACAGTATTCTATTGTTGTATTAAGTTTGCGAGATTGTATTCAACTTTAAGTTGCAATTAGTCTTGAACGTTTCCAATATTTCAAAATTACACACACTAATCTGAGTTAAATACTTGTGAAAATAAACTCCACGAATGGGGACACCATGCTCATCGACCGATGGGCTCGGTAAATATTTAAAATCATATGCTCCAAAACCAGTCAGTTAACATGTACTATTCATCTTGAACTTTGGTTAACACTCTCATAGAAATAAACATATAATTCAAACGCAATTTGTATTTTGATATTTACAAAGGAACAAAACGGTTACCCAAACGTATTGCAATCGAATGTATAAATGAAGTAGATAAACATAATTGGGATCATTAAATAACTGAAGTTCAAAATCATTGGGGCTCAAGTGCAGGAAAATAAAAAAAATGAGCGAAGCAGCAAAAGACTGAGAATATAAACCTAACACAAACAAAGGAAGAACACCTTTCTCCTTTCCGCTGTAAATTTGACATAAAGGACAAAGAAATTGTCTAATCTAAAATATCTAAACTCTTCAGCAACCAAAAAAGTATGAATCTTATCAAACTCTGAGAGTTTTGAAACATTTAATGTTCTCGCGTCATCACCCACATTGTTGTTCCCAAACCAATCACCCCATCGTGAGGTCAACCGGTCATCGTGCTTTTGAGCCAGTTGTGTTGTTCTTCTACTAATCACTGTCGAGGATTACCTGATCGTTTTTCTTACAGAAATTGTTCGCTCTCTCGTCTAACTGCTTCTCCTTCTTCAACATTAGCATCCTCCTTTTTACGGTGCATGGACAACAACACCGTACCGCTGCTCAGCAACACTGCCGCCAGCGCCAACTGAGAGACGCCGCTGCCGCCCACCAAGGATCCATCCATAGTCTCGGTCTCCTCGCCAACCTCCTTCAACCTATTTAGTCAGGTAAAACGCTATTCTTTAGGTCGGGCTTATCCTTCCTCCTTAGACCAGAGCATCACAAGATCATAAAATAATAGAACACTTAATAAAACGTCCATGATATCTATCGGGACATTTATTTTCTCCAATTAAAAGGATACGTTTATCAAATCAAGATTCTTCCTGAGAAGGCATGATACATATGTCACTAACCTGACAGGAATGTTATACGATGCCTCTGTACCTTCCTCTTAGGTCTTAGGAGCTTCATGCCTTTTCTACGATCCGAATCCATGAAGTTCTTGATAGAAACATCCTCTACAGTGTGCATAAGGTTTGTTATCTGTGATGGATAAAATAGAGAACAGACCTGGGTTAACCTATACCAAAAAACCATATAACCCACGAATGTATAGCTGGACTTTCTACACTGAAACATCCAAAACCGTGGAATGACCTCATCAGTACTTCCAATAGGAGAATTCTCTACAATCTCCATACACGACTTGGAAACTTTGCTCGAAGTTATTTGCTTAAACAATGAAATTAACGTTCTTTTTTAACATGCCTCTTATTTTGAAAAATTATTAAATGAGCAACAATCCCAATAAAAAAAAGTCGAGACCAAGAGTCTTAATCACCTTTTCATATTTCTTTAGGGTCTTGGAGAATGCAGCAAGATTCATGAAGCTGTTTTTGCCATTTAGTAAATGATATCACCAACGCATAATCACATAGATTTTCAAAAAACAATTGAAGTTCAAAGTTATCACATACCCGTAATGCTTCAGAAGGCACAGCTTCTGATAGAATTCAATAACAGCAACCTTCAACCTCCTTTCAGCTTCTTTGTAACGCAATTTGTTTCCTGTCACGTCCTTAAAAAACTCGTGTTATTGCTGATACTGGAGTATCATACAAGCTAGCAATCTTTACGCGATCTAGAATTTTTTAGTGCAATCTTTCAAGAATGCATACCTTTCGTTGCTTAAATCATTGCGAGTGGATCTGGGCTTTTTGTTCTGTGTAAAGATCCCAACACCTGCAGAGATCCCAATAATTTTTACAAAAGAACGCAGTTTCAAGAGTAACTTATTGCAAGTCACCGACCACCAAACTGATCACCAACCTCCGTATATTCCGGCAACCCACTTATACGTTGAAAATTGATGCACAAAAAAAGGGAAATGAATAAGACAACTTAGATGCCTTGACTCAGATCAAGAACCAACATGTGTTGTTGGATCTGTTCCTTGAGTAAAAAGTTATCTGAAACAAATAATAAGTAATAAATAAAATTGTAACAACAATTAAGAGTTGTAGCAAATTAAGGAGTCACGTTTTGCCTGAAACCAATAATTGTGAAACCTTCGACTTTATTAGAATCGACATCAACATCAGGCTTTACAGGCTTCATACCAGCCCGTCGTATCTTCGGCTATCAATAAGAAAAATGAGAAGAACATTCATTATTATAAATTCCATAATCAAAACAATCATGAGTGAAATTCAGAATGAATAACAAAGAATTATACCTCCGGCAAAATACCAAGCAGTCACGTTGATTTGTTTCAAAATCTCTACTAACCGACAATTCAAAAAATTAGAAGAGTGAGTTGGCACTGGATCGTCACACATTACCTGAAGAGCGTAAGGATGATCTTTGCAAACAAATAAGTTGCTCTGAAAAAATACCTGTCAGAAAAAGCTTCCTCTGAGAAACAAAATTCATCAGACAAAAAGTCAACCAAAAAGAATTATCAAGTTGATGTCAATGCCAAATGGCAACACAATTACAACAACCATCAGTTGAATATATCTAATCCTACCTCTTTTTCAATGCACACAGGTATCGTCACCAACACCTTTGGAAAATCCAATCAATCCCACCCTCACCCCCATCCATTTTTATCATCTTTGGCCACAATCCCATTAATATAATATAGGAAAAACCTAATAGCATAAGGAACAGAACAACACAAAAATCCGCTAATCTCTGCAGCAAAGCAGAAAGGTAATAATAAAAAAAACATTGATTATGATTAGTGAAATAATTTTGCGCCTCAAAGTGCTTTTCTTTCCCTTTTATGAGGTCAGAATCAAGGTAGAGGCTGCTTTCCATAACTTCTCTGTGGACGATGGGCGGCGAGCAGCCATCGTAGAGGATTGCCAAAGTGCGAGCCGCATCGAGGGCCACGATATACCTGAACTCCCAGCTGGCAGCCAGCCAGTCAAGCCGTATACCGCCGTTATCCGATGCCTACAGCAAACCAACAAATAAAATGGAAGGAATAAAAATCATAAACAGAAACCACGAAAAAAAGAGAAATAACAACGGTAAAGACGATACAATAAATACGGTAAAGACGATCCATCGGATCCAAACATATTTGAAGGAACTGAGGCACGTGCAGTGGAGAGATCGTGAAGGCTGTGGCAGAGCTGTAGAGAGTCGTGGACGGTGCCTTGAAGGCCGAAGTCTCGAAGCTCTAGCCTTATGATGCGATTCTCTTGGTCGTTCGAGCAAGTGGCCCCCAAACAGCAAACCAACAAATAAAATGGAAAGAATAAAAATCATAAACAGAAACCACGAAAAGAAGAGAAATAACAACGGTAAAGACGATCCAATAACTACGGTAAAGACGATCCAAACATATTTGAAGGAACTGAGGCACGTGCAGTGGAGAGATCGTGAAGGAAACTGGCGAAGTTGAAGAGATCCCGACGTTCATGTAGTTTGCAGCCTAAATGAGAAAAAAAAACCAAAATTGATTCAGAATTTAAATTACCCAAAATCCCCAAATCAACAAAACCGTAATCGATTGCGTTACCATTATCAGGTCGTACAGCCATCAGATCGACACTGACGAACTCCTCCTCGAACAACTTCAGCGACGCCAGATCTTCGCCATCGTCCGTCGGTGCTTGCAGTACTCGACGGCTTTGGACAGAGTCTTGGGCCCATAGCCGTGACGTTGGGAAGGGAATGGTTGAATCAGCGCAGTCGTCCTCAATCATGTTCTTTATCATGATGGATTGGACGGCGACTGCTTCGAAAAACTGCTTCGTCAATGAATTGGCGCACATTCTGCTGTATTTTAGGTCTAGGAATGATTGGATCTTTGTCATCCTCTCCTTCTTCCATGGCTGATTACTTTTTTGCTGTTTTCTTTGAGGTGTCTGTTTGTTTTCCGTGCATCATTTAATATATAAAATGTCTTTTCATTTCTATCATTAATAACTCCGGCGACATAATAACGTGTTGTACACTGCAATCCCCCAAATAAAATATAAATGCATTCCTATAACGACACGTAAGCACTTCCAGGCAAATTTAAGCCGGAAACTAATAAGTTAAACTCAGAATATTAATCAGAACTACATTCGCGCACTCTGATTGGATGGGGGGAAACCGTTGCACACGTGTCAGCACAAGAAAGAGTCCATACAACTTTTATATATATAGATGCTATTCAATCAAACTCCTCACATGACTAAATATATAATAGTAATACTAATACATGTCAAAATTTCATTACTATCTAACATATCAATTTCAATACAACAGCGAAAAAGAAACAGAGAAGCACATTCGTTCATTTTAAAAACATGAATTATCCTTCGAACAAGGTATCTCAAGCAACCTCGTACTAGATCAGCAAGAACGAAACAGTTCTATGAGCTTGAGGAGACTGTAGGTCTCAGAATCTGGCCTGGACCCACCCAAAATCATCCTCCTAAGAAGATTAGGCTCATAAACCTTGGCCTTCACATAAGCCTTGATCAGGGAATTATACACAAAGGTGTACTTACTGTAGTTTGCTTTTCTCAGATCTTCGAATAGAATCTCTACATTCTGCAGATCACCATTATCTGCAAAAGCATCCATCATACAAAGTGTAGTCTCTAACCATGGGATCGATCGTCTAACAAAAGCGGTCGCCATAAATCGCTGACCTAATTCAAGAGTTTTTTTGGCTTCCTTGACCAAACAAGCTTTCAAGCATCCGAGTGCAAGATGTCTGAAAGTTATGGCGTTTGGTTGGCATGCGTTGATCTCCATGTCTCTATAGATCCCGGTGGCTTTCGTGATAAGCCCGTTCTTGCAGTAAACACCTATCAAACAGTTGAACTGCTCAGTTGATTTTAAACCCTTCTCAGACACCATCTCGAGATATATCTCTTCAGCTCGACCAAAATTCCCAACCCTACCAAAAGCTTCAATTGCCAAGACGAAACTCTTAGTCCTAACGTGAGGTAGATTTTGAATCTTTCTCCAAGTTCTTTCGAGCTCTTTCTGTTTTCCCAAATATCCATATAATGTAAGAAGAATTTCTAGCGTAGACCAGTTAAGACCAGTCATCGACTTTTCTATAGCCTCAACATATGCCCCACATGCAGTGTTCAGTCCAGCCACAGCATGTGCAGCGGCTAGAATGCAGTAAGAAATCTCATTTGGCTCGACCATTATCTGCTTCATGTCCTTAAACACCTCAATCAGGCCTTCAATGTCGTGTTTATTAGCTTCTATTTTCAGTAAGATGTTATAAGTCGAAATGTGCCTGACCACTCCATCAGCTCTCATTTGAGCTAATATTTTTGGGATCGATTTCCTTCGGCTGGGAGAAGAGTGAAGTATAATGGGACGGTTGAAGATCAAATAAGATATTGTATGGCCTAACTCCCTCATTTTCCTCATGTACGCCAAGGAAAGCCGAAGAGAGCCTTTTTCCAAGCATCCGAGCACTAGGTTGTTGTAAAGCAGCTCGTTTCGGAACACGGAAGGAATTCTTGAAAAGAGGGCTTCACCATGTGAGATCCCATGAAGCTTCATAAATTCTAGTAAGTGGGAATAATCCAATTCTTTTGGCCTGTAAGGCTCTCCCATATCACCCATTCCATTACCTGACACAATATATAATTATTTAACAAGGATTTGAATAGATTGATTGAATCACAGCAGCAAAGATTATGAATGATGTGTCTCTTGTTTTTTTCTTTTTCACGAGGAGAAAAGTACATTATTGAATAATGAACTATTGTTAGAAAACATTTTGAGTAAAGAAAATGGCATAACGACGAATGATTACTGTACCAAAAACTTAGATATGCTGTCAGTATCAACTAAATCAATTGAGAGCATATTTTAAGGGATTAAAAGAAATGCATACACATTACCACCGTGGATTCCGCCCTGTTGTTCAATTAGACGATATATTCAGTTGATGTTTGCTCAAAATCCTACTTTGACGATTAGGCTATATACAGACGCATAATTACATAAGCATTTCGACAAACACGTAAGGGGCGAGTTCAACCTCGAGGGCTCGTTTGGCAGATTTGAGCTTCCGTAACCGATTGATCATATGGAAAACATGACCTCTATGGACGGGTAATCCATCGCCCATCCATTTCTGAAGAGCTAAGGCCACCGAATCTCCTACACGTAAACTTTCAATCCTCAGACTCAAACACGTCGATTGCAATGACGGATCCCTGGACGGGACAGCGTCGCGATACCATGAGCATGAAGATAAAATTTCAGCCGCAATTGGAACATCGCAAGGCGATGTGCCGAACCATCCAACTGAGTCGATACTGTTAGCGGAGATATCGAAGATGTTCGGTGCTCGTCGAAATCCGCGAAGTGCCTTTAGTTCTTGCACTATCAACAGTCGCATCGGTTTCCTTGGGTTGGACCAGAAAACCTCGTTCTAAGTGAACCGTTTTAGACGTTTTGTTCACGGTACCGGCTAAAAGCATTGATTCAATTTTATTAAGCCGTGTGGCTACAAACTGCCTCTGTTATGCCAATTTTTCTTTTTAAAAAAAAAATTAACATTATTCTATTTATTAAGCGTGACGAGTGCCCCTTGGTTAAAAATCACATACTATCTTTAATACTTTTTTTATTTAATAATAGTTTAGTAAATTCTTATACTTTTAATTTTATAATCTATATATACACGATTCTCTAAAATTTCAATTCTTCTATTTCGATCTTAACCCTCGTACAATGCACTCCTTATTTTATAAGTTCACTTATATATACCATCTGTTGTGGTATATTTACGTAAGTAGCCTTATAATTTGAGTAATTATAATTAAGCTCAATACTACTTATTTACATAGCAAGGCTAAGATAACTATATTAATTGAATACAATAAAATAGTTCCAACCATCTCCACCTTTGTATTCAATTTTTCAATATAGTGCGGTTATCTTCGTCTTGCAAGTGGGGTTGTCCGATGTTCTTGAGCCACTTCATAATGTCTTGAATACGATAAAATGGTTCTGTCAATCTCCCCATTTGTATTCAATCTTTGGTCGAGGTCCGTGAGCCACCTTATAATGTCTTCAATATAGTGTCAAATAGATCCGTTCTTCGGTAGCTCAATGTGGCTGTTCGGAGTTGAACTTCAGTCTGGTTTTTCATTCGCCAAATCTTCGAGAGCAAGGTTCCTAGAAGTGGTTGAAAGTTCTTGAAAGCATCCACTTCATATTTCTGAAAATCACTAAAAAGCTCCCCCGAGAATTTAGTCGTTTAAAATATCTTAAAAAGACACAAAAGAGAGTTGTGATTCAAGTGTGAACTCTAAAGCAAAGTGTAAACATGAATTACAAAAGTAAAAATTACTCCCCCTTAAATGCATATTACTCCCCCTCAGATGATGCTCAGCGGAAATTTTTAACGAAGTAATTTCAAAATAACAGAGTAGTTTTTCATTCTTCCCCTTAATTCATGTTTTCGCACATTAAGAATCTTGACTCCCCCTCAAAAAGTGTGGATAGTGTTAATTAACTTCGCAAAGATATACATATTCACCAAAATATGCATGAGAAGTTGACACATATGACAAAAAGAGTAGAAACGCATATGATCCAGCATATATGCATGAACCCCTAATCATGCGTAATTTGCTTTAAAATTTAAGCTTGAACAAAAATGCATTTAAACAAATTCCGTGTGCATATGCTAATGCATTTGATGTGAAATCTTTCATGCGTATGAAAAAAATGCAAGTAAAATAGATGCAAAAGTACAAGTAAAAAAGTGCATGAAAAAACATGCAAAGAAAAATAAAACTAGAGAAAAATTAGAAACAATACCATACGATTTTTATTTTTATTTTTTTCTTATTTTTTTATTTGATTTTGGGGTCAGATTATGTCACTTAGATCATTTTCACGAAAAAATTTCACATGACACGTAGAATAATAAGTTGCCATCAAATTACGTCATCGATCTAAAGTGCTAAGCTCATAGCTTGAACCATTTTGACAACTCTCACGAGGTTCGCTAATAGCGCTCAATTATTTTTATCATGGGATTATACTAGACATCACACATGTGAACACAATCAAAATTGTATCAATTAACATGTTATCAAGGCGCATTTAATCAACTCACCAAGTGAAAGACCGTCGATTTGAATCAAAGGGTCTTTTGAGGGTTTTATTATTATCGCTCTGACTTAGGAGAGAAGGATAATAATTTAGAATTAGTGAGCTTTAATCTTCTTCCATTCCATGACACTTTTGATTTTGATTTTTCTTTTCTTTTCATCCTTTGATCTTTTTGTAACTTCCACACTTGCTCAAGATGAAGCTCCTCTTCTCTACGAGGCTGAGAGATTATCTGACGAAAAGTTCTTCCTTTTGGTTCTCGGACCGATACCGTGCTACTCTTCTTTGGTATCCATTGTCGGATGGGTCCTCCCTTACTAGCAGAAAACGGGTTATGATTAAATCGTGTAAACTTAGATTGTGATCCTAAGTCGGTTGATGAAGTAGTCTTAGTAATCCATTTTCGATTTGGATTTTGAGACTTATTATTCGACATAGGAGTCTACTTGGCGCGATTTTACATGGATAAGAAAATTCATCTATAGAAATTTCGCTCGTAAGATATGTACTCTTAAAGATTTTCTCCTTACTCAGTCCAAATAAATGTTTTTCAGAATGAACTTGGACGGGACACTTCAAGTAAGAATACGAGCAAATAGAATTATAAGCACATAAAGTACAACGCTCGTATTTCCTACGTGGAAGAATAGTGCTTTTGAGAATGCACATTTTCACATAATGAGAGGAAAATAGTGCTTTTGAGAATGATTAAAATCATCGTAAATGAATGCATTTCCTTGCTTAAGGTCCCTACAAGAATGATGATCATTTAAAGAGTTTACGCTCTTTGGATGGAATGATTATTAAAAGAATTTGCGCTTTTAGAACTAAACTAGTTGGTTTTAATTTTTGATGAAGAGCCAGTTCCATAATTTTTACTTCTAAAGCTAATTGGCGTTAAGGAACATGTAGAAGCAGTGATTTTCAGAGAAGAAATGGCTCTTTTATTTTTAGAATTTAAAGCTCTAGAAGACGATTTTCCTTTCTCCACGCTCTTTAGAATGAATTTTTCTTGTGAGGGAGTGGAAGATGTGTAATACACGAGTCCCGTAAGTAATCCGACCAATAAATTTGCAAGCATATGATGTGCTAATGTGATTGCGCAAATACATGTTAATTATGTGCTATTATGAGTTCTAACTTAATAGTAAATTTAATTGAGGCTTAGAAGAATTTTATATGAGATAGGAGAAATTTCGATAGGAGTTGGTATGGAAATTCGACCTATACAATTATTAAATAATAAAGTAGGGTGCAAAAGGAATCAGAGGAGAGAAGATTCAAGCGTAGGGTCCTATAGGTGTGGAGTACGAAAACTTAGTCGATAGGTAACTATTTAATAATATAATAAAGGAATTATTTAGAATAGGAGGAGATTTTCGAAGACTAAGACTTAGAACTATTACAAAATTCACTGACTTAACTATGAGGGAAAGGATTATAATAATATTATAAGGGTTGTGACTTTTTTTATTTTTTTTGAAAAAGACCTTAAAATATGATCAAAACAGGTCAGAATACATGATATCGACTAGAGCCCGTGTAGGTGGGGTTCGGCCTTCAGCGTTAGATCCTAACACCTTGGCCAAATAGTGAGCAGCCTCATTACCCGTACGATGAACAAACGAGAAAGATACCGATGAAAAACAAGCCATAAGTGACATGCAATCAAGGAGGATAGGAGCTGCCTGAGAGGACATGGCGGTGTTTCTGTTAAACTCATCGATAATCGTCTTGCAGTCTCCTTCGAAAATTACTCGGTCCCACCTATGTTGTAGTGCAAATTGCATAGCTCGTAAGCTCGCAAGTGCCTCAACGGATTGTGCTTCGAACTTGCCATTGTAAAAATTCGAACACCATCCTACACAACATCCGAAGTAGTCCCGCGCGATGATTCCAATCGAAGCCCCGGTTCGAGATGCATGTATTGCGCCATCAAAAGTTTAGTTTAATAATATCCGCAGGTGGAGAAATCCAGCCCTGCCTACCAGTTGAAAATGTCTGAGATAGACCGGTTGGTGCTGAGTGAGAATCTTGAAGCACATCAAAGCTCTTGCAACGATCTCATCTGGTGGAGTTATTTGCTGCCTCATAACCCATTTATTCCTTGAGTCCCATAAGGCCCACAATAAGGCTAAGAACTTTGAGTACTCTTCATCGTCTAGATCTTCATAAGCATTTAGAATCCATGACTCTGAGTCTCCAGTCCAAAGCCTTCGAACATCCAACGAGAAACATGAGACTTTCCAAGCTTCCCTCGTAATTGGACTACCCAAAAATACATGGAGACTATCTTCATTAGAACAACCGCATCTCTGGCATAATGGTTTCAACAAGCATACACGTTTAATGAGGTTGATTGACGTCGGTAAGGTCTCACGACAGAGATGCCAAATAAATGTTCGAACCCGCGGAATGACTCGAGCTTTTCATATGAAGTCCCATGATTTTCCAGAGCTCGAACTTGCAGAGGCTGAAGATTCCAAGGACTTCGCCAACACATATGCAGACTTGACAGAGAATTTTCCATCTTTCGAGTATTGCCATACCAGTTTGTCCGGACGCAACGACAAGCTAAGAGGGATTCCTAGGATTAATTCTGCATCTACAGGAGCGGATATGTCACGCCCCGTCTCCCTAACTGCCTATTCTAGCGCATTCCTATGTGCCTAGCGAGTTGTGAGTAGTGAAGTGCACCAAAAACACGTATAAATTTTTCTTTTTCCACTCATATAATGGAACGAAGTTCTGTACACGTCAAAAGAATACATGTCAGGTCTATAAGCTACATCCTAGACCTAACTACGTGGCTCTTTGTGTGACGGCACATCAAAAGTCTCTTATGCGCCCGGCCTCACAGGTCGTCATCCATACACACACGACCACCCCAAAAGTAGCGCGAAGCTCCAAAAGATTGGCCTTGTCAACTACGCGATCACGTACCGTGCTCGCTGGCGCCTACAACACATAATACAAAAGAATGAGCCACCGAGGCTCAGTAAGCAGAAATCATGCATGTATGCACGTGTCACTCCACCGCAACGGCAATCCACGCCGATGCATAAGACACTCGCAAAGGTGATCCGCACCGACGCATAAAACACTCGCAAAGGCGATCCGCGCCGATGCATACAACAACTGTACTACATACTCAGGGCCCTCGGCTAATCTCACTATGCACCACAAGAGCTCACGTCACTCAGGGATAGTACGACAGCGGTCCACGCTGGATGGCCAAACCCTAGGATGCACATCGTTCCCCTAGGTTGCCATACGAACCCGGTCGTCCCCGACGGTCCGACGGTCGCTCACGCTGGTAGCCCACGCTGAGGTCGCCTACATCAGGGTTCCACCCTGTGTCGCTTACACCCTCAGGTCGCACCCTCCAGGTCGCACCTTACTGCCACGGGCCATGCCCAAATCATATCCGCTGGATATCATCATATATATATCTACAATAATAGTACGACGACGCTAAACGCCGCCCTGGTAGCATAGGAGACAGCCCCTGACTCAACTGTGAGTCGACGCACTTGCCCATATCGGCAAGTCCTCGTCCCATACAAGCGACATATCATCATGCACACTCAATCCCACGACCCTTCCCCATGAGTTCGTGCATGCACATGATATGCATATTCAAATAAATGCAATTTATGCTTACCATAGGAAGGCATAACGAACGATTCACGAAATCACGCAATCACATAGGCACATAGACACGCAAACATATAACACGCAAGTTATGTGTTGTAGTTGGATTTCTACTTACCTGTCGTCCACGCTAATTTAGCTCGCTCGCTCGTGGAATTTCCTGACGTACAACCTTTAATAAAATAGTTGAAGCGTTAGTACGAAATCTTTCTTAGCTAGTCTCATTAAAGTAACTAGTTTTCGTCTTTTCAATTGCTTAAGCTATGTTAATTTGCTAAGACCTAATTTACTCAATTTTAGTCTAGACTAAGCCCCTGCCCAAATTTTTATTCTAAGTCATGATAGAATTCAATTTTGACCCTAATTACTCACCTCGGCGAAAGTTCCTACACGCTAGGGTTCAGTTTCGATCGATGCTTTGCTAAATTTCCCCTTTTTGATCGAATCATACGTTACTTAAATCAATTTGCCCGATTTGATGCCTAATTTCCATGAGTTTCGCTCGATTCTTCACACCCCAAGGGTTTCGCCGTGTTCTATTTCGATCATTAGGGTTTCGATCGAAACTCGCAATTAAAGGAAAAATGATTTTGGATTGGCTCAAGGGTTTCACCCGAAAGTCGATGTTAAGAAGTGAGTTTCGCCGCACTCTGACGTGGGTATGACGTCATCGGTGTTTCGATCGAAACCTTGCATGGAATTTCGATCGATTTAGGGTTTCGCCCGATTGATTCTCCAACGGCATCAGTTTCGCTGTGTGATGACGTCAGCCCTCGTCACTTTCGATCAATTTTGCATGCATGTGGTCACTTTCGATCGATGGTGTGAAGTTTCGGATGGGTTTCGCCGCTTATGTCGTCATCCCAGTTTCGATCGATACTAAGCAAAGTAATTAGCCACTTTCGATCGATGCATCTGGTATGGAGTGAGGTTTCGGCTGAAAGTCCATTTATTGATTGACATCGGTCGAAACCCTAAAATAATTGTCCACTTTCGATCGATTCTTATATATTTGAGGGGAGTTTTGATCGAAACTCATGGATCGTCCTATTCATTAGCTTTAAATCAATTCGCCCGATTTACTATCTCAACAATTAATTTGGTCGAAACTCATACTATTGTGTTCATGAGTCGTCCGAAACCCTAAATTTCTTTTTCTACTTTCGATCAATTCTTATACATGTTAAGAGAAGTTTCGGTCGAAACTCATAATTAGCTCAATTTACTAACTATACAATAAAATTGATCGAAACTTATTTTATTGAGTTCAATCCCTGCCCTAATGTACTAGGTTTCGATCGAAACTACTATTCTAATCAGATTCTCCGCTTTTTCAATCAATTCTCCACTGTCGGTCGAAACCTTCAACTGCTCATCTTCTCAAAATTAAATCGTAACCCCTCTTTTCAGATTTCATAAGCTCCATGGTATCTATGCAACCCAAAAACGTCTAGAGCTAGCTCAAAATAACCTAAGTTAACCAAATTCTAAGAAACTCAAGGATTTCCCAACCTATGATTTCATCCCCCAAATCTAGGGCTTTGCCGTATACAATACACCCATATTTATTAAGCTTCGAACGTAAAGTGTAGGTCTAGAGGTTTTCTTACCTTGTTCCAAAGCACAAAGTTGGTCATGTGTTTCCCTTCTCTTAGCTTGAACTCACATTTGTTCTTTGGTTATGGGGTTTTTGTTGGACTTGAAATGATCTTCTAAATGAGGTTTAGGTGGGGATGGCTTAGGTGACGAAAATATCCCTTAAATCGAGGGAGTTTATTTGCTAAAACCATTTCTAAGGGTATTGGGCCAATTTCTAAATCTAGCCCACTTGAGACCTTTAAGTCACATTTTTACTCATGGCCTAGTTTCCCTCTTGGGCCTATTTTGAAAACCTTGTAGCCCGACTAAATTTTTTTTAGGAGATTTCCTAAGCCACGTAAGCACGTAATTTTCCACACGAATTCCACGTAGGTAATATGAGCACATAATTAAGTGAATCGCATAGTCATGGCATTAATGCACATAATTCACACGAGCACAGAATAATTGCACAAAATGCACATAATTTCATTCAACATTTATGCAAATTTATTGGCCTCTAATACTTACAAGGACCCGGGTGCTACAAGATATCGATGAGATGAGACTCTCGTTCCATGGCCCCGTAGGGTGAGTACGTAGGTCTGCCACTCTAAAGACTGATTGAGATGGCTGATATGGAGAGACTGGACGGAAATGTCGATCACCAGTTCCTTGGGATGAGGTTGGCTAAAGAACCTTATTGGGTCTCGAGATGATACGAGAAATGACAGAGGCAATAGCTAAAATTCGTGTAAGAATGCGGACAGCTCAGAGTCGTCAGAAAAGTTACGCAGATCATAGACGAAGGCCATTAGAGTTTGCAATGGACGATTGGGTATTCCTAAAAGTATCCCCTATGAAGGGCGTGAAATGTTTTGGGAAGAAGGGCAAACTCAGCCCTAGGTTTATTGGTCCCTTCAGAATACTCAGAGTTGGAGAAGTCGCATACCAGTTAGAACTACCGGAGACACTCGCACAAATTCACGACGTTTTTCATGTATCGGCATTAAGGAAGTATATTGCGGATCCGAGCCATGTATTGAAGAATGAAGTTCTCTACCAACAATTAAAGCCAGACTTAACTTATGAAGAACAACCGATAGAGATTTTAATGAGAGAGGTGAAACAACTTCGGAATAAAGATATTTCTTTAGTCAAGGTGTTGTGGCGAAACCATTTAGTTGAAGAGGCTACGTGGGAAAGAGAAGACGAAATGAGAAGTCGTCATCCCGATTTATTCCAAACAGCGTAATTTCGGGGACGAAATTCTTTAAGGGGGGAGGATGTAATACCCGTGAAATTTAAAACGGGAATTATTACAAACATTATGAAGTAATTACCTTAAAAGGAATGTAAGGACTTATATTTTTAGATAAAGTATATTATTCCAACCAAGCTCAATTAAAAATGGGAATGTAGAGAGGTTATGAAATTTTTAATATTAATATATAGGCTCAAACGAAAATAAGGGATAGAGCAAAACATGTTAGTGTTTTTTTCTTGCAATTAATTACTAAACGAGTACAACTAAGGAAAAAGTATGGAACTAAAAATATTATGGATGGGGAAAGATAGAAAAAGACTCAAATGTCTTTCGTGCATGTGATTCAACGAATATCCATGGGCCATTGTCTCCAAATCATTAGTAGGTTAAACAACTAAGCAATAATAGTGTAGTGGGTATGATGTAAGAAAAGACAAGCATTAGAGTATGATATAAATAAACTAATAAGGGATTTGTTAGTAAGGATTTGTTATTTACCACCATGCCCAATGAACGTGAATGTCATGATTAATTATTAGGGATATTAGTAAGTAAATAATGAGAAGGTTACAAATTGCTTAGTAAGCCATGTTAGTGGTTTGTCTCTTAGTAAAATAATAAGAATGAAAAGAGAATATTACAATGTGTATAAGAAAGCCACGTTGGTTAGGTTAGTAAACCATATTGGTATAGTAATAAAATAATGACAATCAAAGGTGATATCTCAATTTGATTAGTAAGGTCATGTTGTGCCTTGTCACTCACTTGTCATATTCTAAGAACAACCGTTTGAATATAAGGCCACATTAAAAGAAAAGCACAAATGTAGGGGGCCAACGTGTTGCGACCCTAGCCATCGCTACCATTCATAGACTTGTCTTACGTGTCTAACTACGTTTTTAGTTAGATGAGCTATGAAAATGTGAAATAAATTTTTCCTTTTCATAAGGAACATCGATTCATTACATGTCAAAAGAATGCTTCCAAGCTTGCATTTACATTTGAGTTCTATCTACACGTGTCGTGTCTACATTCGCAGCAAAAGTACTCCTAAGCGCCCGGCCTCACAGGTCGTCGTCCACGTACACACCACCCCCAAAAGTCGCCCGGAAGCTTCAAAAGACTGCCTTGCCGGCTAGGCGATCACGTACCGTGCTCACTCGCACCTACAACACATAACGTAAGGGTGAGCTTAAAGAGCTCAGTAAGCGGAACTATATGCATGCAGTGCACGTGTCCTAACTCGCAATTGACAGCCACATCAACGTGTTCTAGGCATCACTTTCTTTCTCACTCCCTTTCCTCTCATTATTTCCTTTCTTCTCATACTCGAGCCCTCGGCTTTTGTATCTCGCTACGCACCATCTTAGTGCTCATTCCTATTTAGGACAAATATATAAGTGACACGGCACACATTGAGAGGGCACCCTGTTCACATTTTGTATGGCGCCTTTTCTGCCCGATACGGCCCACATATGCAAGTAATATTCAGCACACATTTGTAAACAGCATCAAGACTTACAGGCAGGCTGGTCCTCTCGACTTTTGAGCGGCGGTACATGGACGGTCTTCAGAATCTAGAGCCGAAGCTCTGATACCACCTATAACGACCCTAAATATCTAATTAAAATAGTTGGCGGATTTTCTGTAACGAAAGCCTCGGAAAGCCCATTTTGCAAAAACTTCTGAAATAAATAATACACATATCAGAAAATCTTATTTTACAAAAGGCGTTTTTTTTTACATGGGCCGAAGTCCCAAAAATCAAAATATCTAAAGTCGCTCCACAGGTCGCATCCATGTACCGCTCTCGCCCTCAAAAGCCCGTGGAGTAACCACCACCAGCCGCTAACCTAGTCCTGATATGCCGACGTCGGACTCATCATTACCTACAACACATAAACGCCTGGACGATACGCTCAGTAGGTGAATTCATGCAAATACAGCATGCACTCAACCCAAATTCCGACACCCGCATGAAATAATGCAATGCACGCTTGTTCCCACAATCAACTCTATCTCACTTTCAGGGCGCTAGGTTAGACTCGGCGCCCCCGCGCGCAAAAGACTAATGGGTAGCTATTCCCAAGTCTCGCGGCAGCATACACTGGTAGTGCACTGAACGATCACACCAATGTCCTCCTACCAGGTTGCTCCGCACCAACAACCGAAATCACACTTGACGGTTTTGCACCTCGGGTTGCGCTACAACGCTTTCCCCGGGTAGACAGATCAATCACGCCTGTCTGCCATCCCTGAGCTAAATATAAGGTGGTTTACACCTCAGGCTGCTCACACCTGAGTAGATAGATCGATCATGCCTGTCTCCCACCAGGTGCCCTGCGAGTCTAACCTCAACCTCACAATCGTCTCATTCTACCCCGCTCAAACAACCCCGTAGGGTGTCACCACCAACGTGGTCATCACCTCCCAAAACATCGCGATATGTCGTGATATGCCATGCACATGTTATGAAGCACGTAAAACAATAATCGCACGTCCTACCAATTCCTATGTGTAAGATCACGTATTTCATTTCTCGCAGTAGTATTAATAATCACAATTTATATCCATCTAAAGTATCAAAAGCCTTTTACCTTCTATTGTTCACAATTGCTTAAGTGTAGAATCTGGCCTAATTTAAACCAAGCCCACCAAATTTTTAACCTAAGTCGACACACGCCAATTTAGTCAATGAAAGGAATTTCGCTCGATTCTTGATCATTGGAAGGAATTCACCCAATTTGGAGTAAGCTCGGCAAATGTCACTTTCGCCCGATTGTCATCGTTGCAAGGAGTTTTGCCCGAAACTAGATTTGGCAAGGCATCACCCAATTTTGGTTAAGAAGCTCGGCGATTTCTTGTTTCGCCCGAAGCATGACTAAATTTTTGAGTCGCCCGATTTGAGGAAAGAGTTCGTCGATTCCACCGTCGCCCGAAACGCGATTCAATTGGATGGATCGAATTGTAAAAAGGAAAGGTTTCGCCCGATTTTGGAATTTATGTTCGGCGAAACTACTTTCGCCCGAAACTTGTTTCGATTGGGATTGGCCGATTTGTGATAGGTTCGGCGAAAGTCCCTTTCGCCCGATTTGCGTCGTTGCAAGGAGTTTCGCCCGAAACTGGTATTGGCAAGGTATCGCCCGATTTTGGTTACAAAGGTCGGCGATTTCACTTCCGTTCGACACGTGTCGTCGCCCGACTTTGCTTCTACTCATTTCGCTCGATTCGCAAAGTGTTCAATTTGATTCGCCCAATTGCTAGTTTCGCCCAATTCTTTTTAAACACCACTTTAACACATTTAACTAAGGTTCGCCCGAATCTATACGAAATTAATAAATACACACACGAAATCCAAATTAAGGTCTCACCCGAAACTAATTCATCTAACCCAACTTTGTATAAATCATCGACTATCTCTTAAGCCTATAAACATGTATATTCATCCAAAGACCCATATATTGGGTTCAAAACTTAGCAAATAACACATAGCAATTAGTAAACAATGAAATCACATATACCAAAGTTCATCGATTCGAACTTGAATGGTCGAAGCACCCAAGTTTGAAGTTTTGAACTTATTTATGTGTTGTAGGTGAAGAAATCCACCAATCTTGCTTCCCAAGCTTTGTTAAGATGATTGGGCCGTGATGAACTTGCCGAAAGTCCCGAGCTCCTACTCGTCTCCTTCGTTCCTTCACTTCTTCGGTTTTTCTCTTCTTCTTCACACTTTCTTTCTTCTCCTTTTCTCTCTTTTTCTCCGTTATTATTTTTGTGCCTTATGGTGTGTTTTAATGATTTTTGTTTTCATATAGAAGTTCAAGTGGGTGATGTAACCCACGTTACTTTTCCTTGCAAAAAAATCCCACATTCTCGGGTTGACTAATGATTATTTTAACATAGGTCTAATCATAGGTTAAGGAGGCCCATGCACCACTTTCCTTAAAAGGAGGAAAATATCTCTTTTGGGTTAATTGGGCCTTTTCTTAGTTGCTCCCACTTGGGCCCTCAATTATTTAGTTAGGCCCTACAATTAATTTAGTCTATATTATTTATTGGGCCTCTTTTGTTAATTTAGTTGGACTTCAAATATTGGGTTGATCTTATTATTTATTGGACTATTTTTCATTAGGTTGGACCGGATCTCTCTTGGTTGAAAATCCCTATTTCGAGCCCGTCCAATTCTATTTCCGTTAATTCGAATGCGTACGAAACTAATTACATTCTATCCCCGTATTAAATTTTTACGGGTCCTACAACGTGCGAAGGCCCCTACAAGGTGACTCGCATTCTGGGAGGAGGTGCTTATGAGCTGAAAGACAAGGACGGGCGTGGAGTACCCGCCCCTGGAATGTATCGAAGCTGAAGAAGTACTGTGCTTAGTGTGGTTGGAAAGTTGTATATAAATCACACAACGAGGTGTACTCTTTTTCCTTTGCCAAGGTTTTATCCCAAGGTGGTTTACTTGTGTTAGGATATTTAGTGATTGTGTCAATAGTTTAAGTCTTGGGATTTATATTGTAATTTTTCTTTTAACTTGGGCTTTGGACTAGAATGTAATTATTTAATTTTTGGTGTTTGGGCCTTAATATAACTAGGGTTAATGTGGTATATAAGGTATTACCAACACCATTTGAAAGGTAATCAAAGATCAAAAGGCTAACCCTAGTTTTCACACACTACACACACTACAAGGTGAGAAAGTCTCCCTTTTCATTCCATCAAAGCCTCTTTGATTCCTTGTTTGGTGCATTCGGGACCAAAAAGTGGTATCAGAGCAAACGTGGACGATCTGCATTGATTTAAATCCAGTTTCGTTTGATTCCAAGAAAGATCGAAGGTGTTTTTGGATAAAAAATCACTTTCGGGCATTTTGAACTCGTTTTGGGGGTATTTTTGCTTTGTTTTGTGTTTAAAACCTACCCCCAGATCGATTCTATGCCTAAGATGTTTTTAAAACACTTTTGGATCAGTTTTAACGAGTTTTGAGCAAGATTGAAGCAAAAACTTTTCAGAAAAGGACATCTCGGCCATTCTCTGTTTTTGGTCGATTTGACCTATTTCTTGTTGTTTTTAGCTCACAAATCGGTCGATTATGTGTTTAGGGAAGAATTTCTGTAGTTTAGGATCAAGTTTGAGCGATTTTGGTTGAGATTTGAGCAAGAACGGGACGATTTTCTGGCAAAACGCGTGAAAGCAATGGAACAGTACTAAGCTCGTTCTTGACCGCGAAATTTTGTGCTTAATCGTTCAAGTCCGCGAAATTTCCATATCCGCGAAAGTTGATCCCCAGAAGTTATCTTCAAAACCGCAAAACTTTTACTTATACTGCATTTTTTTTCGCAACTACCTACTTTCAAAACTGAGAAAGCTTGTTCCGCGAATTTTTCTGAGCCGCGAAATTTTTTTTTTGCCGAGAACTTTCGAAACTCTTATATCCGATAAACTTTATATGCGAGAAATTTCATTTCAAGAATTTATTCAAACCGCGAAATTTTCATAACTTGCGAAATTTCATCACAAAAATCTTCTCAACTGCTTACTTTCAAAAGCTAAGAAATATTTCTAAGTCAAAATTTTTGAAACTAAGAAAGTCTTTCAAAACCACATTTCAACTCTCGATGCGAAATTTCTATAACTAGCAAAATTTTCTTGCGAAACTTTAAAATTCTCAACTTGCGAAATTTTTATAACTTGCGAAATTTTCTTGCGAAGATTTAAAATTCTCAACATGCGAAATTTCTATAACTTGCGAAATTTTCTTGCGAAGCTTTAAAATTCTCAACTTGCGAAATTTTTATAACTTGCGAAATTTTCGTGCGAAGCTTTAAAAAAATTCTCAACTGAGAATCGTTCTCACATGCAAAACTTTAAAATCCGAGAAATTTTCCAACTGAGAATTTTTCTTCCGAGAATTCCACTTTAAAACGCACAAACACTGAAATTTCTCAACACACAAATTCTCAGATAATTCGCCATACAATCACGTCTCTTCAACTTGCGAATTTTCTAACGTGTTAAAATTTTTCTAGGGTTAAAATTTTCTCGGGTTATTTCTTTCTCAAACTTATTTAAGATTTGATCCCTACACTTTAGTCCTATCACCCTAGACCATTGACAGAAAATATTTTTTCTCGTCTCAAATCTCGTTTTTAAATTTCTAGAACTTCTCCTAATTTCAAGATATATTTCCCTTCATACATTATCGACCATCACACACGCTCACTTAGTTCTAAGAAATTCTTTAAACAATTTTCTTCTCAAAACTCTACACGATAAACTCGTATTTCTCATCTCGTTCGTTACTAACTTTCTTATCTATACAAGATCAAAACTACGGACGATTTGACTGCACCAACCATGTCTACCACGAATGACATCTCAACAGTGGGCTCCGACACCAGGCCTCCGATGCTGCGACAAGGCGACTACAGCATATGGACAAACCGGTTCCTCACGTTCATCAGGAACAAAGGCGCACCACTCTCTCAATACCTTCTGGACTCCATCTTCAACGGCCCAGCACAGTTCTGGACAATCATCCCTGCACAGCCAAACGCAAACCCTCCCATGGATGAACGCCGCACTCTAAGAGGTCCCATCAATGAGGATGAAGAGGCTCGCGTACAGGCCGATGAGACTGCCAAAGGATATCTCTTCCAGGCTATGGGAAACGAGGTCTACGCTCACATTGAGTGCTGCACAAGTGCTAAGGAAATATGGGATGAGCTCGTGGCAATCATGGCAGGCACAACTGAGAGTGCTCAAGGGAGGAAATCAGCATGTCTCTCGCAGTATGAACACTTCCAGGCCTATGAAGGAGAGGAACTACGTGACACATACCTCCGATATTTGAAGGTCATCAATGAACTCAAGAAAGCCAGGACCTCGAGGGACAAATTCGATATCAACAATCGCTTCCTTGGTAGCCTCAAACCACATTGGGGCAATGCAATCGTAATGATGATTCAGAGTAAGGACCTCTCCAACACTTCCATCCATGCTCTTTATGACAGTCTGTCTGCCTATGCTCCTTACGTGCAACCTCATTCCGCCAACACTCGAGTCAACCCACTGGCCCTCCTCTCGAACAAAACCAATGAACGATCTTCCACCACTAAGACCAAACAGAACAAAGGGAAGCTACCAGCAGCTGTATCGGGCACTCCTTCAGGATCCGAAGCTGACACAGAATCTGATGAAGATGTTCGTGATCTACGCAAACAACTGGCAATGCTCACTAAGATGGTCTCAAAGAAGCTCGGGAAAAAATCCTCATCCTCCTCCAATCGCCAAAGAACCTTTAGCGGCACCAAAAAGACCACTCCCACGGAGGAAGCTAAGCCGACAAAGAAAGAGGAAGAATCAGCACCCCAAAAGTCTGTGAAGTGCTTTCGGTGTGGAAAGTCAGGCCACTTTGCCAAGGAATGCCACGCACCACGCGTCAAAGACTCTGGCTACTACGACCGTAAGGCCAGATTGACTCGCAAAATGGAAAGTGGGAAAGTTCTTCTCACCGAAGAGGCTGAGTGGGTGAACGACACTTCAGAAGACGAGGAGCCTAAGGATGAAGATTGCTGCATGGCAAGGCTGGTCGAACAGGACGAGGACGAGGAGATGGTTGACATCGGTGAGAACACAGCTAAGACTCCCACCAACGCTGAGTCTGAGGTACGAATCTCATAACTCGATGATGTGTTTATTAACCAACACACCATTAACAAACCCACCGTAGACGCTAAGGATTATGATGAACTTAAGCTAAAATTTGAAAACAACTATGCCTTACTTAGTTTAAAAGTAGAAGAGCTCGCTTGTGCAAACGAACGTTTAATGGCCTCTGAGGCATTAGTCAAACGTCTGCAAAGCAAGAACAGACAAAGTGAGACTAAGGTTAAGGAAACTACACTAGCCATAAGTTCATGTGAAACTTCTCGCCTTCGGACGGCCTCCCAATATGAACTGCTTACGAAGCAAAGAGTTAGGCTATACCGCAAGGTGAAAGAACTTGAAGAGCAACTTCACCTTAGAAAAAAGGCCGCAAACATCTTATGCCTATTGAACCAACCAGTTGAAACAGAATTCTACGACGCCCCGATGGGAATCGGCCTGGCCAGCAACTGCGATCCAACGCCGCTAATTGTTAAAAGGTATAACATGTACAGTACATCATTCCTACAAACGAGGAAGGGTACTCCCTCACAGCTCATGCCGTTTGTAAGATCCTCCTCCGTTGTCCTTTCAGAAGAAAAAAGGGAACAGAACATCCTCTGGGCAGAAATCGCGTACGACTACACGGAGTTGAATGCTAAGTGATAAGACTAAAAAGCCCTCACTCTCTGAAGACATCAAGTCTCAGTTCCCAACCGAAGAACAGGAAATCGCTTTCCGAGAAGCACTCTCTCGCATCTATGTCCCAGAGAAACTTCTGATCATAGCAGAACTAGAACGAACCATAGAAGTAGAGCGGAAAGCCTTTGCAAAATCTTTACCCTAGAGCAATTTCACAACACGAACAAACCCTCTACGTCGAGTCAAGTACCCGATTCTCAAACATTTAAATGTAAGAGGACGGCGAAGATGACTCCTGAAGCTGACATATGTTCTAACACTAACTCTAGTATTCTTATGGATACAGGGAATGTGAGTTCGACGTCTCTGGAAGGGAGTTCGTATCAAATAAAGGAGAATCCGCTCTTCGATGACAAGAAGAAAAGACCATCCTATATTCGTCTTTCCTCTCTATGTACTGAATCCCAATATCCTAAGGTCGTAGACACTTATGTTGCCAAAACTTATCTTTCTTTTACCAAGCTTATGTCTATGTGCTGCTGCGATGATTTTGTTCTCCCACGCTTTCATGAATATGACACACATGAACACGCAACACTCCGACCACGCAAGCGAACCTCCTCTACGACGTCTTTGAATTCTCCCATCTCGCCTAAACCTAAGGTTAAGCGTAAACGTCTCTCGTCATCAAATGCAAACTCACCGACTGCTCGCAAGCCAAAGGCGACCAAAACCGAAGCACGAAAACAACTACCACATCCCCCATGCCAATACATGTATAAGGCACCATACATGCAAGCACAAGTTAGGAAAATATGGGTTAGAAAGACCATAGTCCCGCATCATCAAACAGCTGACAAAGAGAAAGCTAAATTTGAACCGACACAATCTGATTTCGAAACCACATTTCCCTTTAAGCGCATGAAAATTTTACTTGTATCACAAGAAGTTCCCGTCCGTAAACGGGGACCCAACATTTGCTGATGGTTGCAGGTCTGTCATGTGTGGTATCTAGACTCGGGTTGCTCCACACACATGACGGGGAACAAGGAGCTGTTGAGCAACTTCTCCGAGCGCTATCTCGGAAGGGTCTCCTTCGGAAACAGTCAAATGGCGCCAATTCTCGGAACTGGTGATCTCGTCAACGACAAACTGACGATTAAGGGCATCTCTTACGTCGAGGGTTTGAGCTACAATCTCTTCAGCATTGGTCGTTTCTGCGGCAAAGGATACAAGGTTCTCTTCGAATCTGACATCTGCAGCATTATAGATGCCTCAGGACAATCTCTTCTTTCTGGAACGCGCACGTCTCACCTTTACATACTCAATCTTACGACCTCTCGACCAATATGCCTTCTCTCTCGAGCCGCACCCAAGTTGAACGATCTATGGCACCGGCGTGTTTCCCATCTCAATTTCAAGACCATCAACAAACTGCGTCAGAATAAACTCGTCAACGGTCTACCCCAACTGACATATCATAAGGAACACCTCTGCTCTGCCTGTGAATTGGGGAAGATGAAGCGATCATCTCACATCTCCAAGGAAACACCGTCCTCTAAGCTCATCCTCGAGCTCTTACATATGGATCTATGTGGCCCAATGCCTACGGCCACACTCGAAGGAAGACGGTATACTCTTGTGATTGTCGACGATTTTTCACGCTACACGTGGACGAAACTCATTCGTACAAAGGATGAAGTTCCTGATATAATCATCGAGTTTGTTGTTACGTCCCAAACTCTTCTTCAACAGAAGGTTCGGATTATCAGAACCGACAACGGAACTGAGTTTAAGAACAAGAAGCTCAGTGATTTCTATGCCACGCAGGGCATCACTCAGCAGTTCTCAGCTGTGAAGACACCGGAACAGAATGGTGTCGTTGAGCGTAAAAATAGGACACTAGTTGAAGCAGCTAGGACTCTCCTCATCCAATCCGGTCTTCCTCACTCTCTTTGGGGCGAAGCTATTCAAACGGCTTGCTATACGCAAAACCGGGCTTCAATCCACAAGAGATTCAACCGCACCCCATATGAGATGCTAGATAACCGTCGTATCCCCGATATATCTTATCTAAGGGTCTTCGGTTGCCGATGTTTTGTGGCCAATGATCGCCAACATCTTGGGAAGCTTGATCCAAAAGCACTTGAAGGCATCTTTGTTGGATATTCGCTGAACTCAAAGGCATACAGAGTCTATCTTAGGGAGAAACGATCAGTGATAGAGAGCACAAATGTCACCTTTGACGAAAGCGAAGGCGACCTCATGGCTTCTGCTCATATCAGTCCAGAACCAGGTCTTCTACAGTCGTTGACAAAAGGTCAACCTTCAATGGCAGGAACTTCCTCTTCTGAGGGCAATTATGGTGAACTGGATCTCGATCTGCTTTTTGAATACTTCTATCCAGTTCCCAAGACTCCCACCGCCACCACTCAACCTACCGCTGCACCCACTCCACCTACACCACCAACTATCGGCAATGACTTCGTCCCTCCAAACTTGGATGCGCTCAATCTCAACGAAGACGACATTTTACCCAACCCTAGGAACATTGCTGACCCTGATGCTGAATCCTCTCAATCTACTACCGTTGAGATCTCTTCTTCGGACACCGGACCCCAATCCAATGAACCTCCAACCGATACAAATGCGGCCAGCTCATCTCAGACCAATATACCACTTTGGGCTCGCTCTCATCCTACAGATCAGATTATTGAGGATCCCACATCTGGTGTCTCGACACGTTCGGCCACGATGAATGAAAGTCTGTTTGCTTGCTATCTCAGTCAAGTCGAACCATCACGAGTAGCCGAAGCTCTCAATGATCCTGATTGGCTGATTGCAATGCAGGAGGAAATAAATCAATTTGAACGTTTACAAGTTTGTGAACTCGTACCACGACCTCACAATAGATCCATTATCGGCACAAAGTGGATCTTCAAGAACAAAAAGGATGACGACGGTGTTGTCATCCGCAATAAAGCAAGACTTGTGGCTAAGTGATACAACCAACAAGAAGGCATCGACTACGATGAAACTTTCGCCCCAGTTGCCAGGATCGAAGCCATACGAATTTTTCTTGCCTTTCCTGCTCACAAGAACTTTAAAGTCTACCAAATGGACGTGAAGACTGCATTTCTGAATGGATTTCTCAAAGAAGAAGTGTACGTTGATCAACCTGAAGGGTTCTTGAGCGAAGAGTTTCCTCATCACGTATATCGACTCTACAAGGCCCTCTATGGACTAAAATAGGCTCCCCGAGCTTGGTATGACGTCCTTTCAGATTTCCTTGTTCAGTCTGGATTTAAGAAGGGTTCTCTGGATACAACTCTCTTCACCAAGCGAAGTGGCCCGAACATCATGATTGTACAGATTTATGTCGATGACATCATTTTTGGATCGACTGAACCACAACTGTGTGAAGAGATCGCAGAATTGATGAAAGAGAAATTCGAAATGAGTATGATGGGTGAGCTGAACTTCTTTCTTGGTCTTCAAGTAAAGCAGCTCCCCGACGGAATCTTCATCAATCAGTCCAAATACATCCATGACATCCTCGAAAAATATGGAATGAAGGATGCAAAGACTGCTGCTACACCTATGTCACCCTCTGGCCGACCCGACGCGGACCCATCTGGTGCTCCCGTTGACCAAACCATCTATCGAGGGATAAGGGGCTCTCTTTTGTACCTCACAGCTAGTCGACCGGATATTGTTCTCTCGACAGGAATCTGCGCTCGTTTTCAGGCAACACCGAAGGAATCCCATCTCACTGCTGTCAAAAGGATTCCCCGCTATCTCAAAGGAACACCCAATCTGGGCTTGTGGTACCTCACTCGATCAGACTTCAAACTGGTTGGATTCTCTGACTCGGATTATGCAGGATGCAAGATGGACCGAAAAAAGCACCTCTGGAGCTGCACACTTCGTAGGCGGTAAACTCGTAAGTTGGTCGTCTCGAAAACAAAACTGTGTCTCAACTTCGTCAACGGAGGCAGAATATGTCGCCGCCGCTAGTTGCTGTTCACAGCTTTTGTGGATGAGAACCCAACTACGAGATTTTAATTTTCATGTTGATAAAATTCCCATCTATTGTGACTCAAAAAGTGCTATTGCGATGACGAGTAATCCGGTACATCACTCGAGAACGAAACACGTAGATATTCGTCACCACTTCATCAAAGAACATGCCTAACAAGGGACAATCGAATTGCACTACGTCACAACCGAAGATCAACTGGCCGACATTTTTACAAAACCGTTGGATGTCAAACGATTCCAACAGCTAGTGACTATGTTGGGCATGTTGAATATTCAGTTGTGATCAATCGACCCTACATGAACTTTGATAAAGTGTACATATTTCCTTTTCCACTTCACTCCATTTTCTATGTGTCTTCTGAATTATGTCTTTTGAGGGGGAGTTTTCGATTAAGGGGGATCGTCTGATTTTTCCATTACTTAAAAAAGGGGAGTTTTAGATTAAGGGGGAGTTTCTGATTGCCTATATAAAAATAAATTTTTGGATTGAAATTTTAAAGTTTGGTCAAATTGAGTCAAAATTGGACTGATTAAAATGTTTTGGGTTGAATTTTAAATTTCTGGTCAAACAGGGTCAAAATTGGACCAATTGAACTTCAATTGGACCCAATTTTGACCAAGCCCGCGAAAATCAGATCTGAACCCAGCTTTGACCAAGCCCACGAATTTCGGCCCATTACACAAAATTTCGCATGAACAGTGACTAAAACCCCTAAAACCCCAAAACCCTTAACGTTGTTCACAATCCTAAATTCCCGAGAAAATTCAAAATTTCGCAACCCCTTATTTCAAAAAATTTCGCAACTCCTCGCATCGTCGTCGTCGTCAAATCTGCTTTCAAAATCTGTTTCCTGCTAACTCCATTGTCGCAAATCAGCTTTTCGGTATGAATACACCTCAAATAAATCAATTTCCATTCATTTTATCCTGTTTTGCCCCGTATTGATTAAATCCGTTAGGTTAGGATCAATTTTTCTCTGCTCTGAATCGAACGCATGTTAGGCTTTTGATGTTTAAAACCCCCAAATATGCATTGCCCACCCAATTACGAGTCGATTGAGTCCCGATTATTGCATTTTGGTTGAGATTTGAGTAGGTCTAAGGCTAAAATCATTGCGTCGTTTCGCACGTTGTCGCACTGTGTTCTTCACCGCGAAAATTCTCAGAAAAAATTGCTTTAAACGTTAAATTTCGCTGCTACAGTGAGCAAGTTTCCGCGAAAATTTTTCTTACGTTGAAATTTTCGCTGCTACAGTGACTAAGAAACTGCGAAACTTTCGCCCGAGAGTTTACATGTGTTAAAATTTTTTTTCGCTGCTACAGCATATTAAGTCCCGCAAAAGTTTATCTGAGAAAATCTTTTTCCCTCACGACAAAACTTTCTCTGCTACAGTGAGTTTAGCCCCGCGAAATTCTAATACACTTCACTTCACATTACATCTTTTCGCATCTTCACTTTTCGCAACCACGGTGAAACACAAAAATTTCTCAATGCACAAAGCTTTTTCCTTCCGCGAAACTTTCATAAAACATGCGAAAATTTTCATTATATGCGAAAAATTTGGACAACTTGCGAGATTTCTTAACTTGCGAAAATTTTCCATACTTGCGAAATTTTACTCAGTCTGCGAAAATTTCTAACAAACATGTTTATGTGCTATCACTTGCGAAAATTTTCCATACTTGCGAAATTTTACTCAGTCTGCGAAAATTTCTCACGAACATGCTTATGTGCTATCACTTGCGAAAATATCCTAATACATGCGAAAATTTTCTATATGCGAAAATTTCTACGTGTTACACTTAGCGAATTTTCCATTACATGCGAACCTTTACGCAACATGCGAAAATTTTTCTCTATCTGCGAAACTTTTCCTTGATATGCGAATTTTCCATCACACAATATGCGAAAAATTTCTTGACATGTCTATGTGTTATACTTAGCGAATTTTCTCATCTCATATGCACGCCCCTCAAGTCAGAAATTTTCTAAGTATTGGAGAAATTTCGTTTAAAAATTGTCGATGTTCTCGTTTACAATTTGAGGCTACTGTCATTGTTTCACCCACACTAATCCGTACAAATCTTATTACAATTACTGTCGAGTACAGATATGACCAACAAAGATCAAGGTACACTTGAAGCACTTGAGGCGGCTGCAATCCAAAGGGACGTCGCTCGCATCGAACTCAACACGCGTACCTATGTCCCACCACCTGAGCAGATCTTCCCACTAAGTCAATGGGCGGCCCTGATTCCCAACAACTACATGGTGGACTTGGACAGCTTTCGGTGCGATGCCCCCGTCATTGTAGAAATCCTCAAAGGGCACCCACTTCGCCACGCCCTCACACATGGCGAGCCAGAAGCACAGGTGTATCTTCAATAATTCTGGCATACGCTGCAGATAGCTGGACCACTCCATCTTGCCAAAACCTTATCCGCCAAAATTGATCAAGAAACGGTGGTCCTCACTCGCAAAATAGTACAAGAGGTGCTTCAACTCCCTGTCTACTCACCCTACGACCGACTACCGACGCACGAACAACTCATTGAAGACATTGACACACTGGGCTATCAACCAGATAACAAGAAGAAGAAGGGCCCACTTGTCCTCAGTGAAGTCACCACCCGCAATCTACCTCAACCATGGCGAACACTGTACCTACTGGTGAACAAATGCATGTCAGGGAAGCATGCTGGTCAGGACCGCGGCAACTTTCAAATCTAACCATCCTCACCGGCATCGCCCACAACCGCAAGTACAACTACGCCGACATAATCTGGATGGATCTCATCTCCATGATCCAACGTCGCGACCGGGAAGTCGCCAAGGGAGTCACAAACCGCTTCGTTCCTTACATGTGGTGGCTCCCAGCTCTCATCAAACACTTCCGCTTGCACTCCACCAACATACGCATCCGGCCGGCAGCGGAACACTTCATCATCCCAACTGTCGAGAAGTTCGCCAAGAAAACACTCCGGCGAAGGATCGACACGCCATGATAATTTCGGATGAAGTGCTCACCTACGCAGACCAGGCAAATCCGCACGTCTGAGAATATCGCGCCACAACCGCCACATTCCACGAAAGCCCCCGACCTCTATCCACTGTCCCTACGGCGCAGGTCAACCCCACTGCTCCTAACCCCGGGACTAGCCAACACCCCACCACCACCTCCAAAAGGTCATCAAGTCACGCCGCATCCTCTTTCACCCGCGTTCCGAAAAACGGTCGCGTGAGGATGACGTAAGCCGCCCCACGGAGCGTCGATCGAAACAAAAACACGATCGACCTCCTCAGCCACAAATAAGCCGAGCCGAACCAATAGGTACAGGAGGTGATGTGTTCACCTCCCGAGTAGAAGACGTGGCATCTGGCTCAACCACGCAAACGACCCCACCAACCCACTTATCTTCCTCTCTACAGGAAGGTACTTCATTCCACGAGGAGCCACGTATACCATCGACATCCCACTTGGAGATGGTCGATGTTGAAACAAGTAGTCCCTCGCCTCAGACTGCATCCTCTTCATGCACATCGAGTATAGTGCCCTCACTCCCCATAGTTTCATACGTTTCTAGGACACATACACCTTCTACCGCACCACAGAGTCTTCATGACTCTGTCAGAACGCTCGGTGATGTCTCTGTGACTGAGAGCGGAAGACCTAGCACGGTCAACATCACAACAACCGTGAGCCTATATCAGGACCCGCCGTCCGACCTCGTAATTCGTTCTAAATCTAGGTGCCTAATGCTTCGTTATCGTGCAAAAGCGTAAAAATGCGAATAAAATTTTTCTTTTTTTAAACATGTGAGAAAATCATATATATACAAGTCAAAAGAATGTCCACATGTCCTCCTATAATTCATCGTAGCCGTATCTACACCGAAGACAAGTGCATGTGTGTGCGTGTGTGTAGCAAAAGCTTCCTATGCGCCCGGCCTTCACAGGTCGTCATCCATACACACACTCCCACCTCAAAAGCAGCCGGATAGCTTCAAAAGATCAGCCTCGCATAAGAGTCGGATCACGTACCGTGATCGTCAGTACCTACAACACGTAACGTAAGGATGAGCCACCGAGGCTCAGTAAGCGGAAATTATGCATGTATGCACGTGTCCTAACGAATGACAATCCACGCCGTTGTTTTCTAATGCTCATACTCTTTTCCTTACACTCGTACTCTTTTTCTCATACTCTTACTTAATACGGGCCCTCGGCATTAAATCCCACTGCCATCTTATAGAGATCTCAAGTGTGGAGGTTCACACCCTAGGAGGTCCCTCGTAGGAACCTTCCCTTATTCAGTGTGAACTCCACGCGCGCGCTTCTCACTGGTAGCCAACCCCGAGGCCACTAACCACGGAGGTCACCCGAAGGAATCTTCCCACCGGGTGGTGCTTTACACTCTAGAAGGTCACCCGAAGGAATCTTTCCTTACTCAGCGTGTGCCCCGGGCCGCATTCTCCAGGTTGCATCTCCCGCGTACGGGGTATTTTCCCCAGCCTCTTATACAGGCCTTATCGCTTCATTCGCCTTACTGGCTGCATAGGGGAAGCCCTGACTCCTCATTCGAGTCGACACAGACGCCAATATCGGCGAGTATACATCGCACACAGGCGATCTTACGTACGCTCATACCTCGCACCTTACACACTACATATGCGTGCAAATGCTCATGTACATATTCTAGTCATGACATCATCCAACTAATTTAACCGTATCATACGTACACATTTCATACAAAATTCACGAGCACGTAATTCACATAATTAAACGCAGGCAGGTTACGTGTCGTAGTTGAATTTCTACTTACCTGGCGTCCGTAGGCTAGCAGTCACCTGACCCGTAAGTGTTCCTAAGTCTCGACCTTAGGCATGAAATATTGGTATCAGTGCACTATTTTATTTAATGGCTTAAGTATGCTAATTTCTAAGTTAGGAGCACCCTCACGTGTTTCGTGTGGTTCCAAAATTGCGAAGTGTTTTTCGCGAAGTCTAAGTCATTTCCCTATCTACTTCGCAAAGGTATCTTAGATCTTAGTGAAGTCTATTATTATTTATTTAAGATCCGTAAGTACATGGGTTCGCTAAGTTGCATAAGGTTCGACATTTATATAATACATAGGGATCTCGATATTCATTACATGGTTAGGTTTCGACATTTTTAGGATAACTCTCGACATTGCATCTAAGATCTCGACATGGATTGAAAGTAGATCTCGAGTTGTAGGTTAAGTTAAATCTCGGGTCTATATAAACACAAAATCATGCCATGTACTTCGACATTTAAACAAAATGTCGACATAAATTTTTGTATGACTCTCGACATTTCTTATAGTTAAATGTCGATACAGTGAATAATCTTCGAACTTCACCTCGACATTATCACAAGGATTTCGACATTTTATATTGTATGTAATGATTTCGACATTTTCCCTAGCTTCGACATTTTACCTTGCACCTCGACATCTTACTCGACATTATATCTATCCTTTCGACATTTACCTTGATCTATCAACATTGTATCTCGACATTTTGAACTGAAAATGTCGACATGAACTCAACGTGAATCTTGACATTTTTGTCGAGATAAATCTCGACATAGTTATTGAGGTAGATGTCGATATGTAAGCTCGACATTCTATCCCAACATTTCGGTATTATCTTTAACATCTCGACATTTCATAAATCTCGATATTCAATAGAGCTCGACATTTAGTAAATCTCGGCATGGGTGAAAAATATCGATATATTACTCGACATTGTATTTCGACATTTGAAGCAGAAAATGTCGATGTGAATTTTAACATAATTCTCGATGTATATATTACTCGACATTGTATTTCGACATTTGAAGCAGAAAATGTCGATACATAAATCTCGATATATATTAAGTCGACATCTTATCTATCACTCGACATTTACTTGAATGTCCCGACATTATACTTCGACATTTGAAATTTGAAATGTCGACATAGGGTTCAACCTAACCTCGACATTTATCATCTGTTTTGATCCTCAACGTTCTTCATCACTCGAACTAGATTCCTTAGCTTGTTCTTCCCAAAATTATAAGTTCTAAATCACATACTAAACTACCCAACTCCATATTTGCCCAAACGGACATCCTTATTACGCACCTAAGCTCGACATTTAGGGTCTCTCGTGGTTACCTTAACTTAGTTGCAAGTTTAACTAAATAATCTTGGTAAAAGAGATCGAATTAGTTTAGGGAATTAGCTTTGCTTACCCAAATCTCGAGTTTTCCATGTTAGCTTGGGAGTGCTCCTTCTCCTTTCCTTCTTGCTTTCTTTCGTTAATTGCTTAGGTGAGAGTGAAACTTTGAAATTATTATTTGGATATTTTCTTAGCTATGATGACCAATACATAGGTTAGGCGTGGTCCTTCCATAAACCAAGGAATATTGTCTCATTTTAACTTGTTGAAATTTGGGCCTATTATTAAATTCTAGCCCAATATTAATTTGATTCCAAGCCCAACTATCATTAGTCACTTCCCTTCGCTTTTTCGAAAATTATCCTCCTAAATTACGACCATATTAAACACGAAATCCTTGGCACGCAACTGCACGAAGTTCTCGTAACATTCACAAACGTAAAAAAAAAAAAAATTCCTATGTCACATGAACATTCAACTTATATGCATTTAATACGAAATCACGTTAATCATACACGGAATTTATTGGCCGACCTAATTTGCGGGGACCGGGGTACTACATCCTCCCCCCCTTAAGGAGGATTTCGCCCCCGAAATCAGCCCGTATGAAACAACTCGGGATAACGAATTCTCATTTCGTCCTCCCGTTCCCATGTGGCTTCTTCCGTAGATTGGTTCTGCCACAGTACCTTAACTAAGGAAATATCCTTATTCCTAAGTTTCTTAGTCTCGTACATCAATATCTCCACCGGAGTCTCCTCGTAACTCAGATCCGGCTTCAATTGTTGATGGAGGGATTCACTTCCTAGCACGTGGTTCGGGTCAGCTAAGTACTTTCGTAGGGTTAAGACGTGGAACACGTCATGCACTTGCGACAGCGATGCTGGCAGTTCTAATTGGTATGCCACCTCGCCAACTCTTCTCAGTATCCTAAATGGTCCTATGTACCTAGGGCTTAGCTTTCCTTTCTTTCCAAATCTTTTCACGCCCTTCATTGGTGATACTTTCACGAACACCATATCGCCTTCGTCAAATTCCAGTGGTCGACGTCTTCGATCCGCGTAGCTTTTCTGTCGACTCTGCGCCGTTCGCATTCTTTCTCGTATGGTAGTAATAGCTTCCGTCATTTCTCGTACGATGTCGGGACCTAACAGTGCCCGTTCACCAACCTCGTCCCAATGTACTGGGGATCTGCACCTACGCCCGTATAGCGCTTCGTACGGTGCCATCCCAATGGTGACGTGGTAGCTATTATTATATGAGAAATCGATCAGTGGGAGGTACCTACTCCAATTTCCTTTGAAATCGAGTACGCATGCTCGCAGCATGTCCTCCAACGTTTGTATCGTCCGCTCGGATTGACCGTCCGTCTGCGGATGGTAGGCGGTACTAAAGGACAACTTCGTTCCCATTGCTTTTTGCAAGCTCGCCCAGAATTTCGATAGAAACCTGGAGCCGCGATCCGAGACTATCGAGGATGGAACGCCGTGCAGTCGCACTATCTCCTGGATATAAAGCTCTGTGAGTTCCATGGAGTACGTCGTGCTAATTAGTAGGAAATGGGCAGACTTCGTTAGTCTGTCGACGATAACCCAAATTGCGTCGTGCCCTTTCGTATTCCTTGGCAGTCCTACTACGAAGTCCATGGTAATGTTATCCCATTTCCATTCTGGAATGGGTAACGGTTGCAGGGTTCCTGCCGGCCTTTGATGCTCGGCCTTTATTTGCTGGCATGTCAGGCATTTGCTCACGAATGTTGCTATGTCCTTCTTCATGCCTGGCCACCAGTAGTTTTCCTTTAAGCCTCTATACATCTTCGTTGATCCTGGATGTACTGAGTAAGCAGTGGCATGTGCTTCCACCATTATCGTTCTTCGTAGTTCGGCATCTTCTGGCACGTATAGTCGATTCTTGAAGTACAGCCTTCCATCTTCCCGTATTATGAAATCTCCTGTTGGTTGTTCCGGTTGTGCTTCCTTGATTTTCGTGTAAAGCTCGTCTGCTTCCTGCGCCGTCTTAATTTGTTCTAGCAGTGTTGGTTGCAGGGTTAAAGCTGCTAGCTGCGCTTCGACTTCGCCTAGTTGTACAACTTCTACTCCCAATAATTGCAGTTCCGCGCTCACTGCTTTTCGGCTTAAGGCATCGGCTACTACGTTCCCCTTGCCTGGGTGGTAGTTGATTACGCAATCGTAATCCTTAACTAACTCTAACCACCTCCTTTGCCTCATGTTTAGCTCTTTTTGAGTAAAGAAGTACTTGAGGCTCTTGTGGTCTGTGTATATCTCACACCGCTCTCCATAGAGGTAATGCCTCCAAATCTTGAGAGCAAAGACCACTGCAGCCAATTCTAGGTCGTGCGTCGGGTAATTCTTCTCGTACTCCTTCAGTTGGCGAGAAGCGTACGCTACTACATTCCCGTTCTGCATTAGTACACACCCCAACCCGTTCTTCGATGCATCACTATACACCGTGAACCCTCCAATTCCCGAAGGTATTGTAAGGACTGGGGCCGTTGTAAGCCGTTCCTTCAGTTCTTGGAAGCTCTGTTCGCATTCCGTGGTCCACTGAAATGGCGTATTTTTCCTGGTCAGTTTCGTTAGCGTAGACGCTATTTTTGAGAAATCCTTGATGAATTTCCCGTAATAACCCGCCAGACCGAGGAAACTCCGTACTTCCGTTACATTGGTCGGTCTGGGCCAGTGGCTAATGGCTTCTATCTTGTTTGGGTCTACAGAAATCCCTTCTCCTGATACTATATGCCCCAAGAAGGCGACTTGATCGAGCCAAAATTCGCACTTCTTGAACTTGGCGTATAGTCGCTTGTCTCGTAATATGTTCAGAACTATTCTCAGGTGTTCTTCGTGCTCCTCCTTCGTCTTCGAGTAGATTAGGATGTCATCAATGAAGACGATGACGAACCTATCTAAGTATAGCTTGAACACCCGGTTCATTAAGTCCATAAAAGCTGCGGGCGCATTAGTCAATCCGAATGGCATCACTAGGAACTCATAGTGGCCATAACGGGTACTAAAGGCCGTCTTCGGAACGTCTTCCTTCCGGACCCTTAACTGATGATAGCCCGATCTTAAGTCGATCTTAGAGAAAACCGTTGCACCTTGCAGTTGATCGAACAGACCGTCTATCCTAGGGAGTGGGTACTTGTTCTTGATCGTCAACTTGTTCAACTCCCTGTAGTCTATGCATAATCGCATGGACCCGCCTTTCTTCTTCACGAATAGCACCGACGCTCCCCAGGGAGAAAAACTCGGCTGTATGAACTCCTTCTACATGAGTTCGTCGAGTTGATCCTTTAGCTCTTTCATTTCTGTCGGTGCTAGCCGATATGGGGTCTTAGACACTGGTGCCGCTCCAGGTACCAGATCTATAGCGAACTCTACTTCCCGTTCGGGTGGTAGTCCCGGTAGCTCATCGGGAAATACGTCGGGGAAGTCCTTAACTATCGGAACTTCCTCGAATTTCGGGGAGGCGTTCTCTTCCGACTTGATAGAGAATACAAGATAAGCTTCACACCCCGATCTGATCAGTCGTTGGGTTTTCAACGCTGATATCCTAGAGATCATAGTCCCTTTAATAGTTCCTACAAACTTGAGGGGTTCATTCCCGTGCGTATTGAGCGTGACTATCTTGCGGTGGCAATCTATGACAGCTCCGTACTTCGATAGCCAATCCATCCCAGGGATCACCTCATAATCATTCATGGGAATTACTATGAGGTCTACGGGCAGTTCCTTATCCCCGATCACTATCGGGCAATCCCGTAAAACTTGATTAGTTTGGGTAGGATTCCCGTTCGGAACTGTTACCCTAAACTCGCACTCAGCTCGGTGAGGCGTGACTCCTACCCTTGTGACGTACTTAGTGGACGCGAACGAATGTGTCGCTCCCGAGTCGACTAGGATGCATGTGGGGGTTTCATAGACAAGGAGGGTACCTGTTACCACGGCCGGGTTGTTTTCTGCTTCCTCGGAGGTTATGGTGAAAACCCTAGCCGGTACCCTTCGTGGTGCTGCCTGGTTCCCAGCTGTACTTCCGGATCCGCTCTTCGGACATGCCCTCAGATAGTGGCCCGTCTTGCCACATTTGAAGCAGACGGCATTTTGGGAGTTGCAGACTCCCGTGTGCCTCCGTGCACACTTCGGGCATACAGGTAGGTCCAACTGGGGTCTACCCTGGTTTGGGTTGAACTGTGGGGATGGTCCCGGTCGATTCGGGAAATTCGTTTTTCCACCCTTGGCTACGAACTGCCGCTTTGGGTTGTTTCCGCCCCCTTGCGGCCCTTGTACAAACTTGCGCTTTACTTCCTGGGCGCGAGCAATTCTAGCTTCGGCTTGCTCTGCCACAAGCGCCCTCTCAGCCACTTGTGCGTACGTGGCTCCTTGTATTCCGGCCATACTCACGTCTCTGTACAGCTCGGGTTTCAACCCTTCCATGAACCGCTCGATCTTGAGCGCGTCCGTACTAATCATATGAGCAGTGAATCTTGAAAGCTGCTCGAACTTCCTGATGTATTCCGCCACTGTCATTGCCCCTTGGCGGAGGTTGATAAACTCGTTCATCCTCTGGGCTCTAACAGGAGCGGTGTAGTACTTCCCTCGAAAAATCTCCTTAAACCGATCCCAGCTCATCGTTAGAGGGTTTTCAATGGCTGAGATGGTATGCCACCAGTGCCCAGCGCTCCCCCTCAGCAAGTAGGCAGCGCACATAACCTTCTCTGCCTCGGGTGTGCGGCTGTGCTGGAACATGTTCTCCAGCGTCCTCAGCCAATCCTCGGCGGAGGTGGGGTCTACAGCATCCTCAAACAGTGGGGGATTAAGCTTCCTGAATCTCTCCACGATCATCTCAATTCGTTCGGGCGGGGGAGGTAGGTTGGCTGATTGTCCACCAGCGTTTTGCTGTTGGATCAGCTGTTGGATCTGGGCCGATTGTTGCCGGACCAGTTCCGTTAGTTGTAGGATGGTAGCATCCCGGCTATCAGGAGGGTTATTAGTATCCCTACTCTGATCAGAATCCCTGCTCCCTTCTCCCCTAAGTCTTACCATTTTCCAAACCTATCCTGACCATTCCTAAGGCCAATAAATCAAACCATTCAAGAAATTCACATAACATGGTACTTACAAGCAAGGCCGCTTCCGCGCTTTTGAGTGTGTGTGTATGGACAGTCTGCAGGACCTGTAACTGAAGCTCTGATACCACTCTGACAGAACCCGTTGTCCGACCTCGTAATTCGTTCTAATTCTAGGTGCCTAATGCTTCGTTATCGTACAAAAGCGTAAAAAAATGCGAAGAATTTTTTTTTTTTTAAAACATGTGAGAAAATCATATATATACAAGTCAAAAGAATGTCCACATGTCCTCCTATAATTCATCGTAGCCGTATCTACACCGAAGACAAGTGCGTGTGTGTGTGTAGCAAAAGCTTCCTATGCGCCCGGCCTTCACAGGTCGTCATCCATACACACACTCCCACCTCAAAAGCAGCCGGATAGCTTCAAAAGATCAGCCTCGCATAAGAGTCGGATCACGTATCGTGATCGTCAGTACCTACAACACGTAACGTAAGGATGAGCCACCGAGGCTCAGTAAGCGGAAATTATGCATGTATGCACGTGTCCTAACGAACGACAATCCACGCCGTTGTTTTCTAATGCTCATACTCTTTTCCTTACACTCGTACTCTTTTTCTCATACTCTTACTTCATACGGGCCCTCGGCTTTAAATCCCACTATACGCCATCTTATAGAGATCCCAAGTGTGGAGGTTCACACCCTAGGAGGTCACTCGTAGGAACCTTCCCTTATTCAGTGTGAACTCCACGCGAGCGCTTCTCACTGGTAGCCAACCCCGAGCCCACTAACCATGGAGGTCACCCGAAGGAATCTTCCCACCGGGTGGTGCTTTACACGTTAGAAGGTCACCCGAAGGAATCTTTCCTTACTCAGCGTGTGCCCCGGGCCGCATTCTCCAGGTTGCATCTCCCGCGTACGGGGTATTTTCCCCAGCCTCTTATACAGGCCTTATCGCTTCATTCGCCTTACTGGCTGCATAGGGAAGCCGTGACTCCTCATTCGAGTCGACACAAACGCCAATATCGGCGAGTATACATCGCACACAGGCGATCTTACGTACGCTCATACCTCGCACCTTACACACTACATATGCGTGCAAATGCTCATGCCATGCTCATGTACATATTCTAGTCATGACATCATGCAACTAATTTAACCGTATCATACGTACACATTTCATACAAAATTCACGAGCACGTAATTCACATAATTAAACGTAGGCAGGTTACGTCTTAGTGAAGTCTATTATTATTTATTTAAGATCCGTAAGTACATGGGTTCGCTAAGTTGCATAAGGTTCGACATTTATATAATACATAGGATCTCGATATTCATTACATGGTTAGGTTTCGACATTTTTAGGATAACTCTCGACATTGCATCTAAGATCTCGACATGGATTGAAAGTAGATCTCGAGTTGTAGGTTAAGTTAAATCTCGGGTCTAAATAAACACAAAATCATGCCATGTACTTCGACATTTAAACAAAATGTCGACATAAATTTTTGTATGACTCTCGACATTTCTCATAGTTAAATGTCGATACAGTGAATAATCTTCGAACTTCACCTCGACATTATCACAAGGATTTCGACATTTTTATATTGTATGTAATGATTTCGACATTTTCCCTAGCTTCGACATTTTACCTTGCACCTCGACATCTTACTCGACATTATATCTATCCTTTCGATATTTACCTTGATCTATCAACATTGTATCTCGACATTTTGAACTGAAAATGTCGACATGAACTCAACGTGAATCTTGACATTTTTGTCGAGATAAATCTCGACATAGTTATTGAGGTAGATGTTGATATGTAAGCTCGACATTCTATCCCAACATTTCGGTATTATCTTTAACATCTCGACATTTCATACATCTCGATATTCAATAGAGCTCGACATTTAGTAAATCTCGGCATGGGTGAAAAATATCGATATATTACTCGACATTGTATTTCGACATTTGAAGCAGAAAATGTCGATGTGAATTTTAACATAATTCTCGATATATATATTACTCGACATTGTATTTCGACATTTGAAGCAGAAAATGTCGATGTGAATTTTAACATAAATCTCGATATATATTAAGTCGACATCTTATCTATCACTCGACATTTACTTGAATGTCCCGACATTATACTTCGACATTTGAAATTTGAAATGTCGACATAGGGTTCAACCTAACCTCGACATTTATCATCTGTTTTGATCCTCAAAGTTCTTCATCACTCGAACTAGATTCCTTAGCTTGTTCTTCCCAAAATTATAAGTTCTAAATCACATACTAAACTACCCAACTCCATATTTGCCCAAACGGACATCCTTATTACGCACCTAAGCTCGACATTTAGGGTCTCTCGTGGTTACCTTAACTTAGTTGCAAGTTTAACTAAATAATCTTGGTAAAAGAGATCGAATTAGTTTAGGGAATTAGCTTTGCTTACCCAAATCTCGAGTTTTCCAAGTTAGCTTGGGAGTGCTCCTTCTCCTTTCCTTCTTGCTTTCTTTCGTTATTGCTTAGGTGAGAGTGAAACTTTGAAATTATTATTTGGATATTTTCTTAGCTATGATGACCAATACATAGGTTAGGCGTGGTCCTTCCTTAAACCAAGGAATATTGTCTCATTTTAACTTGTTGAAATTTGGGCCTATTATTAAATTCTAGCCCAATATTAATTTGATTCCAAGCCCAACTATCATTAGTCACTTCCCTTCGCTTTTTCGAAAATTATCCTTCCTAAATTACGACCATATTAAACACGAAATCCTTGGCACGCAATTGAACGAAGTTCTCGTAACATTCACAAACGTAAAAAAAAAATTCCTATGTCACATGAACATTCAACTTATACGCATTTAATACGAAATCACGTTAATCATACACGGAATTTATTGGCCGACCTAATTTGCGGGGACCGGGGTACTACAGCCTAGGCCATCATTCGATTGAGTCTGTCTCATCGATGATGCCAACGGGAAGTCTGAGTGACCCCGTCTTTTCCAGACCTGTGCAAACGGGCGGCCAATCGGCTATCTTCTCCGATTCGGTGACAGTTGGATTTCTTCGTGATTCCAACTTGTTAAAATTGCCCCAGTTCGTGACTGAGACCGCGTTAGAGACTCGTCTGCAAGAGTTTGCAAGGACTCTTGAGGCGTCTATCCTCGATAAAGTCTACGCGCGTCTCGATGCGTCCACCGTCGACAAAGGCAAAGGTGTGGCCCCGGAGATGCCACCACCCATGCAACACACGGACGCAGATGCTGTTCTCTCCTCCATCTCCGCCAAGGAGCTCTTCTACATCCTGCGAGCCCGATTCGAATCCATGACGGAACTTGACGAGGAAGAACAGCAGATGAAGCGAATAATCACTCAACCAATGACTTGCCGTGCTCAAGGTGAGTCTAGCGGGATCAGGCGCGACGATCAAGACGATGATCAAGATCGCCGCGAGGGGGAGAATAGGCAGCACGGCTCACAGTCCCAAGGACTCATGCAATCAACGCCGCCCTCCTCCTCTGGACCTGAAACGACACCCGCAACAGAAACCTCACACCTCACTAGCCAAAAATCCCACCTTATCTACCCTGAGCCACTAGCCAAATCACCCTCACCACAACCCACTACCGTCTCCGAAACTCTAATCGTCACATCGGCGTTAGAGACCACCCCCACACCTTCTCCGCCCGCCATCACGGAACCTCTAACTGTCACATCGACGTTAGAGGCCACCACCACATCTACACCCCCCGTTACCCAAATCATCCTCGCCAAAACCATCACCTCAACCGAACCACCAGAATCCCCACCACAACCTTACCCACAATCCACAAACTCCTCCGACGCTACACCCTCGCCACCACATAGCCATACCCCACTCAACATCGATTCCAACCTGGCTTCCGAGGACGTCTACTGCGCACAGAACGAGATCGAAGCCTACATCTTCAACGATGAATGGCTATACACGCCCGCCGATGCAGTAGCAGCTAGGAAGTTGGTGGAAAATGCTCGACGTCTGCTAATGGAAGCCTCGCTTACGCTGTTCAACACCGCAGACGACGAGAACGGAGAGGAATACGATGCTGAACCGGCCGAGCTCGAGAACATCCTACAATTCCAAGCGCAGCAAACTGAGGCCCCTACTGCTCAAACGGATGTGCCCACGGTGGATATACCGGAAGCACCGTGGGAAAACAAAAAGATAACCGCGCCGTTTCAAGAAGAGATCAGGAAGAGGATCTGGCGGCGCAAGGAGCAGATCATCACAACCTTCGACAAATATGAGCTGATGAACATCCAAAATTGGAGCGAGGAAAAGAAGAAGCTCTATCGATGGAGCCTTCTTTGCAACAAGTGCACAAAGAGGACGCTATACGATGAGGAAAACATCGCTCTGGAAATGAATCGGGCCCCCATCTGCAAAGTCACTGACCTCCGCCAGTAGTCGAAGGACCTGTCCACTACCCAGTCTTCACAGTAATGAGACAGGATGAGAGCTACAGTGAAGTCAGTGAGGCGGACTTCAAGTTTCTGCGCCTGGGTGACCTATACAGCATGCTGGAATCCATGAAACAGTTCAGACTCGTCCTCAGAAGCTCTGGACATCTTGTACGTGCTGAACCGGTCACCATGGGATATGTGGCTCTCAAGCGCCACATGCTCCGACAGGTCAGATTCTTCGCCACCCACGATCTGCAGATGGCGGTGGAACACAACCTGAAGAAGGTGAATCTGACTCGCCCATCTTTCAAGAACACGGATGACTACCGAGAAGGCGATGTGATCGACGGAGACGATCCGGCGGTCGCCTACTCGAACTACAAGGGAAAGATGAGGCTGATGCGCTGCTCCGAAGTGGCAAAGTTCTCGGATGGGACACTCACCATCATCCAAGGCAAACTCATGAGGATTTGCCGCATCCTTTCGGAAGAAGATCCTCTCTGCCGATCCAAGTTCGCGAAGCTCATTGATGCTATAGCTGATCGAATGGTCCTTCGAAGGAATCTCCGCGCCTTCGAGTTCAAGCTAGGACTTCGCGAAACACTCACACGCTATAGCATCAATTGACACAAAGGGGGAGCTTGTTAGGATATTTAGTGATTGTGTCAGTAGTTTAAGTCTTTGGGATTTATATTGTAATTTTTCTTTTAACTTGGGCTTTGGACTAGAATGTAATTATTTAATTTTTGGTGTTTGGGCCTTAATATACCTAGGGTTAATGTGGTATATAAGGTATTACCAACACCATTTGAAAGGTAATCAAAGATCAAAAGGCTAACCCTAGTTTTCACACACTACACACACTACAAGGTGAGAAAGTCTCCCTTTTCATTCCATCAAAGCCTCTTTGATTCCTTGTTTGGTGCATTCGGGACCAACAACTTGGCAAGATTTTAACGAGGCACCGTCATCTGAATGAAAAAAGAAGTTTTCTTCAAAATCCATGTCCAGCTCTCCTCCAGAATTGGGAATTGTGATCTCAGGCTTCAGGTTATCCTGGCTCAACGCCTGATGAACCTAAATTGGGTTATATCAAAGAGAGCTGTGCAAAGCACGCCTTGCACAGATTGCGATTGAATTCCAGGCTCCAGGTTATCCTGGCACAACGCCTGATGAACATAGATTGGTTTATACCCAGGAGGGCGGTGCAAAGCACGCCCCGCACAGATTGCGCTTGAATTCCAGGCTCCAGGTTATCCTGGCTCAACGCCTGATTAACCTAGATTGGGTTATATCCAGAAGGGCGGTGCAAAGCATGCCGCGCACATATTGCACTTGAATTCCAGGCTCCAGGTTATCCTGGCTCAATACTTGATGAATCTAGATTGGGTTATATCCAGGAGGGCTGTGCAAAGCACGCCCCGCACAGATTGCCTTGTACCACAGGCTCTAGGTTACTCTGGATCAAAGCCTGATGAACCTAGATTGGGTTATATCCGGGAGGGCTGCGCAAAGCATGCGCCGCATAGATTGCGCTTGAATTCCAGGCTCCAAGTTATCCTGGCTCAACGCCTGATGAACCTAGATTGGGTTATATCCAGGAGGGCGGTGCAAAGCACGCCCCCCGCACAGATTGCACTTGAATTCTAGGCTCCAGGTTATCCTGGCTTAATGCCTGATGAACGTAGATTGGGTTATATCCAGGAGATCTGTGCAAGGCATGCCCCGCGCAAATTGCGCTTATATCCCAGGCTCCAGGTTATACTAGATCGAGGCCTGATGAACCTAGATTGGGTTATATTTAGGAGGCCTATGCAAAGCACGCCCCGCACAGACTGCGCTTGTATAAATGTACCTAGGCTCCAGGTTATCCTGGACGAATACCTGAGAGACCCGAAAGGGGACGAGCTCCAGCTCTGGACCATTCCAGATAAGAAAGAGACCTCATGAGCTCTGATATAACTCCAAAACGATAGAAGGAACCAGTCAACACTGGCCCTACACATGGGGAAAGGTTCGTCAATATTACACAAGCCTGACGAAAAAATGAAAACAGGAGATGTCGGATCTAGTATACGAAGGAGCTCTCAGGTACACGTTTCTGTTCACTAACAACCTCTTAGATGATGAGTCTGTAAATATAGATTGGGTAAGATGTCGGAAAGAGAATGCAGAGAAGGCGAATGCCTCTCACAAACAAATGCTCGGGATATTGCTGTTTGTAAAGAGGGCCTAATGCAGACCACCAAGGGATATCGAGGTAAAACGCGAGGTTGGTAGGTCCGGAGAAACACTCGTCGTATACTTCGAATGTGTTAATAGACATTAGTACAATCTGAAGTGGGGGAAGTGGTGAGTGGTGGTGGCATAAGCTTGTAGGGTAACGACATGACGAATCCCAACAAAGCCAGGTTTGAGGTGCAAGTAAGACAAGGAGAAGCGCGTTAATAGGAACATACACAATAAAATAGTACAGATGGTCCAACAGAAACGACAAGCAGGAAAAGTGCAAAAGAGAAAAACAACACAAAAGGTCCGAAAGGGAAAGACAAGAATAACAAAAGATGTCCGAAAGAGAAAAATAACATAATAGTCTAGAATGAAAAACAGTTAAGTAGTTCAGGAAGGCAGAGCACTGGAACCAGCCGCAGGATCGGGGATCTCTGAAGTAGCCTGCTACTCTAACTCTGAAAGCTTACCCATGAGGACTTCAGGGGAGGTCTCCAGCAAAGCTGCCGAGCACCGAGGTCTCCAGCAAAGCTGCCTTCGAATCTCCTTGGGAGGTTGGGGGAGTGCTCATGGATGCCATAGCTGAGTCCAAGGCGGAAGTCGGCTCCCGTCCAGCAGTAAAACCTCCAAGGGAATAATGCTGCATATATGGCACAAAGTCCAGCAGAGAGAGGGTGTCACGCAGATAGCCCTCATGCCAACTTTGACTTAGCTGGGCCAGGAACTTCTGGCCAGAGGGAGAGGCGATGAGATGCCTCTGGCAAAGCTGGACCCCTTCCAGCTGACCTGCGGAATGTTCTTCACGACGTATCGACCCAAGTTTCCTTTGCACCTCTCTTGCCACCTCAGCATCGAAGGACTGTTCCAGAGAAACCTTCATAGCCTTCTCCTTCTCTGCGAGCAGATCCCCGACCTTGCGCTTGATCAAGGCCCGTTGCTCCTCCAACAGTTTAGCTTCTTTAGCAGCAAGAGCAGCTGCACTTTCCTCCTCCAAGTGGCGTAATTTTTGTGAAGCTAAGTCCTTAACGTGGGCCTCCTGCTCGTCCTTCTCTTGCTGAAGTTGTTTCTCTAACTTGGCAATCTCTAAATGTAGACTTTTCACCGATTCATACAGGTAGGGTTCAATGGGCGCAGCACCACGGGCCCCCAAACCCCGATCACGAGTCGCTGAAAGGAGGCAAGGCAGCATAAATGATAGCTAATATGACCAAGTAGGTGTCAACAAAAAGCAAGAAGCAGCAGGTAAAAAGGAAATCAAGTACGGAAAATACCTCAGCCGCGTAATAAGAAGCCAGCTTGGTAACCTCATTATCAGACCTGAGGTGGAGCTTCCGCTGTTATTCGAGCGGCACGATCGCATGGATGAAGTGCGCCCTCTCTCCTGAGTGGATCAAGCAGTAGTTGCTCGGAATCTCCAGCACCGTCTTGCCATCAGCACGACGATCAACACCCCAGTACGTCCCTTATATGAGAAAGGAACGAATTCGAAAGGATCAAATGGGAGAGGAGTTGGTTCCACACGTGGCTTTTTTTCCCCTTGCAGTAGTAACTTTTCGCTTCTTTTTAGCAGTCTTGAAGTAGTAGGGGTGGCAGCCCTCTCAGTAGCCCCATCCCCAGAATCCAGTATCACCACCTCGTGATCTGTGCCAGTGTCCGGTGGGGAATCAAGGCGAGGAGATGAGGACTTAACCAGAGATTCTCTATAAACCTCCGAACCAGCCGTTCCAGCTTCATCCTGATCTTTGGAAGACTGAGGTCCGGTGGGAGCCGAGGAACCTTCTTTCTTGAAAGATAAGTTCTTGAATGCATCTTTCCACTAAGCTATCAGAAAAGCTCAAGAAAGAGGTTAGAAAGCAGGAGGGAAACCTGCTTACCCTTAGGGTCGAAGGGAATAGACTGAGAAGAAAGGCCGAATGTGAACCAGGCCAGGGTAAGTTTATATCTCCACCTTGCTAAATTTTTTCTCCATGGCCAGGGATTTAAGAGGCCAATAGCAACCTCGTTCTGCTCGGAGCACTCAGGCTCAATATCTGAAAGTCGTTGAGGCAGCCTTGAAAACCACCGACGATGGGGAAAGGGGAAAGTCTCAGTCACCTTTGATAGGCGCCACGAATAAGTAAAAGGGATGTCAATCCTTGTCCACACCATGCGAGCTCTTATAAAAAAATGGACAGAGCCACATGGGTTTGCACATATATAGAAAAAAAGGCGGGGTAGGCATCAGCTGAAACTGGGAAAGGACAAGCTCGACTGAGGGCTTTCCACCCGCGGCGCGTGACCAAAACATTAAAAGCTATCAATGGAAGAATTGAAGAAGGGCTAAACTGGCTCAGAGGTAATTGGTAGGCTGCAGACACGGAAGCTAGGAAAGGATGAACTGAGAAATGTAAACCAGCCTTTATTTGATTCTCCCAAAAAACGAGGGCTGGTGAAGGGGGAAAATTGGCACGCTGGCTAGGGTTCGGAAGCGACACATGAAAATTACTGGAATGAAAGCTCTTAGGAGCTATCTTTTGTAACCTATGAAAAGAAGACCTAGACTTACCGAACACTTTCCACTCATCTACTCCGCTGCTATGGATGGTGGTCCCCTGAGAACGATTCCGATGAGCAGGGGACAAACCTGAAACTGCTGGTGACTGCAGCGGTGCAGCGGAGGACGTTTCAATGGGGGAATGAAAAGAAGGAGGCACGAACGGCTTCAAAGACGTCAAATCCTTCCTGGGTCGCACCTCCCCGCGCGATAGAAGAAGAGGAGAGGACTGGCGATGGTGGGCGCGTATCCTCAGGGATATTAGCAAACATGACTTCGCCACGAGAGTACAAAACAGAAAAGGTACTAAGACAAAAGGGACGATTGCGCGAGAAAGGAAGAAGGGGGAACGAGGGATTACCTGACGAAGTAACGGGCGGAGAGATGACCTTGAGCGCTGCGCGGTTTTGGCAATTTTTGCTAGTAAGGGAGAGGTTTTTGTGACGACCCGACTTCCTAACCGCCTAACCTAGCGCATTTCTACGTGCCTAGCGAGTTTGCAAATAAAGAAGTGCACCGAAAACGCGTACAAATTTTTCATTTTTCATATATCGAATGAAACATTGTTCTGTACAAGACAAAAGAATGCATGTCGAACATCAGGTTCCAGACATGGTCTAACTACAACGGCGAAGGTGTGTCGCACAACAAAAGCTCCTATGCGCCCGGCCTCACAGGTCGTCATCCACACACACACGTCCACCCCCAAAAGCAGCACGAAGCTCCAAAAGGTTGGCCTTGCCTTCAAGACGCGGTCACATACCGTGATCGCCGGTGCCTACAACACACAACGTAAGGAATGAGCCACCGAGGCTCAGTAAGCAGAAATCATGCATGTATGCACGTGTCGCTCCCCCGCATCGGCAATCCGCTCCGATGTATATAACACTCGCAAAGGCAATCCACGCCGATGCACATAACACTCGCAAAGGCAATCCACGCCGATGCACATAACATCCGTACCAACGTACTCAGACTAATGTCACTCAGGGCCCTCGGCTAATCTCACTATGCACCACAAGAGCTCACGTCCCTCAGGGACAACACGACAGCGGTCCACGCCGGATGGCCGAACCCTAGGATGCACATCGTTCCCCTAGGTCGCCATATAATCCCGGTCGTCCCCGACTGTCCGGCGGTCGCTCACGCTGGTAGCCTACGCTGAGGTCGCCTACACCAGGGTTCCACCCTGTGTCGCTTGCACCCTCAGGTCGCACCCTCCAGGTCGCACCTTACCGCCACGGGCCATGCCCAAATCCTATCCATAGGATATCAATATATATATCTAAAATAATAGTACGACGACGCTAAAACGCCGCCCTGGTAGCATAGTAGACAGCCCCTGACTCAACTACGAGTCGACACCCTTGCCCACATCGGCAAGTCCTCGTCGCGTACAAGCGACACCTTATTACGCACACTCAATCCCACGACCCTCCCTCACGAGTTCGTGTGTGCACGTGAATATGCATATGCAGATGCAGGTAAATACAACGTAGACTTACCACATTTAAATACTTTAATCAATTTACTACTTCATGAAACCACGTAAGCACATAGTCACGCAAATTAGGCACGTAAAACGAGTTGTGTGTCGTAGTTGGACTTCTACTTACCTGTCGTCCAAGCTACGCGTACTTACTTCCTCGGGAATTTTCTACCGTTCGACCCTTTAATCATAAAAATATTTTCGTATCAGTACATTATCCAGCTTAGCTAATATTGAAATCGTTACACAATCGTACTATCTTGCTAATTTTCTAGGTCAGTCTATTTTATTCTCTGCCATGTTAGTATTTTATCGCGCCCTATGTATATAAAGCTCGGCGAAAGTTAAATTTGGGGACTTAATTTCGGCTGATTTCTTATGCTATTTAATTTGAATCGCCCGATTTGTATAAGCACGGATCTGCCCGATTTGAGGATTTCTCAAGCCTCTCAAATCGCCCGATTGGCTATGTTCCAAAATCGCATGCAAGTCGCCCGATTTGTCAAGCCCGAAAACTTAGTTTCGCCGTGTTAAATCAACATCGCGAATTGCCCGATTGGAAGTGTTGGTTAGCTGAAATCGCCGAAAATTCAATAAGATGGAATCGCCCGATTTGCATGTGTGAGGATGGTTTCGTCGCATGCTTATGTTCTTATTTACTTAATATTTCTTTAATTTACTTAATAGTTACTAGATCTAGACTTAGGGGTATGGAGTTGATTGGACAACTATATTTTTCCTCTCAAGTCAAGAAATCCTTACGTGTCTTCGGATTATTCAACTTTATCCAATTTTAATTGGTCAAATTTTCCACACCATGCAATCAAATCGGCCGATTCTGTTTAGAAATCACTCCACTCTATGTCTTGATTCCTATCTCTCGGTGAAAGCTAATATTATTATATTCAAATCGGCCGAACTGTCCATTATGGATTATCTAGGCTTCTCCATCATAATCGTCCGATTCCTTGTGAAATAGGTGTAGGTTTCGATCGAACTCTAGTACACACACATAATCGATCGATTGCTATTTAAATTGGCTGACCGAAACTTCATACTACAAATAGCACAATCGGCCGATTCATCATATAAATTAATATTCTATTCTGAACTCGGCTGCTCATCTATCGAAACTCATGATACCTGAAATTATTAATATATTCAGCTCACTCGAAGATCAGTCTTTCTATTAGAAATCAGCTTAGCATCTAAATTCAGCCGATAGCTCTCTCAACAGATTTTACGCTTTATACTCCATAAGTATAATTAAAAGGTTATCTCCAATACCTTGAGTACGAAGGCTTATACTGAAGTTAATATCAACTAATAAGAACCAACATTAAGTGAGATGCCCGAAACTACTTCCACTTAAGAGAAATAAATCCATCTTACATCTACTTTACCCGTAATTCACCTAGGTATCCAAAATTTCAGACTCAGTATTTCATCTACTCGTGTTGTTCTTCCTATTAGAAAGTAACTTCATTTTATTAATTTTCAAACATAATCCATACCAATCTATGCAACCTTGCTAATACGAATTTAAGCTTAACAATTAGGATTCTTCAATTACTTATCCCCCCGGAAAGTTCTATTAATTCTCAGAAATATAATAAGTACAAGTCATGAATAAATTTACAAGTTACATGTGATATTCTACTTACCGAATGATTTGTACTTCCAAGTTGCGTAAGGTGTTCTTGAGTTCGGCCAAGCTTCTATCGGTATTTCCTTCTTCCTTTATTTTGGGTATTGGATTTTATGATGGCCTTTTCCTCTCTATTTCCTTCCTTATGTTCTTCTTTACGTAACATTTATTTAGTTTAGTTGATAAATACTAGATCTAGACTTAGGAGAATGGGAACTAGGGACAACTAGGTGCTTAGGCCAATGATTTATTTCCTTACGTTAAGAAATCCTTACTTGCCCCTTTTACTATTCAACGTAATATATATTGTGATTGGTCCAAGTTTTTTTTTTTTTTACAAGTTTCGATCAATCTTCATGTCCTCAATCGACCACTTTACATCTTATACACTTCAATTGGCCGATTCTTAAGTCAGCATGTCCTATCGCCCGATTTAGCTTCTAATTATTAACGAATTCTTATTAGAGTCGCCCGATTCAACACATTTACACGATGATTTTAACTTCTAAATGCATAGAAATCGGCCGATTCTAACTTGCTCAATTTAAGCTCGGCGATTTCTCATATGCATCCCACGTGTATTAATGATCAATATTTTCTTAAGTCCTTATAACACATAATCCTAATTCGTAGCACATTTAGGAAATTAAATCACACGGCCTGAAGTCATATAGACCCGAACTTAAGGGCACATAGTCGTACATGATTCACATAAGCATATATTGAGTACGGAATTAGACACGTAATTACTTAGGTCATATACGTAATTTATTGGCCCTAAAGACTTACGGGGAACCCGGGTGCTACATCCTCCCCCCCTTAAGGAGGATTTCGCCCCCGAAATCAGCCCGTTCGGAACAATTCAGGATAGCGGGTTTTCATCTCATCCTCACGTTCCCATGTGGCTTCCTCTACTGACTGATTCCGCCACAGAACTTTTACTAGAGGAATCTCTTTGTTCCTAAGCCTCTTTGTCTCGTGCATCAATATTTCCACGGGAATTTCTTCATAACTCAGGTCTGGTTTCAGGTGTTGGTGCAGTGAGTCATTTATCAACACGTGGTCTGGATCAGCGATATATTTTCGCAACGTGGAAACATGGAATACATCGTGTACTTGCAACAACGATGCCGGTAGTTCTAGTTGGTATGCTACTTCACCAACTCTCTTTATTATTTTGAAGGGACCGATGTATCTCGGACTTAGTTTTCCCTTCTTTCCGAACCTTTTGACTCCTTTCATCGGTGACACTTTCACAAAGACCCAATCATTCACCTCGAATTCTAGCGGTCTACGTCTCCGATCCGCATAACTCTTCTGTCTACTCTGCGCCGTGCGCATTCTTTCTCGGATCATCGTGATAATTTCTGTCATTTTCCGTATCATATCGGGGCCTAACATCGCCCGTTCACCCACTTCGTCCCAATGCACTGGGGATCTGCACTTCCGTCCGTACAAAGCTTCATAAGGAGCCATTCCAATTGTAGCTTGGTAACTGTTGTTGTACGAGAATTCTACAAGTGGAAGGTACTTGCTCCAGTTGCCTTTGAAGTCAAGTACACAGGCTCGTAACATATCTTCCAGCGTTTGGATTGTCCGCTCGGATTGGCCGTCCGTTTGCGGGTGATATGCTGTGCTAAATGCCAATTTCGTCCCCATGGCCTTTTGTAAACTTGTCCAGAATTTAGATAGAAACCGTGAATCGCGGTCTGAAACTATCGTTATGGGTGCCCCATGGAGTCTTACTATCTCTTGGATGTACAATTCTGCATACCGCTCCATGGTAAACGTTGTACTTATCGGCAGAAAATGGGCAGATTTCGTAAGTCGATCTACAATTACCCAAATTGCATCGTGTCCTTTCGCGTTCCTCGGCAATCCGCTCACGAAATCCATCGTTACATTGTCCCACTTCCACTCCGGAATGGGCAGAGGTTGCAGCGTCCCTGCCGGTCGCTGATGTTCTGCCTTAATTTGCTGGCAGGTGAGGCATTGGCTCACGAACGTCGCTACGTCCTTTTTCATTCCCGGCCACCAGTAGTTAGTCCTTAGATCCCTATATAGCTTCGTAGCTCCTGGGTGTACCGAATATGGCGTGGTATGTGCTTCCGTCATTATGACTCGTCTAAGATCCGCGTCGTTCGGAACGTAAACTCTACTCTTGTAGTATAAACTTCCGTCGTCCCGAAACACGAAGTCCGTCGTTGGTTGCTCGGTTTGCGCTTCCTTCGTCTTCAGGTAAAACTCGTCGTTTTCCTGTGCCTTTTTGATCTGCTCCAGTAGCGTTGGTTGCAGAGTTAGGGATGCTAATTTCACCTCGACTTCTCCCAATGGTACAATCTCCACGTCGAGTCGTTGAAGTTCCGCGCTTACTGATTTCCGGCTTAGAGCATCAGCTACCACGTTCGCCTTTCCTGGGTGGTAGTTGATCACACAATCGTAGTCTTTCACTAGCTCCAGCCATCTTCTCTGCCTCATATTGAGTTCCTTCTGGGTGAAGAAATACTTTAAACTCTTGTGATCGGTGTAAATTTCGCACCTCTCTCCATACAAATAGTGTCTCCAAATCTTGAGAGCGAAGACTACCGCCGCAAGCTCCAAGTCGTGTGTAGGATAGTTCTTTTCGTATTCCTTTAGTTGTCGTGAGGCGTAAGCCACCACGTTACCGTTCTGCATCAGTACGCATCCTAACCCGTTCTTCGAGGCATCGCTATACACAGAGAACCCTCCTGTTCCCGTGGGTATCGTCAGCACTGGGGCTGTAGTAAGCCGCTTTTTCAGTTCTTGAAAGCTTCGTTCACACTCCACGTTCCATAGAAAAGGCGTGTTCTTTTTAGTCAACCTTGTCAGCGTAGAGGCGATTCTAGAGAAATCCTTGATGAATTTCCTATAGTAGCCTGCTAAGCCTAGGAAGCTCCGTACTTCCGTTACGTTGGTCGGCTGCGGCCAATCATTAATTGCTTCGATTTTGCTCGGGTCCACCGAGATTCCTGCTCCCGAGACGATGTGTCCCAAGAATGCTACTTGGTCCAGCCAGAATTCACACTTTTTGAACTTTGCATAGAGCTGCTTCTCCCTCAATACTCCTAGCACTACTCGTAGATGTAGTTCGTGCTCTTCCTCTGTCTTGGAGTAGATGAGGATGTCATCTATGAATACAATTACAAACTTGTCTAGATAGGCTTCGAACACCCGGTTCATTAGGTCCATGAAGGCCGCCGGTGCGTTCGTCAGTCCAAAGGGCATAACTAAAAATTCAAAGTGCCCGTATCTGGTACTGAACGCCGTTTTGGGAATGTCTTCCTTGCGGATTTTCAGTTGATGGTAACCCGACCTCAAGTCGATCTTAGAAAATACTGTGGCGCCTTGTAATTGGTCGAAGAGGTCGTCTATTCGGGGTAGTGGATATTTATTCTTGATCGTCAGCTTGTTAAGCTCCCTGTAATCTATGCACAGTCTCATCGATCCATCCTTCTTTCGTACGAACAGGACTGGCGCTCCCCAGGGAGAAAAGCTGGTCTGAATGAATCCTTTCCGTAGGAGTTCATCTATTTGTTCCTTCAACTCCTTCAGTTCGGTTGGCGCTAATCGATATGGTGCTTTAGACACTGGTGCTGCTCCCGGCACCAAGTCAATCGTAAACTCAATATCTCTGTCTGGGGGTAGTCCCGGCAGATCTTCTGGAAATACGTCCGGGAACTCCTTAATCACGGGTACGTCTTCGAGTTTCGTGGGGGTATTCTCGTCCGCCTTCAGTGCAAATACCAGGTATGCCTCGCATCCGGAATTGACTAATCGCTGAGCTTTTAAGGCTGATATCCTCGGAGTGCCTCTCCCTTTCATTATTCCCCTGAAGGTGAAAGGTTCTTCCCCTTCTAAGCTAAACGTAACTACTTTACGGTTACAGTCTATCACTGCTCCGTACTTTGAGAGCCAGTCCATCCCGAGGATCACCTCATAGTCGTCCATCGGGATGACTATCAAATCTACAGGTAGTTCCCTATTACCGACTAGGACCGGGCAATTTCTTATCATTTGGCTAGTCCTAGTTGGTGCCCCGCTTGGAATTGCTACGCTATACTCGTAGTCTACTCGCTCAGGCGTTATCCCGAGTTTCATCACATACTTCACGGACGCAAACGAGTGGGTCGCCCCGGAATCTACTAGAATGCACGTTGGAGTTTGGTGGACTAGTAGGGTACCTGCTACCACCTCCGGATTGTTCTCGGCTTCCTCGGATGTGATGGTGTACACCCGAGCTGGCACCCTTTGAGGTCCTGCCTGACTCCCGGTCTGATTTCCCGAAGCACCCTCCGGGCACTGTCTCACAAAATGGCCCGGCTTCCCACATCTAAAGCAGGTGTTGACTTGCATGTTGCAGTTCCCAAAGTGTCTTTTCCCACACCTCTGGCAATATGGGCCCTGCACTGCTCCCTGGTTCTGGTTTGGATTTGGAGGTCGGTTCGTCGTCCCCTGAGGCTGTTGAGGAGGCCTGTTCTGGAATTTCTTTTTGCCCCCTTTAGGCACGAACTGCCGTTTCTGGTCTCCTCCGCTCCATTGCGCTCCTTGCATTTGCGCGAACTTGCGCTTGGCCTCTTGTGCCTTTAAGATCCTGGCTTCCGCCTGTTCAGCGACCATAGCTCTCTCTGCTACTTGAGAGTAAGTCGCTCCCTGAATTCCCGCCATGCTCACATCCCTGTAGAGCTCAGGCTTCAATCCTTCCAGGAAGCGTTCGACCTTTAGAGCTTCCGTGCTGATCATGTGAGCAGCGAACCTGGACAGCTGCTCAAACTTCCTTATGTATTCGGCCACCGTCATGGGCCCCTGCCTGAGATTGATGAATTCATTCAGGCACTGTGCTCGAATAGGGGCGGTGAGATACTTGCCCCTGAACAACTCCTTGAATCTTTCCCAGCTCATCGTAGCGGGGTTCTCCAACACCATGATGGTGTCCCACCAGTGTCCTGCGCTCCCTCGTAGTAGGAACGCAGCACAGAGGGCTTTCTCCGCCTCCGGAACCCTGCTATAGACGAACATGCTCTCGAGAGTCCTTAACCAGTCTTCAGCCGCTGTCGAGTCAGCTGTGTCCTCGAAGGTCGGTGGGTTCAACCTTCGGAATCGTTCTCCCACCACCTCAGTCCTTTCCGCCTGAGTTGACCCAGCATTAGCAGTATTCTGCTGAATAAGCTGTTGAATCTGCGCCGACTGCTGGCGGACTAGTTCCGTCAGTTGGAAAATCATTGCATCCCGATTGTCGGGAGGGGCCGTGTTTCCCCTGTTCTGGTCGTCGCCACCACTCGACTCACCTCTCGTTCTTACCATCTTCACACCCTATCCTGATTGTCCTATGGCCAATAAATTATACAACATAGAAGTTCACATAGACTTAACACTTACTTGCAAGGCCGCTTCCGCTCTTTTGGGTGTGTGTGTGTGGACAGTCTACAGAACCTGTGACCGAAGCTCTGATACCACCCTGTGACGACCCGACTTCCTAACCGCCTAACCTAGCGCATTTCTACGTGCCTAGCGAGTTTGCAAATAAAGAAGTGCACCGAAAACGCGTACAAATTTTTCATTTTTCATATATCGAATGAAACATTGTTCTATACAAGACAAAAGAATGCATGTCGAACATCAGGTTCCAGACATGGTCTAACTACAACGGCGAAGGTGTGTCGCACAACAAAAGCTCCTATGCGCCCGGCCTCACAGGTCGTCATCCACACACACACGTCCACCCCCAAAAGCAGCACGAAGCTCCAAAAGGTTGGCCTTGCCTTCAAGACGCGGTCACATACCGTGATCGCCGGTGCCTACAACACACAACGTAAGGAATGAGCCACCGAGGCTCAGTAAGCAGAAATCATGCATGTATGCACGTGTCGCTCCCCCGCATCGGCAATCCGCTCCGATGTATATAACACTCGCAAAGGCAATCCACGCCGATGCACATAACACTCGCAAAGGCAATCCACGCCGATGCACATAACATCCGTACCAACGTACTCAGACTAATGTCACTCAGGGCCCTCGGCTAATCTCACTATGCACCACAAGAGCTCACGTCCCTCAGGGACAACACGACAGCGGTCCACGTCGGATGGCCGAACCCTAGGATGCACATCGTTCCCCTAGGTCGCCATATAATCCCGGTCGTCCCCGACTGTCCGGCGGTCGCTCACGCTGGTAGCCTACGCTGAGGTTGCCTACACCAGGGTTCCACCCTGTGTCGCTTGCACCCTCAGGTCGCACCCTCCAGGTCGCACCTTACCGCCACGGGCCATGCCCAAATCCTATCCATAGGATATCAATATATATATCTAAAATAATAGTACGACGACGCTAAAACGCCGCCCTGGTAGCATAGTAGACAGCCCCTGACTCAACTACGAGTCGACACCCTTGCCCACATCGGCAAGTCCTCGTCGCGTACAAGCGACACCTTATTACGCACACTCAATCCCACGACCCTCCCTCACGAGTTCGTGTGTGCACGTGAATATGCATATGCAGATGCAGGTAAATGCAACGTAGACTTACCACATTTAAATACTTTAATCAATTTACTACTTCATGAAACCACGTAAGCACATAGTCACGCAAATTAGGCACTTAAAACGAGTTGTGTGTCGTAGTTGGACTTCTACTTACCTGTCGTCCAAGCTACGCGTACTTACTTCCTCGGGAATTTTCTACCGTTCGACCCTTTAATCATAAAAATATTGTCGTATCAGTACATTATCCAGCTTAGCTAATATTGAAATCGTTACACAATCGTACTATCTTGCTAATTTTCTAGGTCAGTCTATTTTATTCTCTGCCATGTTAGTATTTTATCGCGCCCTATGTATATAAAGCTCGGCGAAAGTTAAATTTGGGGACTTAATTTCGGCTGATTTCTTATGCTATTTAATTTGAATCGCCCGATTTGTATAAGCACGGATCTGCCCGATTTGAGGATTTCTCAAGCCTCTCAAATCGCCCGATTGGCTATGTTCCAAAATCGCATGCAAGTCGCCCGATTTGTCAAGCCCGAAAACTTAGTTTCGCCGTGTTAAATCAACATCGCGAATTGCCCGATTGGAAGTGTTGGTTAGCTGAAATCGCCGAAAATTCAATAAGATGGAATCGCCCGATTTGCATGTGTGAGGATGGTTTCGTCGCATGCTTATGTTCTTATTTACTTAATATTTCTTTAATTTACTTAATAGTTACTAGATCTAGACTTAGGGGTATGGAGTTGATTGGACAACTATATTTTTCCTCTCAAGTCAAGAAATCCTTACGTGTCTTCGGATTATTCAACTTTATCCAATTTTAATTGGTCAAATTTTCCACACCATGCAATCAAATCGGCCGATTCTGTTTAGAAATCACTCCACTCTATGTCTTGATTCCTATCTCTCGGTGAAAGCTAATATTATTATATTCAAATCGGCCGAACTGTCCATTATGGATTATCTAGGCTTCTCCATCATAATCGTCCGATTCCTTGTGAAATAGGTGTAGGTTTCGATCGAACTCTAGTACACACACATAATCGATCGATTGCTATTTAAATTGGCTGACCGAAACTTCATACTACAAATAGCACAATCGGCCGATTCATCATATAAATTAATATTCTATTCTGAACTCGGCTGCTCATCTATCGAAACTCATGATACCTGAAATTATTAATATATTCAGCTCACTCGAAGATCAGTCTTTCTATTAGAAATCAGCTTAGCATCTAAATTCAGCCGATAGCTCTCTCAACAGATTTTACGCTTTATACTCCATAAGTATAATTAAAAGGTTATCTCCAATACCTTGAGTACGAAGGTTTATACTGAAGTTAATATCAACTAATAAGAACCAACATTAAGTGAGATGCCCGAAACTACTTCCACTTAAGAGAAATAAATCCATCTTACATCTACTTTACCCGTAATTCACCTAGGTATCCAAAATTTCAGACTCAGTATTTCATCTACTCGTGTTGTTCTTCCTATTAGAAAGTAACTTCATTTTATTAATTTTCAAACATAATCCATACCAATCTATGCAACCTTGCTAATACGAATTTAAGCTTAACAATTAGGATTCTTCAATTACTTATCCCCCCGGAAAGTTCTATTAATTCTCATAAATATAATAAGTACAAGTCATGAATAAATTTACAAGTTACATGTGATATTCTACTTACCGAATGATTTGTACTTCCAAGTTGCGTAAGGTGTTCTTGAGTTCGGCCAAGCTTCTATCGGTATTTCCTTCTTCCTTTATTTTGGGTATTGGATTTTATGATGGCCTTTTCCTCTCTATTTCCTTCCTTATGTTCTTCTTTACGTAACATTTATTTAGTTTAGTTGATAAATACTAGATCTAGACTTAGGAGAATGGGAACTAGGGACAACTAGGTGCTTAGGCCAATGATTTATTTCCTTACGTTAAGAAATCCTTACTTGCCCCTTTTACTATTCAACGTAATATATATTGTGATTGGTCCAAGTCTTTTTTATTTTTTTTTTACAAGTTTCGATCAATCTTCATGTCCTCAATCGACCACTTTACATCTTATACACTTCAATTGGCCGATTCTTAAGTCAGCATGTCCTATCGCCCGATTTAGCTTCTAATTATTAACGAATTCTTATTAGAGTCGCCCGATTCAACACATTTACACGATGATTTTAACTTCTAAATGCATAGAAATCGGCCGATTCTAACTTGCTCAATTTAAGCTCGGCGATTTCTCATATGCATGCCACGTGTATTAATGATCAATAATTTCTTAAGTCCTTATAACACATAATCCTAATTCGTAGCACATTTAGGAAATTAAATCACACGGCCTGAAGTCATATAGACCCCAACTTAAGGGCACATAGTCGTACATGATTCACATAAGCATATATTGAGTACGGAATTAGACACGTAATTACTTAGGTCATATACGTAATTTATTGGCCCTAAAGACTTACGGGGAACCCGGGTGCTACAGTTTTCGCAGGAGGGGGAAAATTGAAGAGAGAAAGGCCACGAAAATTTAAAAAAAAAAGGCAAGTGGGAAGGAGAGACAAGGAAGTTTAGGGACACGCGTCCCTTCAAGGAAGTAATGTCTCTTTGCGAAAACGCAGGGGCTGTCCCGTAAAATTAAAGGTTGCGCGACTCAGCTAAGAGGAGTTGAAGATACAACTAGGAGGAATGCTCTCTTAGTAATACTCAGAGCTGTAATACTTAGCGTATTACAACTCAGAGTAGGGGACTTTTGGTCCAGCATTCCTCCTAACCTGATTAACTGCATAAAGTAACTTCTAGGACAATGAGGCAGGTAAGAGGGAGAGCTGGATACCATAGACCTTGTATGGAAAAAGACAGGTGCGGGCAAGGAAATCGTTGAGCGGGAAGTAGGAAGCAAGGCCGACCAAGGGACACGTGGAAGACAACGAGTGGCTGGCATTGTAGACAGAAAGGAGGCGCGCCAATTTGACAATAGTACACTTGCGACTGTTGTCTCTCCTAGGTTGTACCTGTAACTGCAGTCAAGTGGTACCAACAGGACGCCAGCTGGAAAGGAGAGACCAAACGGTATGGGGAAAAGAGAGAGATCAAAAAAAGGAGACTCCATATCCTTCGACACTTAGATATTTTTTCTCTTGAGTCATCTTCTTCACCATGAATGCACTGTAACGAGTGAAGTGAGCTCGAGTGTGTATTTCTTACCTGTGAATAGTGAATACTGTTTCCGCCGGCCTGTGGACGTAGGACACCTGCCCAAACCACGTAAAATATGTGTCTCTTTCGTTCTTTCCTTTACAACACTAAAATACCGATCCTAACACATACCAAGACATCAAGCCCAGTCCGTTTCACCCGTCAAACTCTATTTCCCGGACCAAATCTCGTTGGTCGGGGTCATACCCGCATCAACTATTATACGCGTTTAACTCTTACAAGCTCCAAATTGACTTCCGTAGTTACCCCGACAAATGTATCTGAAATTTCTCTTGCAAAAGTTTTCTATCTGTGAGATGTGACTAATTAGACAATAGTAGTGATAGGACCGTTGCATATTCGGAAATCAACCCATAATGACTTCCCCATGAGCCCAACCCAGTACCACTCAACAGAGGTTTATACAAGTCAATTTACAGTCGAATCTGAACATGTTATACCACATTTTGCTCCATGTCTCGGGAATTAGATAGAAAGAAGCTTAGGAAAAATATTTAACAAGTTTTCTCCAATTTCATATGAGATCCAGTGCGTTGGAATGTTTCATCACAAATGGTTTCCAAGTGCAGAACTACTGATCAAAGGAAAAGGACCATCGATTGCTAGTAAATACGTGCATATTGTCCATTTCTGAATTAAATATGGATCAAAAGAGGTTGCCACCTGATTCTCCTATGCATAAATTGTTTTTTTTTTCATATACTCGTATAATGTTCTTTTATCTCCCATATTCTAGTAAGTAAATTATGTTCACATTCAAAGAAGGTTTTTCCATCGAACTTTGAATTTTATACAATTCTAATCGATTGCCTAAGGATTGAAGTCTAGGATCATAGAGTTGATAATCTAGGGTCCTAACAGTCCTGACATCAGATCACTTGATTAATAGAATACCATCGACTTTGATGGAGAATATATAGTTGAATGAAATATTTTTTTAAAAGAAAGTACGATGGTATTAATGTTCTTAATTGTCTATCCTATGCTTAATCAATGCCACCAAAGTTTTAAGATTGTTAGTAGAAACTGAAAGCGCATAATCATTGAATATCCATATGGATTTAGTTACACGTGAGTATTCTGTATAGATGTTAAGTTCTATGAAAAAAAAAAATAATTTTCTGTCTAACCAGCCTAGTAATGCGGTGACCCTTGATTTGATGAACATAGAAGATGGGACAAGGGGTGGCAAAGGGCCGATGAAGGGTGTTAGTTAGATCACCTAAAGATGCAATTGTCGATGACTTATTGTGCGTTGAGGGATGTCGTGCGATATGGAACAACCCCACCATGAGAATGTGCTTTGTCAATGATTGGAAGATGGCAAGCATGTTGTGCTTTTGAGCTCGGTTGTAAAAATGGGTTAAACCTCGTGATTTTGTTCCGATACTTTGTGAATTAAATCCATATGAGAATTAATTGACCCAGTCGTCTTCACACTCCGTAATGTAACAGATTGTATAAATTGTGAAAGTTTTTATGTGTGAGAGAGAGAGAGAGAGAGAGAGAGATAAGATCTTGATAGCAGTGACAACGTGCCCTGAGTCTATAAGTTGTTGACAACTCATGATGACATGATGCAAAAATAAGGAGATAACGCTAATAGAACTTGAGTCATGAATAATATTCTTCCACGATAAAGAAAAGCATAGGGAGCCAATGCGTATATACAAAGTCAAGTACATGTCCGATGGAAGTGTAAAACAACACAAAATAATACTTGTGATATTTCACAATAATATGGTGGAATGAATTGACTATGACGAAAGAATTTGCTCATATAGCTAAATAATGACGGTTCCGTTTTTTTTACGAAAGTTGCTCTTAAAAATTGTTTTATACATGAAATGGATGGAATAAATGAACGACATAATGTTCTTCTTTACAGGGGGACTTCAGGTAAACAAGAAAGAACCCCCAAGTTTAAAAAAAATCTTAATATGATGTGCATGCTGGAAAAAGTCACTATGTGGTTTAAAATAAGCCCCTCAGTGTTAGTTTGAAATATTATCCACGTCTTTGATGATTGTGCGTTATACGAAATCCATTCTAATTATTCTTGTTTAGGTAGTGGAAAAGAAAGCCCCAAATCTACTTGTTACTGATGACTTGATTGTTGTTGTGAATGATAAAAGCGGCATTGAAACGGCTAAAATTTTCATATGTGGAAGTTTATCGAAATGCTTCATAGGGATAGAGAGGTAGTATAAAATTCGAACGAATATTACATTGCCACCGAAAATATGAACTCAAAATACTTTCTGACGCAAGATCAAAGTCACAGCCCTGCACTTGCTATAAACATTTTCGAATCCAACACTATGCAAGCATCCAGATTGATTGCTATTTTGTCACATCACCTTATGGTTGCATATTTGGTTCATCTTTTGTCTAAGTTCATACAAAAACTGATAACATAATAATTTACAGTAATTTTATGCCACGTGTTATTTATCGTTATGTCTCCGAAAGGCTTAGAATATCCTATTATTACACTTATATTGATATTCTACAGATACCTAAGCAAAATGAATCATACGGGAATATTTGTATGTTAGGTGGATTACCCTCAACCGTCCCGCGATATGGACTCGCACAAAGATATGAAGTCTAGGCCCAACAACATGTTATCTGAAAATTGGTACTAGGACCCGCAAGCTAACAAGTGTGTGAGAAGTTAATCACAGCCGAAGACTCACACGAGGCTTGCAGCTGAAATTCAAACACCAAAGCGCATCACAATCGATGGCATCTCTGTACTAGGCTGTTAGGAATATTTTTAAATTGTCCAAAAATATTTATTACGAATCTTTTTGTTTCATTATTGTAAGACCCGTAAAAATTCAATAGGGGGATAGAATGTAATTAATTTTGTACGCATTCGAATTAACGAAAATAGACTTGGACGTGCTCGAAAAGGGATTTTCGACCAAGAGAGATCCGGCCCAACCTAATGAACAATTGTCCAATAAATAATAAGATCAACCCAATATTTGAAGTCCAACTAAATTAACAAAAGAGGCCCAATAAATAATATAGACTAAATTAATTGTAGGGCCAAACTAAATAATTGAGGGCCCAAGTGGGAGCAACTAAGAAAAGGCCCAATGAACCCAAAAGAGATATTTTCCTCCTTTTAAGGAAAGTGGTGCATGGGCCTCCTTAACCTATGATTAGACCTATGTTAAAATAATCATTAGTCAACCCAAGAATGTGGGATGTTTTTGCAAGGAAAAGTGTTAGGTCCCTAGATTAACAACTCTACGATCCTAGGCTAGAAACCATAGCAATTCGATCGTTTAAATGATCAATTGAATTCGATCGAAAAACTCAAAATAATAGCACGAGAGAGAATTCAATTAGATTGAGAAAGTTACTGTTGTTTCTCTCTCTAGAAATCGATTTACAAGCCCTTCGGATCAATTCTCTAAACTTTCTCTATTCAGCTCAATTCATTTACAAGTATTTATACCAACAATCTTGGTATAAATATCTAACTAGTCCTTAATCTAAAGACTAATATAAGTAAAGCTCCTAGTTACAATGACAACTAATGAAATCAAGCACAATTACAAATGATATTCTACATTCTCCCCCTTTGTGCTTGATTGCGTCTCCGCCCTGTTCGTCCTTGTCGGGCATAGTACGATCCGTGCAAGCCCAGCGCATGCTCGTACTCCCTAACGGTCTCCCTGAGCTTCAGGCGCTCCTCGATGTCATCCAACAATTCCATCAGGAGCGACTGTTCTCTCACAAATCGGTGGATCCTCAGCATCGTGTCTCTATTTATCTCTTCCAACCTCTTTTCGATATTTCGCCTGACGATCTTGAGGGTTCCGTCGCAAAACTTGTGAATTTCTGTCTTCAGCATCATCCTGGTCTTCTTGGCAATTGGATTGTTGTAGGTGATGCCGGTGCCAGAGCTGATGTGTATGTGATTGCTTGGAAGTCTCTCGATCTCAGGTTCTTTGAGGAGTGGTTCGGCCATGTTGACCTTCTTCATATTGCTCTCAAGCGCCATTTGAAGGTCGTGAGCGGCGAAGTATTTGACTTGTCGCATCATGAACCGAAAGAGCCCTTCGAGGCCTTCTTTCTTGATGAAGCCCTGAGGACCTTTGTACTTCTCCACGTATAGCTGATAAAGACGGTAGACTTCATCGGCAGGGAGGTACGGCAGGTCGCTCTCGCTCAGTTCCTCTCGGGTCCTGTCCACTCGTTCGATGATGTAGTGAGGTGTTGGAAGTCCTCATTTGGAACAGTAGACACTGAAGAGTTGGAAAATTGGGGAGAGTTCCCTGAAGTGACTCTTCAGTCGATTCTTCGGGATCCCCAGCCTCACGTCCGGTCCTAGTTGGGTCAGCATCCACAGATACGTCATTCTCTTCTGCTGATCCCAGTGAGAGATCCCTCTCAGCTCGAACTCATCCGGCTTCTTGATCCGATCCGGTGACCTTCAAATGTTTTCCCTGACTTCTTCAAGGAAAGGTATCTCTATGTGAATATTCTCCCACGGCGTGTCGATCCGAACGGTCCCTGGCATCTGTCTTGTAGGGGAGGCCGCTCGCTGTGCGATCAACTCCGGTAGCCTTGGGATTTCATTTTGGTAGACTACACCTTCTTGAAGTTCGTCGTCTTCAATGATCACGAGGTCCACGGATGCTTGTTGTAAGAAGTGGCGTACGTCCTGAAGCCGTTGTCTCTAATGCTCCTCGGGCATGGAATGGGTCATCCACTGGCCTTCGAAGATGTACTTGTCTAATACTTCGTGTGGATTGACTCCATGTCCAGAGGGTCCCGGTTGGTCTGGAGCGACGGAGGGAGTAGCTTGGGTAGCTGCCAGAGCTACAAGCATTGCAACGCTTGCTTCTTCTTCCGGAAGCAAGGGGCTTGAATAGATCAGCGGTGTGGGCGGAGGCGTCCTAAGGTGAAAGGTTGGTGGGTCGATATGTGGTAGAGTGGCTGTGCGGTGCGTGGTTTGGGTAGTTTGGGTGGTTTGGGTTTCACCAGCTCCAGCGCTTGTCCGCGTAGCGCCCGAGCCTTGTCCTTGGCCGGTTGTAGATGTCCTCGGCCTCTTCTCCCCCTCATGATGGTCCTGATCGTCAGGATCGTCATGTCTGCATCGGGAATGGGAGCTTTCGCCTCGGCAGGTATCAGTCGGTGGCTCAGGATGATCCACCAATCGCCGATAGAGGGATTCTTTGTGAGGCGATCGGATGGACAGGCCTATCAAACGGGCGAGGAGAATGTCGTGGAGCTCGGTGATGGGGATGGTGTATGGGTTGATGAGGATGGAGGAAGTGGCTAGAGGGTCGGTGGGCGTGGGTTGTGGAGGTGTGGGTGGGTTTGTGACGAAGGGCCTTCAGAGGCAGGTGCTTTCCCGGTATCTCTTCGGGATGCCTCGAGAGCTTGAAGTACTCTCTCCGTGATCTTGTCTTCAATAGACTGTACGGCGGCAGAGAGAGCGGCCTGGAACTGCTCGTTCGTCACAAAGGGTGTGGACGCCTCCATGGATGGACCAGGACGACTGATGTCGCCTGTTATCAACCCTTGAGTAGACACCGACTCTTGTGGGTTGGCTCACAGTCACTTGAGGTTGTGACTGTATGACACTTCCACCCAATCCTCGAGTCGAATCCAGAGGATTCGCCTCTATGGGTGTTAAGGCATGCTCAGGTTGCGCCTGCGAACCAGACACCACGGGAGTTTGTTGCGGCTCAAGATTGAGCGAAGAAGTGCCAACAACACTTGTCGATGTGGGCAGCGTAGTATCTGGTGCGGCAGTGACGGCCGAGAAGAGAGACTCCAGCTGAATGCTTAGTCTTCTAGGAGTCCTCCTTATCAGGCTTATTCCTCATCAGACTCTGTATCAGACGGGGTGGCCGTGTGAGAAGTGAGGTCACGATTGACGTCCTCCAGTGCCTAATCCGTCACCGGTGGAAGAGAGCTTTGCCCCATTTCAGTTTCGGGCTGTGCTTCTTGTTGAAGAACCTCCTCAAAAGTTTCTTCGAGCACGCCAACATGTATGGGCACTTCCACTTGTAATTTGAGTGCAGGAGCCTCGAGCGCCATCTCGGTAGCCACGACGTCTATCAAAGTACCTTCTACATCGGGCATTGGCTCTTCGACCAAGGGAGGCTCCTGTTGAAGCGCCTGAGCGGCAACATCGATCATCGTGTCGTCAGGGCTTGGTTGGTGTTGGGGAGGGCTCACATGGTGATCTGTTGGGGGCTCTCTAATCATTGCTTCCATTAAGTTGTGCTCCCGGCAGAACCTCTGATACTCAGCTCCCGCGGGGTCGGCGAGCCTGAGTAAGCTGAGTGGAGTTGGCATCGACGGTTGGTCCAGGTCCGTGAGCCGTGGGTTGTGGAAAAACTTAAGCCTTGGCGGCTAGTAGTTTCCACCAGGAGGTAGCTGAGGAATGTTCTATGCATGTAGCTCCATGAACTCCCTGATGATTACGTTGAACCAGCGAGCATAGGGCACGTTCTTTGACATTCGGTTCTCCTTCAGCCGAATCTGTTCAGCTAGATCGTTCCAGATCAGCTGTGCAAAGTCGTAGTTTCTGGCAAAGGTGAGGATTTGAAAGATCCGCAGTATGTTGCCGTTGCCCTTGTCGAATCCAGCGTGTTTGGGTGATAGACACTTGTTCACTATGCCAAACAGTGTCTTCCAGGGGTGAGGGATACCGCTGCTCTGGACCTGAGCTAATCTTGTAAGCAGCGGTTGGTATCCCACGTGCATGAAGTCCTGAATCATCTCAGCGTCGGTCGGGAGGGGGTCGTAGTTGTCGTGGTGGGGCAAGTCCAGCATCATCCCGAACTGGCTCTTGCTCATAAGAATATGCCGCGTCCCGAGTTTTGTAGTGAAGGAGAATGCTCCATTTGCTACAACTCCTTGTATATATCCCCAGAATTGCTGGAGATAGACCATCGGCACTGAGGCGTGACCGTCAGCGTGTGCCAAATGGGGTGACCTCTGAGGATGGATACGATGATCTCGTCCGGGCACCGAAATGTGTCCAGATTGAGCTGAAAGTTCGTATCCTGAACCTTCACGTACATATTGTGATCATATATATGGTTGTATCTTGGGTAGCGGTCCATCTGAAATATAAGATATATAAAAGTTCATTAGTTCAATTTTATTTTTTAGTCGAAATATGAATAAATTTCATCAAACTATAGTAATATTGCAAATAATAGCATGTTCGATGAATTTTGAATTGAAATCATATCAAATGCATAGTGTATGTTCAATTTTAAAAATCGTGATGGCATGAATGTAATTTTGAAGGAAATAGTTGTCGCGTGAAAATTGGTTCGAAATTTCGCTAAATGTTAAATCAGTAAGTCACTGTTTATGCCGAGAAAATTTTCGCCTCGAGAAAATTGAATTTCAATTTGATTTCATATACACTGATTTCAATGGAAAGGTTTCCGTGTAATTTTCGATCGAGAAAATTTTATTCGCTAGCGTTCGCTACAGTGTAAAAGACTTAGGAAAAAAATTTATAAGTGTTGAGTTTGAAATTGAAACTGTAGTCGATCAATTTTACGATCGAGAAAAATTCCGTGTAAATTCACGATCGAGAAATTATTTCTTAGGTAAATTTACTGTCGAGAAATTTTCTTCGATTGAATAAAATTTTCCGATTTGAAAATTTGTCGAGCGATATGTGATTTTCGATTGTAAGTAAAAATTTTCGCGGCGAAATATTTTTATCGAGAAATTGGTCAACAACGAAACTAAGTCAATAGTCGAGAAATTTTTAGATCAATTTATTCTAAGAGGCGAATTTTACGATCGAAAAAGTTAAGCATTGAAAACTAAATTTCTCGCTGCTAACATTTTTGCGACCGAAATGAAGTGAAATCGAAAATTTAATTTTGCGATGGTAAGTTTAACGCTCGATTTGAATTTGCATCTAAATTATCTATTCAGTGCATAAGTTTTTCGCTCGCAGAAAATTGTAATTGGATTTTTCGATGGTAAGTTTAACGGTCAAAATCTTTTCGTGATGACTTAAATCAAAATTTTGCGATCGAAAACTTAAATCGACACAAATAATATCTCGATTGAATTGAAATCCAATTAAGATAATTTGCGATCGACAAAGTTCTTCGACAGCTTCAAAACATCAAAATACCCAGTTTCATCGAAACTTATTTTATCATCACAGATGGAAATTTTCCAATGACTTATGCTGTCTGTTTCATCAAAAACATCGAATCTATCTAAACAGCAGGCATTTAACTCAGAAAATCCAAGAAGCATGCCTAAGTTTATTGAAACAGTATGCGTTTAAATGATTTTGAAGAACAGTCGAAAAATCATAACTGAACGTGCGAAAAACTACAAATGTAAATGCAAATCAAGTTATAACATTCGCAATCGTTAACCGAATCGAATTTCTACCTTAAGCAGACGATTTGAAGTGAAAATTAGAAGATTTTTGAAGAATTTTGTATCGTCTGAGAAAGTTTTGGGTGAGAGAATTTCTGTCGATTAGGTTTTGCGTGAAAAAAAGTTTTTCGACTGACAAAAGTGAACTTTTAATAACTCGCTGTAAATCAATGTTGGATTTGCGATTGGACGTTTTGCGATTAAATGGATCAGGCCCATTACTATTTGCGCTCGAGAAACTTTTGATTCGAAAATTGCTTCTCAATTCAAATTTTTGAGATCGCAAATTATCGCGGCAATCAAAATCGTTTCCAACACTGTTTACGATCGAGAAACTTTAGATTGCGAATTAATTCAAATATCCAGTTTCTCGATAGTAAGTTCTTCTAAAGAATTTCAAATTGACCCCTATTTCAAATAAAACCCATTATATGGCTCCCTCTTAGTAATTAAAATAAATGCAATTAACTCCCTGTATTTTCCGTGTAGTAACATCTAGCTCCCCTGGCAGAAGTTTTAAAAATCTGTACCACTTAGAGATAAACGTTAGTAATGGAGTTAATCAACAATTATTTTTGGCAATGTTATTTGTGAAATATCTGGTTTTGTGTCTAGCTCCTCTTTTTGTAGTGTCGACGTCTCACTCCTTGAGTTTGAAAGATCTGAAATACTCAGAGATAAACGTCAAAATATTTGGAGCTAAACCACGATTTTTATACTTGCTCCCCCTCAAATGATGCACAAGAATTAACTAATTATGCAAGCATATTAAATCAATTCAAGTCACGAGCATAAAAACACACAAATTTACCAAGTAAGTACGTGTACATGGTCCCCGAAAACATGTACTTCAAAATATTGTGCAAGAGTTAGAGCATAGAAAAACTTATCGCATTTAAACAATTCAGTACCAATGCAATCTAAAATTGCATTTAGAATGTGCGATGTACTAAAGAAATTCGCATTTATTCAATTCAACGCATATGAAACATAACATTTCATGTCAAAATGTGCGAAGTATATATATATATATATAATTTTTTCGTATTTTACTATTATTATAGTATGGGGTCAGATTATTTTGCTCGATCAATTGTCAAGCCTAAAATTTTACGAGACATTTGAAAGAGAAAATGCCGTCAAGTCTTGTCGTCAAACTAAAGTCCTAAGTTCATAGACTGCTCCATTTCGACAACTCTCACAAGGTTCGCTCTTGCTCTCAATAATTTCTATCTTGGGATTTTTACATTATTATCACTCAAGTCAACACAAGCAGTTTCAAGTCAATTTACCTGTGATCGAGGTGTGTTTAATCATTTCACCCAAGCGAGAGACCGTCGATTGGAATCAAAGGGGCGTAAAAGTTTTAGTTTGGGTAGGACTAAGAAGGGAAGGAATTTAGAGGAAAGTGAGCTTATCTCTTCGTCATCTTCCAATTCTATGTCTGTCTCCTTTCGTTTCGGCATCTTTCTTCTTTTCTCCCTCATTTACTATCCCTTAATGAGCTATGCTCAAGCTGAAGCTCCGCTGAGGCTATAGGAGATTATCGTAGGCGAAGTTCTTCTTGTTGATTCTCGGGCCGATACCGTGTTCCTCTTCTCTTAATCCCTAGAGAGGTTTCCGAGATTATCTTTTTGGCAAAGTTCACGGTTATGGAATTCGTACCCGAGGCTGCGCTCCTCTTCTCGTTTCCCGATATAAGACTGGATTATCGTTGGAGAAGTTCACTTCGTGGTGCTCCTCTTCCAGCCGTTCTGACGAGCGTACGAGATTATTGTTGGAGAAGTTCGCAGCAGGAACCATGCCACTTTCTACAAGGAAGTCGGAAGGCCAATTCCTTTGGTTTTTGCGCGTTGAGCAATGCCTTCTTTTGTCATCATCCTACTTTTCTTTTGTTATCTCCCCCTCCTTTTCTCGTTTGAACAACCATTCAAAGAATATAGAATTCGGTTGAAGGCTGAAAATGGGTTTCAAATGAAGAAAAGGACGTCGGAGAAGGCTCAAAGTGGATGACTAGGGGCTAATGTGAGGGAAAAATTATATAAGGCCGAGTGAGGAATATCCTAAGCTCCCTTATCATTTTCCTAACGATCTGACGCAAGGTGAGTATGAAACCAAGAATCACTAGGTAAGACAAGTAATTGATGTGTGACTCACTCGAGAAGTAGATCCAAAGAAAGGAAAAAGGAACAAGGCTTGAATCCTCACGCATGTAGAGTGACTTTGTGTCTAGTGGAACAATCAACTGACCTTTTAGACACAAGAATGCGACTTAGACTGACAAAATTTAAGCAATCAAATCGATCGCATGTCGGGGTAAAATTCATGGTGACTTTAGATCAAAGCATCCTAAAGGATTTCGTCATACTCCATTATATTATATAGGGGCGGTAGACAGGTCGGGTTGGATTACCTTCGGGTTCAACCCGTTTAATAAACGGGTTGAAAACTTCAACCCTGACCTGACCTGGTTACTTAAACAGGTTGAAAAATCAGACTCAAACCCAACATGCTTTAACACTAACCCAACCCGCCAACCCGTTTAAAATTAAAAAAGAAAAAAAAAAGAAAATAACAAAATTGACAGAATTATAAAATTCAAATTAAACAAAAAAAAGAACTAATCAACGTTTTTCTAAAAACATCATCATAAATCATAATTAAGAGACAATTAAAGTTCCAAACAACAAAAGTCTCAATAAGTAAATACCAAGCAAATTATTTCATGGCCAACTAGAATTAACCGAAGCCGATGATATTTGACTCGAACACTCAACCATACCCTCTTCCATTTGATCTCCCAGCCTTATATTCTTGACATCTTCACATAATTCATTGAGCATCGGAATAGGATCCATTTTGCTAAAAAAAATCAAATGAAATCAAATGATTGTATATGAAAAAAGGCGAAAATATAAACTAACACCTCATATACTAATCATTTTATTTTATTTATATTAATAATATTTTAATAATATATATTATTCGGGTTAAATGGGTTGATAAACGGGTTGACTTCGAGTTGAAAATCCGAACCCTGACCTGACACACTTAATAATTGGGTTGGGTTTACCCATTTACATAAACAGGTCAAAAATGCTAATCCGAACCTGCTATTTTCAGGTACGGTTCGTGTCAGATTGGCGGATCGGGTCGATTTTTAACAGCCCTAATATTATACATATATGTATATTTTATTTTTTATTTTTTTAATTATTATTTATGTTTTTTATTACGCAAGATAAGGACAAATAAGCATAGAAAACACATAAAATAGAGCAGGTGATAGCACAGAAGATCAGGTAATACACGTATTATGGAAGATTCCGCATGCCTAATTTTCCGACAAGGAATTGGAATCGTTTCTCATCCAAGGCCTTGGTGAAAATGTCGGCCAGTTGAAACTCCGTGTTCACAAAGTACATCTCTATCGTGCCTTTTTCTACGTGATCTTTGATAAAATGATATGTCTATGTGTTTGTGCGTGAATATGAACAGGATTGCAAGTAATGGCAATTGCACTCTGACTATCACTATATATGGGTATATTAGTTAGATTGTACCCATAGTCGCGAAGCTGTGTCCGCATCCACAGCATCTGTGAGCAACAGCTGGCGGCAGCTACGTATTCTGCTTCTGCCGTCGAAGTGGGCACACAGTTCTGCTTTTTTGGATGACCAGCAGACCAGCTTTTTGCCTAGAAATTGAGCGCCACCGGACGTGCTTTTCCTGTCCATTCGGCAACCTGCATAGTCAGCATCAGTGTAGCCGATAAGTTTGAAATTCGCACCCTTTGGATACCATAGGCCAGGGGTAGAGGTGCCCTTAAGGTAGCGAAGAATTCATTTGACCGCGAGCATATGGGATTCTTCGGGTTCGGCTTGAAAACGGGCACACAAGCAGGTGGCAAACATAATATCTGGCCGGCTCGAAGTGAGGTAGAGAAGAGATCCAATGATACCGCGATATAGTGTGATGTCGACCGATTTACCAGAGGGATCGGCATCCAACTTGCAGCTTGGTGACATAGGAGTGCTGAGAGGCTTGCTCTGGTCTTGATGAAACTTCTTCGGAATATCCTTGATGTATTTTGTTTGACTGATGAAAATTCCATCATTGGGCTGACCTGAAGGCCTAAGAAAAATTGCATCTCTCCAAACTTCTTGCAGAGCCGAGGATTTGTTGATCCGAAGATGATGTCGTCGACGTATACTTGGAAGACCATCAGATCTTTGTCATGCCATTTAATAAAGAGGGTTGTGTCTATCGTTCCTCGTATGAATCCAGACTTCACGAGGAAATCACTCAGGACATCGTACCAATCACGTGGGGCTTGTTATAGTCCATAGAGAGCTTTGTCCAAATGATAGACGTGATCGGGATGTTCTTGATCAACGAAACCTTCCGGCTGAGCGACGTAGACTTCTTCTTTTAATACGCCGTTGAGAAAGCGGTTTTAACATCCATCTGATAGACTTTGAAGTCTTTTTGAGCCGCATAAGCCAGCAGGAGGCGGATAGCTTCGATACGGGCAACAGGAGCATAAGTCTCGTCGTAGTCGATGCCTTCATGTTGGTTGTATCCCTTAGCTACTAGCCTTGCTTTGTTCCGGATCACTTCACCATCTTCATTTTTCTTATTCTTGAAAACCCATTTAGTTCTGACCACTGTTTTCCCATGTGGAGGGGGTACCAAGGTCCACACTTGAAGACGTTCGAATTGATTAATTTCCTCTTGCATTGCAATTGTCCAATCCGGGTCTCGAAGTGCGTCTGCTACTTTGGTAGGCTCGTTTTGGCTCAGGAAGCAACTGAAAAGACTGTGTTGACGACGTGTCCTCACACCATCAGAAGGATCGCCAATTATCTGATCGATCGGGTGACCTCTAGTCCACTTGCGCTCATGAGGCAAGGCTGGAGCAGATGCGTCAGCCATCTGTGGATCTAGATTGCCTATAGTCTCCGATTGATCATTTGTCTGAGAAAGTTCCAATTCTGCACTTGGATCGATCGTCTCTGATGATACTTCCTCGAGGACCAGTGTAGGTTCTTTGGTATTCTGTGGCAAATCTCAATCGGGTGGGTAGAGGTGTGAGATGAACTTGGTACGTCGGTCTCGAACGGTGGAGAATCCACTGTAGGTGCAGTGGTGCATGATCGATGTACTGGTTCGAAGAGAGAATCCAAATCGTCTATTGCAAGTCTCGTTGCTTCGTCTGACATTGACTTTGATGTTGTTGCCATCTTTTGTTGGTTTTGTGCCAACACACCAGTGATTACGGGTTCTGAAATGTTGTCTTTAAAAGCCATCGGGTTGAGCACGGGTCCTGGACTGAGTTGACCAGAAGCCATCTCTGCCACTTCGTAAAAATTTGAAGTTGAAGAATACCCGACAATTGTAGCTTTGAATGCTTTAGGGTCGAACTTTGCACGTTGTTCTCGGTCGTTCGCCACAAAGCACTTGCACCCGAAGACTTGTTTTGAACCGTTTGTGAACCACCATCCTGTTTTGAGTAAAACAAGCGGTATTGACTGCTTCAGCCCATGGAAAGTGTGGAAGTCCTGACTGGATCAGTATTGTACGAGCGGCTTCCACTAGTGTTCGATTTTTCCTTTCGACGACTGTAATACCCCGTAAAATTTAATACGGGGTTTACTATAATTAGCAGTGTAATAGTGTAATTAGAAACTATTAAGGAAGAATTCAAAATGTTGAACTCTCAAGACGATGTGTAGTTACGAGTGTTTGTTAAGTACATTGAACTTAGAAAATATTTGTTAAAGTTATTCATCGTAATTATTAGTATTATAATATGAATATTATAATATGAAATAACGTAAAGAGTATCATAGTAAATATACTACACATACATGTAAGTATCCCACAATAAACATTTTTAGCTGCATGTGTGATTATTAGAATTTAATCCTTCTAATAAAAAATTAATAATAATAATAATAATAATAATAGTAATTACTAATACATTATATATATATATATATTATATTATTGTGATGATTAATATTTTATAAGTAAATTATTGTATGAGAGTGAAGTTTACCTAACCTGAGGAAAATTTTCGTTACGTATCATAAAGCTTAGCTATAACTAAAATGATATATACTACAAACCTATCATCATCCACGTTGTCTAATAAGTGACAATATGGAAATGTTCACAAACACATCAATATCAATGTGTGGTATGATAGCTCATCAAAAGACTTTACACATGGGGGAACATTTATGTTAGTGTTGAGAATTAACTAATTCACAAATCATAATGTAATTGCTATATGAAGTTAGGTGTGTAAATTGACGTTTACATATGTATATAATAATATTAATCCATTAAACAAATTGAAGCACAAGTAAACGTTGGCCATATGTAATTGCTAAGTATGACTCATCGAAGTGTCTTAATAGTAAACATGCTCATCTAACACTTATGTATATGTTTATATAAAACGTCCTACCTGTATGAACATTGATGGGAATGACTTGAAATAAAAAGAGAACGAAACTACAACCAAGAACCGACTGCTCGAGAGAATCAACTTCAACTACGAATTTAAAACTATGAGATTTTATCTGTCAAAGCTACGGATGTGAGGTAGGTGAAAATATTCATCTACAACACGTAAATCGTATGTATTATGTTTTAATGCCTTATATGGATATGCAATTATTTCTGTGAAGTTTCAAAGTGTTTATGTGATTACACATAAACTAGGTTCTGCTATTTTGAAATATGTTATGTGACTATTGGGTGCTTAAGATGATTCGTATGATTTAATACATGTTTAAGGTGAAAATTCTCACCTATAATATGTAAAATCCATGTATTAGACAAGTAAATGTTGTTCAAATATTTTATGTCATACAAATGATTTTTGTGTAGTTTTGGGAATGCTTATGTGATTTATCTAATGATTATGTGCTCAAATGAACTTGCGTGATTTATTTAAATTTACAGTATGAAGAGTTTGTGTATTGGAACGGTTTTTCATAATAGAGCTATTGTTAGAATAACTAAATGTCAGAGTTGTACAATAGTTGTTATGTCAGCATTACATGTGAATTACGAGACTTAAAGTGAAAATTATGTGAAGTGTTTTAGTGGCTTAGGTAATTTTGTACGTGAATATTTATATATCATATATTATATGTTGGGTGAAATATATGATGTTTTCGTAACCATAATTGTTAGGATCAGACTTTGGTAGCTATGTTAAGTGCATGATTCGAACAATGATTGAGACATTTTATTAAAGGTGGGTAGGTATTATTTATGGTTCGATTCATTTTTAAGTATAGGAAGTTTTTTTTTCGGTGTTAAACAATCCCATGTAGCACTTCGGCTTTCTGATTTACAATAGTGATAATGATTAAATTATTGAGTGGGTGTTATTATTTGATGTCTTGGTGACCCTACATATTGGATAAAATTTACGGATTCTGAATAAGCCTTGTTACGTGCATATTGGTGTTTATAGAGTTGTTTCGATATTAGAATCATGATTAAAACCCTTTAAGTATTTTTAGTGCGTGTTGTTTTGGAAATCGAATTATTTTAGGATACGATAGTGTTGGACTTAGAATGGATTTTATTATGGATATATGAACCTTCGGTGAATTAGGGTTTTCGAGAAAAATCAAGGCTGTGATAAATTAAGAGTTCCGTAGTATTGAATTTGTGGGACTTAGGTACTGAGTGTGATAATTTTCAGTAAACTAAAGGTTTTGGGATGTTAGGAGTTTCAGTAATTAATTATTTTTCAACGGCAAGGAATTTCGGTATTTTTAGGGTTTTAGATTTAATCATTTTTGAGAAAATATATTCTCGGAAATTATGGGTAGATAGTTCTACTTGTGAACTGAGTTAGAATTTTCGGGTGAATTATCTTTAAGGAAATTAGGGAAATATTCTTAAAGAATTTTGAGAAAATTATTATTAGTGAATTACGGGGTGAGCGGAATATTTTCGAGGAAAATATTTATTTATTTTTTTATGTAATATTGTTTTTCTATTTGCACTACATAGCATGTGTACGAGACGTCAGGGTGAGGAAGAGTTGACCGTGTAGGCACGGTGATACCTTACGGTATCGGCGCGAGGCGCATGGGGGTAGATGTGACCGATTTTGGTCGTCGACTCGTAGTGGAGTCTGAGGGTAGTACTAGAGCACCTGACATTATTGTCGAGGCCATGTTGTATGAGATATGAGATGGTCTGGTTGGTGAAAGTAGCGACCTGGTAGCGGTTGCTCAGTGAGGACGCTACCAGCGTAGGCATCGCCGGGGCAAGAAGAACGACTCGGGAAAGAGCTACATGTGAGACAGTGTATATTACTACCCGAGAGCCGATTTCCTGACCCCTTCCTTAAATGGGTTGCGCGAGGTGCCTAGTTCTATACCTGTGGGCCCAGTTGAGGTGAGACCTATAGTAGAGATGAGATCTAGGTTGAGACGAGGTCTAATAGTCGGAGTAGCGTGTATTGCATGGTGAGGTTAGAACACTTTCATATGAGATATGGAAGTGTTGGTATCGAGGTTGAGTATGGGTTGAGTGCACGTTACTTGTCATGCATTATTTCACCTACTGAGCAATAGCTCAGGGTTTTTTTCGTGTTGTAGGTACTGAGTCCGACGTCGAGGTGCGTCGCGACTAGGCTGGCTGATGCGGTACTCCACGGACTTTTGAGGGCGAAGCTGTACATGGATGAAGACCTGTGGAGCGACATTAGGGTTTTGTCGTGTTTTGGGACATTAGGTGAAAATATTCATTTATATAAATAAGGGGTTACGATCTTTGTAATATATGATGTTCGCGGAACGTGTGTATGCTTGTAATATATTATGTTTTAAAGAAAAAGTTTTAGTTAGACGGGTCTTCCGCGACTTACGTTGCGAAAATCCGCCATAATTACTATTAGAAAGTGAGGGTCGTTACAGGTGGTATCAGAGCTTAGGATATAGATTCTGTAGACTGTCCATGTACGGCCGCTCAAAAGCCTGGAGGATCAGCCTTGCTTGTAAGTTTTACGATTTACTGTGACTAAATGTGAAAGTGATATGTTTGCTTACGTGACTACTTATAGATAATTGTGATAAAATGCCGAGAACCCGTAGCGAGTACGTAGGCAATTCGAGCCATGGGGACGAACCAGAGGTCCCTGCAAATGAACGCGACTCGACCATTATAAGACTTACAGAATTGATCCAGCGACAGTCGGATCAGATCAACGAACTTATCCATCACCGGGGTTCTTCCGAACATCAACCACCTCCTCAGCCTGAACGTATTGAGATCATCGGGCAACGATTCCGGAAATTGAACCCTCCTACCTTTGAGGACGCCATCGATCCCACTATGGCCGATGATTGGTTGCGCACAGTAGAAGATATGTTTCTGTATGGTCGGGTTCCAGAAAATGAACAAGTGCTATGTGCAATTTCCATGCTCCGGGGAAATGCAAGGTTTGGTGGGATACCATCAAAATCTTAGAGGACCCAATAGCTATGCCGTGGGAAAGATTCAAGGAATTATTTCGCGACAAATATTTTACGACCCACGATCGAACTCGGAAAATGAACGAGTTCATAAACCTCAAACAGGGTGACAAGTCTATTGCGGAATATATCCGCAAATTTGAGGAATTGTCCCGTTTCGCACCACACATGGTGGCGACTAATGCTTTGAAGATAGATCGATTCCAGGTAGGTCTCAAACCCGAGATCTACCGAGACGTTAGCATGTCAGGAACACGAGATGTGACATTCGCTCAAGTGGCAGAACGAGCGCTTATTGCAGAACAAGCGGAGGCCCAAATTCTAGAAGCGCGAGAGGCGAAGAGAAGAAATGAGAATCAGCACGGAAATGGGGGAAATAGGAAGCGCCAAAATTTCGAAACGAGCCTCACTAACAATCGAAACCTTCGGCCAGGACGACAGAATGGACAACCTAGGCCTAATCCAGTACCAATTAATGCCCATGTCCAAACATTGAACCCTGCCCCACGATGTCAACAGTGTGGGCGCTTTCACACCGGCATTTGTTATGGCCCAAGACAAAGACCAGTGAATCAATGTTTCCGATGTGGTAAGTCGGGGCATTTCGCTCGCGACTGTCGGGTCAACTTATATCCTATTCCACAAGAGCCGGCGCGACTTCCACCGGCCACTGGAAGAGTGTATACTCTAACTGCTGAAGAAATCGAAACCCATCCGACGACAATACCGGGTACGTTAATAAATTATGATGTACCCACAAATCATGTTTATTGATCTTAAAAAGTTGGGACACACATTTAAATGTGTTGTCTAAGATTATGTGTTGAGGGTGTGTATAAATTTTTCCTTAATAGGATATAGATAGATTAAAGAACAAAAGAAATCATTATCCTGAACACCCTAGGCGAATTTCGGGGACGAAATTCTTTTAAGGGGGGGAGAATGTAATACCCCGTAAAATTTAATACGGGGTTTACTATAATTAGCAGTGTAATAGTGTAATTAGAAACTATTAAGGAAGAATTCAAAATGTTGAACTCTCAAGACGATGTGTAGTTACGAGTGTTTGTTAAGTACATTGAACTTAGAAAATATTTGTTAAAGTTATTCATCGTAATTATTAGTATTATAATATGAATATTATAATATGAAATAACGTAAAGAGTATCATAGTAAATATACTACACATACATGTAAGTATCCCACAATAAACATTTTTAGCTGCATGTGTGATTATTAGAATTTAATCCTTCTAATAAAAAATTAATAATAATAATAATAATAATAATAGTAATTACTAATACATTATATATATATATATATATTATATTATTGTGATGATTAATATTTTATAAGTAAATTATTGTATGAGAGTGAAGTTTACCTAACCTGAGGAAAATTTTCGTTACGTATCATAAAGCTTAGCTATAACTAAAATGATATATACTACAAACCTATCATCATCCACGTTGTCTAATAAGTGACAATATGGAAATGTTCACAAACACATCAATATCAATGTGTGGTATGATAGCTCATCAAAAGACTTTACACATGGGGGAACATTTATGTTAGTGTTGAGAATTAACTAATTCACAAATCATAATGTAATTGCTATATGAAGTTAGGTGTGTAAATTGACGTTTACATATGTATATAATAATATTAATCCATTAAACAAATTGAAGCACAAGTAAACGTTGGCCATATGTAATTGCTAAGTATGACTCATCGAAGTGTCTTAATAGTAAACATGCTCATCTAACACTTATGTATATGTTTATATAAAACGTCCTACCTGTATGAACATTGATGGGAATGACTTGAAATAAAAAGAGAACGAAACTACAACCAAGAACCGACTGCTCGAGAGAATCAACTTCAACTACGAATTTAAAACTATGAGATTTTATCTGTCAAAGCTACGGATGTGAGGTAGGTGAAAATATTCATCTACAACACGTAAATCGTATGTATTATGTTTTAATGCCTTATATGGATATGCAATTATTTCTGTGAAGTTTCAAAGTGTTTATGTGATTACACATAAACTAGGTTCTGCTATTTTGAAATATGTTATGTGACTATTGGGTGCTTAAGATGATTCGTATGATTTAATACATGTTTAAGGTGAAAATTCTCACCTATAATATGTAAAATCCATGTATTAGACAAGTAAATGTTGTTCAAATATTTTATGTCATACAAATGATTTTTGTGTAGTTTTGGGAATGCTTATGTGATTTATCTAATGATTATGTGCTCAAATGAACTTGCGTGATTTATTTAAATTTACAGTATGAAGAGTTTGTGTATTGGAACGGTTTTTCATAATAGAGCTATTGTTAGAATAACTAAATGTCAGAGTTGTACAATAGTTGTTATGTCAGCATTACATGTGAATTACGAGACTTAAAGTGAAAATTATGTGAAGTGTTTTAGTGGCTTAGGTAATTTTGTACGTGAATATTTATATATCATATATTATATGTTGGGTGAAATATATGATGTTTTCGTAACCATAATTGTTAGGATCAGACTTTGGTAGCTATGTTAAGTGCATGATTCGAACAATGATTGAGACATTTTATTAAAGGTGGGTAGGGTATTATTTATGGTTCGATTCATTTTTAAGTATAGGAAGTTTTTTTTTCGGTGTTAAACAATCCCATGTAGCACTTCGGCTTTCTGATTTACAATAGTGATAATGATTAAATTATTGAGTGGGTGTTATTATTTGATGTCTTGGTGACCCTACATATTGGATAAAATTTACGGATTCTGAATAAGCCTTGTTACGTGCATATTGGTGTTTATAGAGTTGTTTCGATATTAGAATCATGATTAAAACCCTTTAAGTATTTTTAGTGCGTGTTGTTTTGGAAATCGAATTATTTTAGGATACGATAGTGTTGGACTTAGAATGGATTTTATTATGGATATATGAACCTTCGGTGAATTAGGGTTTTCGAGAAAAATCAAGGCTGTGATAAATTAAGAGTTCCGTAGTATTGAATTTGTGGGACTTAGGTACTGAGTGTGATAATTTTCAGTAAACTAAAGGTTTTGGGATGTTAGGAGTTTCAGTAATTAATTATTTTTCAACGGCAAGGAATTTCGGTATTTTTAGGGTTTTAGATTTAATCATTTTTGAGAAAATATATTCTCGGAAATTATGGGTAGATAGTTCTACTTGTGAACTGAGTTAGAATTTTCGGGTGAATTATCTTTAAGGAAATTAGGGAAATATTCTTAAAGAATTTTGAGAAAATTATTATTAGTGAATTACGGGGTGAGCGGAATATTTTCGAGGAAAATATTTATTTATTTTTTTATGTAATATGTTTTTCTATTTGCACTACATAGCATGTGTACGAGACGTCAGGGTGAGGAAGAGTTGACCGTGTAGGCACGGTGATACCTTACGGTATCGGCGCGAGGCGCATGGGGGTAGATGTGACCGATTTTGGTCGTCGACTCGTAGTGGAGTCTGAGGGTAGTACTAGAGCACCTGACATTATTGTCGAGGCCATGTTGTATGAGATATGAGATGGTCTGGTTGGTGAAAGTAGCGACCTGGTAGCGGTTGCTCAGTGAGGACGCTACCAGCGTAGGCATCGCCGGGGCAAGAAGAACGACTCGGGAAAGAGCTACATGTGAGACAGTGTATATTACTACCCGAGAGCCGATTTCCTGACCCCTTCCTTAAATGGGTTGCGCGAGGTGCCTAGTTCTATACCTGTGGGCCCAGTTGAGGTGAGACCTATAGTAGAGATGAGATCTAGGTTGAGACGAGGTCTAATAGTCGGAGTAGCGTGTATTGCATGGTGAGGTTAGAACACTTTCATATGAGATATGGAAGTGTTGGTATCGAGGTTGAGTATGGGTTGAGTGCACGTTACTTGTCATGCATTATTTCACCTACTGAGCAATAGCTCAGGGTTTTTTTCGTGTTGTAGGTACTGAGTCCGACGTCGAGGTGCGTCGCGACTAGGCTGGCTGATGCGGTACTCCACGGACTTTTGAGGGCGAAGCTGTACATGGATGAAGACCTGTGGAGCGACATTAGGGTTTTGTCGTGTTTTGGGACATTAGGTGAAAATATTCATTTATATAAATAAGGGGTTACGATCTTTGTAATATATGATGTTCGCGGAACGTGTGTATGCTTGTAATATATTATGTTTTAAAGAAAAAGTTTTAGTTAGACGGGTCTTCCGCGACTTACGTTGCGAAAATCCGCCATAATTACTATTAGAAAGTGAGGGTCGTTACAACGACCCCATTTTGCTGAGGTGTTTTGGCGGCTGAAAATTGTTGACTTATTCCGTGTTTTTGATAAAACTCACTGAGGTGGTTGTTTTTGAACTCAGTGCCGTTGTCTGTTCTAACAACTTGAATAGTCCGTTGCAGCAGATTTTGAGTTGTGTTCACAAAATTGATTATCAAGTCACCGGTCTCATCTTTCGTTCGGAGGAACTTTGTCCACGTGTAGCGAGAATAGTCATCTACAATCACTAGGACATACTTTCTTCCATTGATACTCTGAGTCTGCATCGGACCACAGAGATCCATGTGAATTAGTTCCAATGGTCGAGAAGTGAACGCAATTTGCTTGACGTGATGAGATGCTCGCTTTATTTTTCCTAGGTGACATGCCGAACAATGATGCTCCATTTGTAGTTGTATAGTTGGAAGACCGTGGACCAACTTTTTTTGTAGAAAGACGTTGGAGGGCTTTCATGTTTAGATGAGACAGTCGTTGATGCCATAGGCTGTTCCTCTGTATATCAATCTGAGAAATGAGGCATACAGCTGTCGAGGGCCGCACGGACGTCAGGTTGATCGTATAAAGATGGATTTCCGAAGTCCTTGAAGGAGTTCTGTGTCCTGACTATCCAAAATTCTGCACCGGTCAGCATGGAAGACCACCTGAAGCCTTTGTCACTGAATTGGCCTATGCTGAACAAGTTATGGCGGAGGCCTTCGACGTATGAGACATCTTTGATGGTCAGATTCTTCAAAATGATATCCCCAAGTCCTAGAATCGGGGCTGAATCGTTGTTCCCAAATCTGACTTTGCCATTTGGTCGGTCTTTGTAGTTGCTCAGCAGCTCTTGTTTACCAGTCATGTGTGTGGAGCAACCAGAGTCGAGGTACCACACATGATGGATCTGCAAAAACAATTTAGAGAGCTTTAGGTACCCAATTAAGCATGGGTCCTCTCAGATTAGCAGATTTAATTTTAGGTTCAGATATGACTCCTAAATCTATTTCTGGAAGAGTCTTAATAACCCATTGCACTTTTGGAGAAGTGAGTTTGGGTTTTGCCTCTGTAGGAGACTTGGCCCTTTTGGCTTTTGTCGTCCTAGGTGGAGATTTAGGAACCCATTTGGGTTGAACCTTACAGGGAAGGTTAATTTCAGCTCGTACAAATTCCTTGGAAGGTTTGACTGAGGAAAAGATCTTTTCTTGTGATAGTCTCCTAAGGTGCTTGGGGGATTTAATTTCTACAGGATACCTTAGGTGAGTACAGTCATGTACAACGCCATAAGCTTTCTTTATGGCTGGATCTTGTTTCCCACGATTTTTCCTTTTGGCATTTGTTTCAAAATGATTAGTAATTTTCGGTGTAGAGCCCATTTCGGTATTTTCACTTCTATAGGTGATGGGTTGAATGGAGCACGTAGAAGCAATTATTTTGAACGTAGAAATGCACTACGAGTGTCTTTTGTTTTGACAGAAGGAATAACATGTTCAGAAACATTTAAATCTACTCGCTCCTTCTTTATTTTAGGACTAGACACTCTCGCCTTCGTAGTCGGTGCTGGCTCTACGCTCCCTGTGGACGTAGGTGAAGTAAAATTAGTCTTAGCACTTTTAACAAAATTATTAATGCTCTTTTGATCTTTCGAAGGCGATTTTTCTATTTTCACGCTTTTTATGATAGCGTGTGAGATAGTTTGGGAGGACGAGGAAGCCTTGAGATTTTCCATCTCCTTATAGAATTTTTTCTTTTCAGCTTCGAAATTCTCTCTTTCTTTGTCTAGTTTCGTCTGTGACTCCTCTATCTGTTTTATGATACGAGGTTTGTATAGAGAATTTTGATAATTAGCCTTTTTGACTTCCTCGTGGTATTCTTGAGAGTCCGGAGGTAGAACTTGAGCTAATTCGCTGACAGGTGTTAGAGTAGGTTTCCTATTTTTGTCCTTTTCAATTAGTTCACTATAGTCAAAGGGGATCTCAGGCCCATGTGAGGCTTGTTTGATAGACGAATCAAACGCATTTTCATACGTCGATTCCGTAATGTTCCTAAGAGAGGTTGCAGCTAAACCCATGTTCTTAATGTCATACATTTCTTTCTTTTGTAAAATACGTGGGTTAGTGTAACCTATGCCTTCTATTGGATTATAAAACTCTATATCCTTGGGCTTGTTTAAGAATATCGTCTGTTCAGAGTGTCCCTACACGTAAGAAGATCATCTAATTTTTTAATTTTTGCATACAACTTCCTGCGTTCCTCACTTAGGAGAGCACAATTATTTTCTACCGTCAGTTTGGCGGCTTGACAGGTGTCTAGTTCCTTACTAAGCTCACTAACCTTAGCGTTAGATTCTAATTGAGCTTCTAAGTCAGTGATCTTAGAGATAGCTTCGGTTATCCTACAATTTGGTAGCTTTCTCATTGATATTCCTAACCAGACAATTGTAGTTATTTGCTAGCCTGTCTTCTAACTCTTTGATCTTTTCAACTGTCCTAAAGGAGGTTGACTAGTCTCTATACAATGTAAGCTCTTAGTAAGTTCTTCTATTTTGCACTAGAGCTTCTATGGTCTGATTCGAGACTATTTATCTTCTCCTGAGCTCTCTCAAGTTTGATCTGTACTTCATTAACACTTTTCTGCTCATGTTTCATGTTAGTGTATGCTAATTGATACGAATCTAACATGGTCAATAATGCGGAGTGAGAGACTACCTCATTTGAAGACGTGGATGCGTTGTCGTCGTCCGTACGAGTGGATGTTTCGGCGTCCATTTCGTTGTCGAGACGGGCCATGAGGGCTAAGTTCTCTTCTTCGGAGCTCGACGTGTCCTCGAGCCATTGGTCCTGCTCGACCATGAGAGCTACTCCAGCTTCTTTCTGTTTTGTCAATTGAAGCTTCCTGGAGTAGTGGTTTGCATCTCTCTTCTTCGGGAGAGTGCACTCTCTGGCGAAGTGACCTGCTTTGCCACAATTAAAGCATTTGTTAGTCTCTTTGGGGTTCCTGACTTCGAAACTCTCCGGAGCACGTTCTTTGTTCTTTGAGCTTGTAGTCCGAAGTCTGTTGGCCGAGGTTGAAGACTTCTTCTTGAAGTACTTCTTGCTCATCATTTGTCCAATGAGAGCTAACTGCTTTCCAAGGGCTTTCATGTTCGGCTCTATGTCGCAGTCCATTTATCTTCTGACTCCAATGATGAAGGTGGCCTAACGATCTTTTCTTTTCTTGATCTTGTGCTCCTCTTCTCCGAGACAAAGGCAACCGTGTCATCGGTTTGTTTGCTATTCTGCTCTTTGATAATCTCTCGGATATCATCCTCATGTTGAGCTAGATTATCGAACACGGCATGGACATCCAACTCTTCGAGATCTTTATTTTGTATTATTTGTGTGGATATTTTCTTCCATTCCGTGGGCAGAGAAGATAGAAATCTAATGTTTGTTTCCATGTTTGTCTTTGTTATTTCTATCTTCCTCATCTCGTTGAGAAGAGTGAGGTAACGTTGGTAGATTTCGTATAGGCTCTCCTCCGGCTTAGCTTTGAAGGAGTCGTATGCAGTGAGAATGTTTGCCTTCTTGGCCTTCATGCCAACTTCCGTCCTTTGCATCATCCTATGCAGCTCATCCCACATCCCCTTAGCCGATGAAAGACTGTCGATTTGTCTGTATATATCGTTGGGGATCCCCTGCATAAAGGTCTTCATGGCTACTAGATCAGCCTTAGCTCGGGCTCTTTCCTCCAGAGAGTATTCTCTAGGCTCTAGTCGCCTAGAAGCTGGAATTACTGGAGTAGCTGATTCGCCCCCGGGCACATGAACCCAGAACTGTGCCGGTCCCTCTTCAAGGGACTGCAGTAGATTTTCGGCGTGATCTTTTAGAGCTATGAAATTCAGGAAGCGGCTTCTCCATACTGTGTATTCACCTCTTTGCAAGATCGGCGGACGGTTGTCATTTCCGAGTGAGTATGCATCCATGTTTGTATTGTAGTGTTCGAGATGTTGAAGGATCTTCGTTGATAGTTTTGAAGGATGAAATGATGTAAAGTGCTTCACAAGTGACAAAATTAGTTAGTAGCGTTTGATTCGAAAATTAGATCGACAATTATTTTCGATTCAATCTTTGAAGTTTGATCGAAATTAATTTCTTCGATATAGAATGTATTTACTGTTCTCGTGCGAGAAATTTTGTCAGCGAGATATTTTACGAGCGAGAAAAATTGCTCAAAATCATTCGGTCGAGAAAAATTTCTTGATCGTGAATTTATTTCGATCGTAAAGAAACAGTACGTTAGTAAGTTTCTCGACAAGTCAAAATAAATCCGTTGACTAGAAAAATTTCTCGCGTATAAATGATTTTCGCCTGGTCAAACGTTAAAAGGTTTGACCGAAAAAGTTTTTCGAGTGAAAGTTGTTACGCGTGCAAAGTCATAATGAGTCTCTCTCGAAAAAGTTTTTCGCTGAATAATGCTCGAGAAATATTTTTAACTAAAATCGTTTCTGCTAATGACGATTCTAGCGCTGACTTCGTATTCTGACCGAGAAAAACTTTTGCGCCAAGTTTTTCGATCGAGAAACTAATCCGATTGCAAACCCTAACGAGAAAAATTAGGGCAATCGAGAAAAATTCATAGAATACGATTAACACAAATTCGAGCAAAAACAAGGAATTAGACAGTGAAATTTCAGGTAATCGCTCGCAATTACTAGCTAACTGCGCACGGACAAGCAATTAAACACGTTATGAAGCAAAATATGTCGTATTTGAGCAAAATCAGAACGTGTTCTTCATGTTCTTCGCATAACAGTAACACACGGAATCAAATCAATCCTCAATTCGACGTTCAAATAGCTACAGATTTGATCGTAATCAACCTTTAACACTTAACTGAGCACAGAAACATCAAATTCAAGTCAATTAAGCACGGAATTAAGCTATTGGATCGAAAAACTTTTCGCGCCAAATCTGTTCTTCGATGAAACAGTGTTCGAAATAAAAATTCGATCCAATTCTAACAATTTACGATTCAAAACAGAACGAATCTGCTCTGATACCAATTGTTAGGTCCTCAGATTAACGACTCTACGATCCTAGGCTAGAAACCATAGCAATTCGATCGTTTAGATGATGTAATACCCGTGTTGTAGGTACTGAGTGTGCATTATATCATGTTGTGATACCAATTGTGTGAAATAGGAATTGTGGGAAAAGAAGAGTGTGCATTATATCATGTTGTGAGATATTGGGTTTGGGGTTGAGTGCACACTTGCATACATGCGTTTTATTCACCTACTGGGCAAATTGCTCAGTGTTTACGTGTTGTAGGTACTGAGTCCGACGCTGATACGCGTCGTGACTGAGGCGGATGGTGGCGGTGATCCACGGACTTTTGAGGGCGGTGCGGTACATGGATGAAGACCTATGGAGCGTCTGTAGGATTTTGTTCTTGTGATATTTTTGGGGCTTCGGCCCGTGTACAGAGATAACGATGTAGACGTATTTTTATATTAGTGTATATTATTTTAGGAAAAAGTTTTAATTAGACGGGCCTTCTGCGGCTTATGTTGCGGAAAATCCGCCACTAATCCTAGTTAGAAAAGTAGGGTTGCCACAGATGATCAGTTGAATTCGATCGAAAAATCAAAATAAGAACACGAGAGAGAATTCAATTAGAGTGAGAAAGTTACTGTTGTTTCTCTCTCTAGAAATCGATTTGCAAGCCCTTCGGATCAATTCTCTAAACTTTCTCTATTCAGCTCAATTCATTTACAAGTATTTATACCAACAATCTTGGTATAAATATCTAACTAGTCCTTAATCTAAAGACTAATATAAGTAAAGCCCCTAATTACAAGGACAACTAATGAAATCAAGCACAATTACAAATGATATTCTGCAAAAAGTCGCGTGGGTTACATCACCCACTTGAAGTTCTATAGGAAAACAAAAATCATTAAAACACACCACAATGCACGAAAATAATAAGGGAGAAAAAGAGAGAAAAGAGAAGAAAGAAAGGAGGAAGAGGAAGAGAATAACCAAAGAAGCGAAGGAACGAAGGATTTCTTCACCTACAACACATAAATAAGTTCAAAACTTCAAACTTGGGTGCTTCGGTCATTCATGTTCGAATTGATAAACTTTGGTATATGTGATTTCGTTGTTTATTAATTGCTGTGTTATTTGCTAAGTTTCGAACCCAATATATGGGTCTTTGGATGAGTATACATGTTTATAGGCTTAAGAGATAGTCGATGATTTATACAAAGTTGGGTTAGATGAACTAGTTTCGGGTGAAACCTTAATTTGGATTTCGTGTGTGTATTTATTAAATTCGTATAGATTCGGGCGAACCTTAGTTAAAGGCGTTAAAGTGGTGTTTAAAAGAATTGGGCGAAACTAGCAATCGCGCCAATAAAACTGAACACTTCGCGAATCGAGCGAAATGAGTAGAAGCAAAGTCGGTCGACGACACGTGTCGAACGGAAGTGAAATCGCCGAGCTTTGTAACCAAAATCAGGCGATACCTTGCCAATTCCAGTTTCGGGCGAAACTCATTGCAACGACGCAAATCGGGCGAAGGGGACTTTCACCGAACCTATCACAAATCGGAAAATCCCAATCGAAACAAGTTTCGGGCGAAAGTAGTTTCGCCGAACTTAAATTCCAAAATCGGGCGAAACATTTCTTTTTTACAATTCCATCGATTCCAATTGAATCGAGTTTTGGGCGAAAGTGGAATCGCCGACCGCTTTCCTCAAATCGGGCGACTAAAATTTTTGTCATGTTTCAGGCGAAACAAGAAATTGCCGAGCTTCTTAACCAAAATTGGGCGATGCCTTGCCAAATCTAGTTTCGGGCGAAACTCCTTGTAACGATAACAATCGGGCGAAAATGGCTTTCGCCGAGCTTACTCCAAATTGGGTGAATTCCTTCTCAATGATAAAAAATGGGGCAAAATTCCTTTCTTTGACTAAATTGGCGCGTGTCGACTTAGGTTAAAAATTTAGTTGGCTTGATTTAAATTAGGCCCGATTCTACACTTAAGCAATTGTGAGCGATAGAAGGTAAAAGGCTTTTGATACTTTAGATGGATAAAAATTGTGATTATTAATACTACTGCGAGAAATAAAATACGTGCGATTATTATTTTACGTGCTTTATAACATGTGCATGGCATATCACGACATATCACGATGTTTTGGGAGGTGATGACCACGTTGGTGGTGACACCCTACGAGGTTGTTTGAGCGGGGTAGAATGAGACGATTGTGAGGTTGAGGTTAGACTCGCAGGGCACCTGGTGGGAGACATGCGTGATCGATCTGTCTACACAGGTGTGAGCAACCTGAGGTGTAAACCACCTTATATTTCGCTCACGGACGGCAGACGGTGTAATACCCATTAAATCTAATTACGGGTTTACGCTATAATTAAGAGCTGAAATAATTAAGTAGGGACATCGTTGAGTTAATTACATTAGGGAGCTAGGATTTTGGGTGAAATATTTTATTTAGGACATGTAACTAATTCATGTCTAATGTGCGATATATTTTCCATTCTTCTACGTTTTGTTTTAAAATGACTTATGTGCCTATATGAATACATGCTAAGTGGATTATGTGACCTATGTGAATTCATGAAGTATGTGTACTGTGTTGTATGTGTATATGTGTTAGGAGGACTTAAGAAATTTTAGGTCACTATTTCACGTGGCATGCACATAAGAAATCGCCGAGCTCAAATCGAGCAAGTTACAATCGGCCGATTCCTATACACATAGAAGCATAAATCATCGGGTAAATCGCGTAGGAATCGGATGATTTCACTAAGCATTAACGAACGAAACCACATTTCGGTCGATCAGGATAGCAATCACACGTGGCATAAGGAGAACAAATCGCCGAGCTTGAGCTAACGAGACTAGGAATCGGGCGATTATAGATGAAGTTGTTTATCATTAGATGCTGAAATCGGGCGATAGGACAAGCAGATTTAAGAATCGGGCGATTGATAGTTGTAATGTGCAAAATCCGGCATGTAGATACAATCAAATTTGACCAATCACAATTTAGATAGTTGAATGACTAAAGGCACATAAGGCTTGCTTAGCATATGAGGAAAAGCTTGGTTAACTAATTGTCACATCAACCCATATCCCTAAGCCTACGTCCCATACTTATCAAGCAAATTAATAAATCAATAAATAAAATTCATATAAGGATTTAAAACAAAAGAAAACCCTCAAAGATACAAAACTTAATCCAACGTGAATAAGAGAGAAGCTGAGAGGAACTCCAACCAAGGAAGTTGCACCCAAGCTTAGACTTCGAGTTTGGTAAGTAGAAAGACTTCTTTAGTCTTTGGTAAAATTCGTAACCTAGGCTGTTTGAATATTCTAACTTAGGAGATTAACAAAACCCTAGGAATTCAAGTGTAAGAATTTCGATGTAAACTCATGTAGAACGTTTCCTTCGATTAGGCAATATTTTGGGAGTATGAAAGTATTTCGACGCCTATACTCATGAGATATAATAATTCTGGGGAAGGGTGACAAATATTTAGATAGAAGACGTCTTGAGTTCTGGGTAGCATAATTTAAGAAAACTAAGTTTCAAGGAGGATGAAGGTTTGAATGTTTAAAACATTCGATTGAATTTGAAAAGGGCAAAGGAGAAATCGGGCGATTTGCTTCTTAAGCAAACCCTCAGCGAAACTTGTTTTACATGATGAATTGAATTTTTAAGTTCTGTGTAATACCCGTAAAATCTAATTACTGGATTTACGATATAATTAAGGATAAGAGATAGTTAATTAGGGACATTGCTGGATTAATTAGATAAAGATGTTAAGACTATGGGAGAATAATTGTGGCACACAACCTATTTGTAATAAATGTACTATTATTTTAGTATTTGACGTGGCTTGTGTATTAGGTAAATTACATGATATATGCGTTACAGCAACATATACATGCTTATGTGATTTGATGCTAAATGACTTATGTGTATATGATATAGTCCCATATGGACTTATGTGCTACTAGAATGACTAACCTGGTAGGAGAAATTATTAGTAAGTTAATAACAAGAAATTTGAATCATGATAGTAATAATGAAATTGAAGACTAGGGCCATATTAAAACCTAATTATAGCCCAAGTGTTGGGATAAAAACGGGTAAGAATATTGCTTAAACCTAAGGGAACTTAAGCCCTTTTATGTCACATCAAATACCCTCATATAATTAATACTTATCAAAAACCCCTTGATAGTATAAACCTTAAATTCTGAAATTCATAAGTGTAATAACACTCCTATTTAGATTCAAGTAGATGTAACCATAAAAGTTCATCAGGAGATGGTTTAATAATTCGAATAGATAGAATATCTGAGTAGGTAAAGTTTTAAGGGTTTGAGAGTTTTAGGTGTTTACTTAGATAAATTCGTAAATTGAATATGAACATGATAATTTTCATTAACTTTCGGGTAAGTCTAAACAATTTTTAATTATAGCCCGTTGGGACATATCATATAGTCCAGTAGATGATTAAATGTTCTCATATGACTTGGTCAATTATCATATAGTCGACGATAATATAATATGAACAAGAAATGGAAACTCGAATAGTATATTAATATATTACATTGAATTCTTAAGCATGAATGTTGAGATATTAAAACTCGACATCCTTATTGAAAACTCGAGATTTAATAAAGAGATAAACATTGATTACTTAGTTGAGAAGGATCTCCTAGGTGTCGATGTCATTTGCTTCTATACTCAAGTCAACTTAAGGATAAAATAAGGAATGAGAAATCCCACTTTCTAAACACAAAACTACCGAGAACTTGGAACAAAAAGGAATCAAAAACAGTATTGAAACCTCGCACTAAGTTTGGAGCAGGTATAATTTCTTATCGGTAATATCACGTTTTTACTCTTATGTCAACTGCTTCCAGAAATTATTAAGCTGGAAAAGTTTATCACGTGATTAGGGTTTATGTAAATTTGAGGGTTTAGGAATCACTTAAGGTTCATATGTATCCTACTGTTCTTGGAAGAAATATAATTTGATCGAAAGTTTAGCTATTGAGCTAAATGATTCCCAGTTGATATATTTCGAACTGTATTAAGTCTTGTAGGAAGAATTCGAACCTTGTTAGCTGCAAGAAAATAAACTCGGGTCTTGAAGGGTTAAAAATGTCGAAATTTCAAGGTTGTATCGAAATTTTTATAACCTCTCGACATTTTGGCTTGTAATGTCGACATTTTTGTTTAATAACTTCTCGATATCTTAAATATAATATTAATACATATATATAGCTCGACATTGGTTTTGAGAGCTCGAAATTCCACTTAATATAGAAGTCGAAATCTTCATGTACAGCTTTGACTAATCACACGACATCTTATATGATATATCAAGGGGTAGTAATCGAGATTTATTAATCTATAGTGGTGTGTGTTGAAATCATGAGCTCGACATCTTAAACATAACAATAACATACACCTCGATATTTAGTAATAAGAGCTCGAGATTTATGGTCCATATCGAGATCATTGTGTACCAACTAGTTCAAATTTCGAAGGCCTTATATATATTCTCCAAATTACATAGCTGAAATTTATTTCCAAGATGTCGAGACCTACTTTAGCTCCATGTCGAGATCTTGGTATAGTTTAAATATCGAACTTAGTAAATAATATCGAGATCCATCATGTAATTCATATCGAGATTTATACAATTTCGAGGTCATAATCATGCCGAAATTTATATTAATAGTACTTCTTAGCTTAGGTTAAATTCTAAATTTTAGGGTTTCGAAATTGTAGAAGTCGATACTAGGGTTTTTAAATTAAGACAATTTTGTGAAATTATGACTAGACTAACAAACCCTAATTTATTATTGATTGTATATTTAGGGTTCGAAGGGTAGCGACGTACCGTGCGATAGGTTAAATAGCTAAGGATACCAGGTAGGTAGAATATCGATCTACAACGCGTAAACACCAATGTAATATTTATATGATTTTATGTGCTTCGATGAATTATGTGTTTTACGCATTTTATGTGCATTTCATGTGGCATCATGTTCCATCTATTATCACGTTAAATGCTTGCATGTGCATTACACGTCATTTCACGGAGTGTACCGTGGTGGAACGGTGGTACTGTATTGTACATAGTGAGTGAGTAGCCGATATTGGTTGTCGACCCGCAGAGGAGTCACGTGAGCGTGGGCATCTGCTGTGCGCCAGCGCCTGTGACGGTGAGCCATTGGCCCATTGGACATTATGCGGCAGACTGCGGGCGACCTAGAAAGGAGCGACTTGGGTTATTCCCAAGTAGGCTAGCTAGTGTAGGCCACGCTGTCGCATGCGGGAGGAGGCAACCTGGAGGTTGCAACCTGGGTATCCTTACGGGACGTAGTGTAGGCTACCAGCGTAGGCACCGCATTTGGCAAAAGAGGCGACCCGAGAGTGTGAACTGATACGGCTCAGGGAGGCTGCTCGGTGTAGGCCACTGCCGTAGTGTTGTGATCATGTTGTGGTAGTGTTCGTGATCGTGGTAGTGAGTTCGCGTGATGGTGCACAGTATGGAGCCCAGGGCCCGTTGTGAGGTGGTGAGTGTATCCCGGTTGTGATGAGCGATAGTGAGTGGCATTGCATTAGTGAGAATTGGGGGTGAGTGAACGTGAGAGAGTCACACGTGCATGCATTATTTCACCTACTGGGCAATAGCTCAGTGTTTGCGTGTTGTAGGTAATCGACAATTGAGGTTGGCTATCGGAGCTTCCATGGGCTTTTGAGGGCGGGGCTGTACATGGATGACGACCTGTGGGCGAGTGATAGGGTGTTTTGGGCCTTCGGCCCGTTTGTTTTAACTTTTTTGTAAACAAATGCTTTTGTAAAATGGGTTCTCCACGGCTTTCGCTGCTAAACCCGACGCAATTTATCGCTAATTAGCGATTAGAGAGTGGGATTGCTACAGGTGGTATCAGAGCTTAGGATATAGATTCTGTAGACTGTCCATGTACGGCCGCTCAAAAGCATGGAAGCCCAGCCTCGTCTGTAAGTGTTTATGTATCTGTGATAATTCTTATGTGCTAATATGAAACTTTGATTATAGTTAGTAGGATAAAATGGTACGAACTAGGAGTGTGTTTAATGGCGAATCAAGCCGACAACACCACGAGGAAAGGGAATCCAGTCCCGATGAACATGACTCGAACCGTACAATTTCCCAACTTGCAGATCTTGTTCGGATTCAATCCGAACAAATTAATGCCTTGATCCGTAACCAGAATTCGTCAGAGCGACATACGTCGCCCCAAATCGATAGAACCGAAACCATCGGGCATAGGTTTCGTAAACTCAATCCGCCCATTTTCGAAGACACTGTAGATCCAATTGCAGTGGGTGAGTGGCTTAGGACTATTGAATCCACGTTCCAATATAGCCGAACTCCCGAAGAGGAGAAAGTTCTATGTGCTGCCTTTCAACTCCAGGGAAATGCCGGATACTGGTGGGATACCATCACAGCGATGGAGAATCCAAATACGATCACCCGGGAGCGCTTTAAGGAGCTCTTCGAGGAAAAGTATTTTAGCATTTCTGCTCGTGACACGAAAATGGAGGAATTCATCAACCTACGTCAGGGCGGGATGTCTGTTGCGGAGTACATCCGCAAAGTTGAGCAACTTTCTCGCTTTGCTCCCCATATAGTAGCGACAGACAACCTTAAAGTGGGACGTTTTCTAATTGGCCTGAAGTCTGAACTATACCGAGATGTCGCGGTGACGAGGTCTCCGGATATGACCTATTCTAAGGCTGCCGAACGGGCTTTGGTGGCCGAAGAAGCCGAGGCGAGGCTATCTAAAGATCGAGAAGCAAAGAGAAAGATGGAGCAAGGACAATACGGTCGCGAAGGAAACGAGAAGAAACGATTGGTCGTTCATGCTCCTAATCAGCCAAACCGCGGGAGCCCAAATGAACCCAGATGGGAACAATAGCCGAATGCAAGACCTAACAATGCTCTGGCCAAACAACCGATGCCGACTTGCCACCTGTGTGGACGTCAACATGTCGGCGTCTGTTTTGGTCCTAATCCTAATATCAAGTGCTTCAACTGTGGAAAGGCGGGCCATATCTCGCGATTTTGTCGTGAGAACCCTCCGGTTAATCCAACCCCTGCACAGAATCAACAACGTGTGCAGAACCAACCTCCGAGGGTACCTGCTAGGGTATTTACCCTCACTGCTGAAGAAGATTGAAGAACAACCTAGGGTAGAGTAGAACCAGATATGTAAGATAAATATGCCCTTATTTTGGGAACTTGTGAACTTAGGGGAGGTAATATTTTGTACTGTAAGATAAAATAAATATTTTGTCTAGTTGTTCAACACAATTAAATTAAGTAACAGGGGAAAACTGACAATCAAGGAATAATGATAAGAATCGTAAATTTTCAAAAATGAGGGTTATCGTTCGCTTTTCCCGAATACGAGAACTGCGACAACAAATACATCCAAAACCACCGTAAGGATAAAAGAAATCGATGCCCCGTGTTATTCCAATCGGCGTAATTTTGGGGACGAAATACTTTTAAGGGGGGGAGGATGTAATACCCGTAAAATCTAATTACTGGATTTACGATATAATTAAGGATAAGAGATAGTAAATTAGGGACATTGCTGGATTAATTAGATAAAGATGTTAAGACTATGGGAGAATAATTGTGGCACACAACCTATTTTGTAATAAATGTACTATTATTTTAGTATTTTACGTGGCTTGTGTATTAGGTAAATTACATGATATATGCGTTACAGCAACATATACATGCTTATGTGATTTGATGCTAGATGACTTATGTGTCTATATGATATAGTCCCATATGGACTTATGTGCTACTAGAATGACTAACTTGGTAGGAGAAATTATTATTAAGTTAATAACAAGAAATTTGAATCATGATAGTAATAATGAAATTGAAGACTTGGGCCATATTAAAACCTAATTATAGCCCAAGTGTTGGGATAAAATGGGTAAGAATATTGCTTAAACCTAAGGGAACTTACGCCCTTTTATGCCACATCAAATACCATCATATAATTAATACTTATCAAAAACCCCTTGATAGTATAAACCTTAAATTCTGAAATTCATAAGTGTAATAACACTCCTATTTAGATTCAAGTAGATGTAACCATAAAAGTTCATCAGGAGATGGTTTAATAATTCGAATAGATAGAATATCTGAGTAGGTAAAGTTTTAAGGGTTTGAGAGTTTTAGGTGTTTACTTAGATAAATTCGTAAATTGAATATGAACATGATAATTTTCATTAACTTTCGGGTAAGTCTAAACAACTTTTAGTTATAGCCCGTTGGGACATATCATCTAGTCCAGTAGATGATTAAATGTTCTCATATGACTTGGTCAATTATCATATAGTCGACGATAATATAATATGAACAAGAAATGGAAACTCGAATAGTATATTAATATATTACGTTGAATTCTTAAGCATGAATGTTGAGATATTAAAACTTGACATCCTTACTGAAAACTCGAGATTTAATAAAGAGATAAACATTGATTACTTAGTTGAGAAGGATCTCCTAGGTGTCGATGTCATTTGCTTCTATACACACGTCAACTTAAGGATAAAATAAGGAATGAGAAATCCCACTTTCTAAACACAAAACTACAGAGAACTTGGAATAAAAAGGAATAAAAAACAGTATTGAAACCTCGCACTAAGTTTGGAGCAGGTATAATTTCTTATCGGTAATATCACGTTTTTACTCTTATGTCAACTGCTTCCAGAAATTATTAAGCTGGAAACGTTTATCATGTGATTAGGGTTTATGTAAATTTGAGGGTTTAGGAATCATTTAAGGTTCAGATGGTATCCCTACTGTTCTTGGAAGAAATATAATTTGATCGAAAGTTTAGCTATTGAGCTAAATGATTCCCAGTTGATATATTTCGAACTGTATTAAGTCTTGTAGGAAGAATTCGAACCTTGTTAGCTGCAAGAAAATAAATTCGGGTCTTGAAGGGTTAAAGATGTCGAAATTTCAAGGTTGTATCGAAATTTTTATAACCTCTCGACATTTTGGCTTGTAATGTCGACATTTTTGTTTAATAACTTCTCGATATCTTAAATATAATATTAATACATATATATAGCTCGACATTGGTTTTGAGAGCTCGAAATTCCACTTAATATAGAAGTCGAAATCTTCATGTACAGCTTTGACTAATCACACGACATCTTATATGATATATCAAGGGGTAGTAATCGAGATTTATTAATCTATAGTGGTGTGTGTTGAAATCATGAGCTCGACATCTTAAACATAACAATAACATACACCTCGATATTTAGTAATAAGAGCTCGAGATTTATGGTCCATATCGAGATCATTGTGTACCAACTAGTTCAAATGTCGAAGGCCTTATACATATATATTCTCCAAATTACATAGCTGAAATTTATTTCCAAGATGTCGAGACCTACTTTAGCTCCATGTCGAGATCTTGGTATAGTTTAAATATCGAACTTAGTAAATAATATCGAGATCCATCATGTAATTCATATCGAGATTTGTACAATTTCGAGGTCATAATAATGCCGAAATTTATATTAATAGTACTTCTTAGCTTAGGTTAAATTCTAAATTTTAGGGTTTCGAAATTATAGAAGTCGAAACTAGTGTTTTTAAATTAAGACAATTTTGTGAAATTATGACTAGACTAACAAACCCTAATTTATTATGATTGTATATTTAGGGTTCGAAGGTAGCGACGTACCGTGCGATAGGTTAAATAGCTAAGGATACCAGGTAGGTAGAATATCCATCTACAACGCGTAAACACCAATGTAATATTTATATGATTTTATGTGCTTCGATGAATTATGTGTTTTACGCATTTTATGTGCATTTCATGTGGCATCAAGTTCCATGTATTATCACGATAAATGCTTGCATGTGCATTACACGTCATTTCACGGAGTGTACCGTGGTGGAACGGTGATACTGTATTGTACCTAGTGAGTGAGTAGCCGATATTGGCTGTCGACCCGTAGAGGAGTCACGTGAGCGTGGGCATCTGCTGTGCGCCAACGCCTGTGACGGTGAGCCATTGGCCCGTTGGACATTATGCGGCACACTGCGGGCGACCTAGAAAGGTGCGACTTGGGATATTCCCAACTAGGCTAGCTAGTGTAGGCCACGCTGTCGCATGCGGGAGGAGGCGACCTGGAGGTTGCGACCTGGGTACCCTTACTGAGGCACCGCATTTGGCAGAAGAGGCGACCCGAGAGTGTGACCTGATACGGCTCAGGGAGGCTGCTCGGTGTAGGCCACTGCCGTAGTGTTGTGATCGTGTTGTGGTAGTGTTCGTGATCGTGGTAGTGATTTCGCGTGATGGTGCACAGTATGGAGCCCAGGGCCCGTTGTGAGGTGGTGAGTGTATCCCGGTTGTGATGAGCGATAGTGAGTGGCATTGCATTAGTGAGAATTGGGGGTGAGTGAACGTGAGCGAGTCACACGTGCATGCATTATTTCACCTACTGGGCAATAGCTCAGTGTTTGCGTGTTGTAGGTAATCGACGATCGAGGTTGGCTATCGGAGCTTCCATGGGCTTTTGAGGGCAGGGCTGTACATGGATGACGACCTGTGGGCGAGTGATAGGGTGTTTTGGGCCTTCGGCCCGTTTTTTTAACTTTTTGTGTAAACAAATGTTTTTGTAAAATGGGTTCTCCGCGGCTTTCGCTGCTAAACCCGACGCGATTTATCGCTAATTAGCGATTAGAGAGTGGGACTGCTACATTCTGAGGCAAGGAATCGAGCGATTTGAGGTGTAGTGAAATCGGCCGATGGAAAACATAGCCAATGTGCTATTGAGCCAAAGAATCGACCGAATAGAAAATGTAGATGGCAAGTTAGATTCGGGCAATTCAAAGGTCATGAAACTCGGTGACAACTCATTGTGTGATAAACCGAGCGATTTGATCAACACCTAGCCAAACAAGATCCACTCGGGCAAAACCAAGTTTCAAAGCCACTTAAATCAGGCGATTTCACCTTATGAAAATCTCGGCGATTTCAGCTTGCAAATACCACAAATCGGGCGAGTTGATGAGTTTGAGCACACACACGGCGAAACTAAGAGGGAATAGAATTGAGCGACTTAGAGTTCTAGCAAATAAGTAATCCCCGAAGAAGTAAGAATTGAGCGACTTAGACTAGAATTGAGCGACTTATTTATTTAGCGAAGGCATAATACTGATATGACGATATTTTTGTCTAAAGGCTGAACAGTAGATAATTCCCGAAGAAGTAAGAACACGCGGCACGGAGGACAGATAAGTGGAAATCAACTACGACACATAACTTATGTGTGCATGATTTATGTGATTTCGTGCTTATGTGACTATATGAAGTTTATATGACTTGATTTATTGTTATGCATGATGTCATGATATGCATATACATACGAATCACGACACGATGCATATGCACGTACGAATTGTATGAAAGGTAAAAGATATGAGCGTGCGTAAGTATAAGGTCGCCTGCAAGCGACGGATAACTGCTAATATGGGTAATTCAATGATGAGTCACTGCTCTTCTATGCGACCATGGCGATACGATGCCGAATTACCTGTTATGATAGGTAGGGGTATACACCGTGGCGATCATGATGACGAAAATGCCTGATTCACGATAGGCAGGTGAAATCCCATAGCGGAAGATGCAACCTGGAGGATGCGACACGAGGAAATCGCGACACGGAGGGAACCTCTAGTATTGGCGACCTCGGAGTTGGCTACCAGTGAGAAGCGTCCGCGTGACAGGCCTCACTGGGATTGGAAAGGTGCCTCGGGTAACCTTCCAGTGCGCGAGCCATCACATATGTATGAATCCCTCGTGGATTAAGAGCTCCACGAAATGGTGCATAGTAAAATTGAAAGCCGAGGGCCCAAATATGTCATGAAATGTCAAGGAGTATGTGAGGAGTAGAAAGCATAGACGCGGATTGTCTTTGCAAATTAGGGCACGTGCATTCATGCATATTTCACTTACTGAGCCACGGTGGCTCACCCTTACGTTATGTGTTGTAGGTAGCCGGCACGGCATCCTTTTGAAGCTTCCCAGCGTCTTTTGGGGGTGGTGTGTACGTGGACGACGACCTGAGAGGCCGGCGCATAGGAGTACTTTTGCTGTGCTTGTACGCACGTCTCGTGTGAATAGGATATGTAGGATTGTAGGAAGCTTATGTAATTCTTTTAACATGTAAAGAATGACTTCCATTATATAAATGGAAAAATTTATTCCACATTCTCGCATCTAATATAACTAAATGCGTAGCTGGATGCTCAAGAGTATGCAAGAAATGGTAGTGATAGCTAGGGTCGCTACAGTTGGGATCAGAGCTTCGGTCACAGGTTCTGCAGACTGTCCATGTACACACACCCAAAAGCGTGGAAGCGGCCTTGCTTGTAAGTGTTACGTATACGTGAATTTTTCATGATATAATTGATTTACCTTAGGGATTGTCAGGGTAAAACGAATACAATGGTTAGAATTAGAGGTGAAGGAAGTAGGGACGCCGAATCAAATCGGGAAACGACAGCCCCTACAGATAGTAGGGATGCGACCATCCTCCAGCCGACGGAGTTAGTCCGCCAACAATCAGCTCAAATTCAGCAATTAATCCAGCAGCAAAATGCTGGAGGACAGTCGAGTAATGGACCGCCTCATATCGAAAGGATCGAAATGATCGGGGAAAGATTTCGCAAACTTAACCCCCCGATATTTAAGGATGCACTTTACCCAACTACAGCCGAGGACTGGCTCCGAACTCTCGAAAGTATATTCCAGTATAGTCGTACCCTCGAAACATAAAAGCCTTGTGCGCTGGATACCTATTAAGGGGAAGCGCCGGCCACTGGTGGGACACTATACTAACTCGCGAAGATCCGGTAAAAATGGCGTGGGAGCAAAAGAACTTTTCAGAGGAAAATATTACACCGCTCCCGTCCGAGCCCAAAGGATGAACGAGTTCATCAACCTTCGCCAGGGAACAATGACGGTGGCGGAGTATATTAGGAAATTTGAACAGGTTTCACGATTCGCTGCTCACATGGTGAGCACCGACTCGCTGAAAATTAAACGATGGAGGGCCTGAAGCCAGAGATTTACCGCGACGTTAGCATGGCGGGATTTCAAGGGGCTACTTATGCCCAAATAGCTTAACGTGCTCTGGTGGCTGGACAAACCGAGATCCGAATTTTACGTACTCAGGAAACCAAGAGGAAGTTCGAACAAGGACCCAAATGGGATGGGAACAATTCCAAAAAACAACTCGTCCTTAAAAACATGAAGCCCAATTTCAAAAATCGACTTGGACCATCCCAACAACCCGATTCGAATCAGGGAGGCCCCAACCGAACGCACTCGTATGCCCAAAATGTGCACGGGGTCATCTAGGCGTCTGTTTCACCCAAAACGTCACCTTCTTTAAATGTGGCAAGACAAGTCACTACTCCATAGCCTGCCCAGAGAATGCATCTGGAAGTCAGGGAGCAAACCACGCCAAGCCACCGACGGCACCCGCTCGGGTATACATGCTCACGGCGGAAGAAGCAGAAGATAACCCGCCTATGACGGCAGGTACCCTATTCGTTTAGCGAACCTCGACTTGCCTTCTAGTGGATTTAGCAAACATGCATCTTTAGCATCCACTCTTTGTGTGGCGAGGATCAGGATTTTTCCCAGCCGACCTAATCGACACCAGCTCGATATTCGACGCGAATAGTAGCATAGCAGTTGAGCTTTCAAAATAGGAAGTTGTATTTAAATTTCCTAGGAAGGGACCTAAGACTCACTAGGCTCAATGTCAGAGCGGCACAACGGAAGCGTGATGGATGCTAATGATTCTGATCACTGCTTGAGTTAGAATTTTGGTTTAGCTCCTCGAGGTGCAACCTCGAGCAATCTTCCTACCTACGTTACTAGGAAATCAGCCCACTAAACCCAAGACTACCAGAAAGATCTTATAATAACCTTAATAGAATTCGCTTTTCTTCCTTTTACCCCAGATCGAATATTATATTTATCGTCGCTACGTGAAGATTATTTTTCACTCTAAGAAATGAGAATTAGGCGAGCCTTCTAAAAGGAGATCGATATATTATAAGTTCGTTGTAGTTTTCCTTTCTCTGTGACTGAGGCCCGACTATTTAAATGAAATATTTATGCGTGCTGCCACGAGATCGTGGTCATCATCATGACCGGTACACCAAGGAGGATGGCCACGATAAGCTTTAGGCACGAGAAAACCAAAGCCGGAATCTTATTCCCTTTGTCTTCATCCCCTATCGACTTTCTAATGCTTAGATCGAGATGACCTTCGGGCTGAGATCAAAAACTTCGATCCTTTCTCAGAAGTGCAAAGTTTGGAAGATTTACTCCACTTTCACGAGAATTCACTCTTTTCATTCTTCCTAATAAGGAAATACTTTTACAAGCAATAAGGTGATATTTTGTCACCTAATTAAGCCAGCTCAACTCCCTACCCATCGTCACCCCGAATTATCCCAACTAACGGAATTTCGGGGGCGAAAGTTTTTCGGGGGGGGGGGGGGTGGTGGGGGGGGGGGGGAGGTTGTAATACCCATAAAATCTAATTATGGGTTTACGATATACTTAATAGCGGAAATAATTAAGTTGGGACATCGTTATGTTAATTACGTTAGGGAGCTAGGATTTTGGGTGAAATATTTTATTTAGGACATGTAATTAATTCATCTCTAATGTGCGATATATGTTTCCATGCTTCTACGTTTTGTTTTAAAATGACTTATGTGCCTATATGAATACATGCTAAGTGGATTATGTGACCTATGTGAATTCATGAAGTATGTGTACCGTGTTGTATGTGTATATGTGTTATGATGACTTAAGAAATTTTAGTCACTATTTCACGTGGCATGCACGTAGGAAATCACCGAGCTCAAATCGAGCAAGTTAGAATCGGCCGATTCCTATACACGTAGAAGCTTAAATCATTGGGTAAATCGCGTAGGAATCGGGTGATTTCACTAAGCATTAACAAAACCACATTTCGGCCGATTAAGATAGCAATCACACGTGGCATGAGGAGAACAAATCGGCGAGCTTGAGCTAACGAGACTAGGAATCGGGCGATTATAGAATGAAGTTGTTTAACAATAGATGCTGAAATCGTGCGATAGGACAAGCAGATTTAAGAATCGGGCGATTGATAGTTGTAATGTGCAAAATCGGGCATGTAGATACAACCAAATTTGACCAATCACAATTTAGATAGTTGAATGACTAAAGGCACATAAGGCTTGCTTAGCATATGAGGAAAAGCTTGGTTAACTAATTGTCACATCAACCCATATCCCTAAGCCTACGTCCTACTTATCAAGCAAATTAATAAATCAATAAATAAAATTCATATAAGGATTTAAGACAAAAGAAAACCCTCAAAGATACGAAACTTAATCCAACGTGAAGAAGAGAGAAGCTGAGAGGAACTCCAACCAAGGAAGTTGCACCCAAGCTTAGACTTCGAGTTTGGTAAGTAGAAAGACTTCTTTAATCTTTGGTAAAATTCGTAACCTAGGCTGTTTGAATATTCTAACTTAGGAGATTAACAAAACCCTAGGAATTCAAGTGTACGAAAGAGGGCAAAAACCCTAAATTTCGAGTGTAAACTCATGTAGAACGCTTCCTTGGATTAGGCAATATTTTGGAAGTATGAAAGCATTTCGAGGCCTATACTCATGAGGTATAATAATTCTGGGGAAGGGTGACAAATTTTTAGGTAGAAGACGTCTTGAGTTCTGGGTAGCATAATTTACGAAACTAAGTTTCAAGGAGGATGAAGGTTTGAATGTTTGAAACCTTCGATTGAATTTGAAAAGGGCAAAGGAGAAATCAAGCGATTGCTTCTTAAGCAAACCCTCAGCGAAACTTGTTTTAGATGATGAATTTAATTTTTAAGTTCTGAGGCAAGGAATCGAGCGATTTGAGGTGTAGTGAAACCGGCCGATGGAAAACATAGCCAATGGCTATTGAGCCAAAGAATCGACCGAATAGAAAATGTAGATGGAAAGTTAGAATCGGGCAATTCAAAGGTGATGAAACTCGGCGATTCAAGTCATTGTGTGATAAATCGGGCGATTTGATCAACACCTAGCCAGACAAGATCCAATCGGGCAAAACCAAGTTTCAAAGCCACCTAAATCGGGCGATTTCACCTTATGAAAATCTCGGCGATTTTAGCTTGCAAATACCACAAATCGGGCGACTTGATGAGTTTGAGCACACACACGGCGAAACTAAGAGGGAATAGAATCAATCAATCGAAAGTGACGTTATGATGACTAAAGCATGCGGCGAATTGCAAACAATCGTGCGACTCCATGCACGTCCAAATCGACCGAAAGTGGGTTCCAAGCCTTACGAATCGGGCAAATCTAACACAGAATTTACTAACTTTCACCGTGTGCCTTACGTTTGAATTTAGTACTAATCTAACTTAGAATATAATCTGGCAGGGACTTCGCCTAGACTAGAATTGAGCGACTTAGAGTTCTAGCAAATAGTATAGTCTAAACAATTTAATTCGATTTAATTATTTAGCGAAGGCATAATACTGATATGACGATATTTTTGTCTAAAGGCCGAACAGTAGATAATCCCCGAAGAAGTAAGAACACGCAGCACGGATGACAGGTAAGTGAAAATCAACTACGACACATAACTTATGTGTGCATGATTTATGTAATTTCGTGCTTATGTGACTATATGTGAACTTTATATGACTCGATTTATTTTTATGCATGAATGTCATGATATGCATATACATACGAGACGATGCATATGCACGTACGAATTGTATGAAAGGCAAAAGATATGAGCGTGCGTAAGTATAAGGTCGCCTGCGAGCGACGGATAACTGCCAATATGGGTATTTCAATGATGAGTCACTGCTCTTCTATGCGACCATGGTGATACGATGCCGAATTACCTATTATGATAGGTAGGGGTATACACCGTGGCGATCATGATGACGAAAATGCCTGATTCACGATAGGCAGGTGAAATCCCATAGCGGAAGATGCAACCTGGAGGATGCGACACGAGGAAATCACGACACGGAGGGAACCTCTGGTATTGGCAACCTCGGAGTTGGCTACCAGTGAGAAGCGTCCGCGTGACAGGCCTCACTGGGGTTGGAAAGGTGCCTCGGGTAACCTTCCAGTGCGCGAGCCATCACATATGTATGAATCCCTCGTGGATTAAGAGCTCCACGAAATGGTGCATAGTAAAATTGAAAGCCGAGGGCCCAAATATGTCATGAAAGGTCAAGGAGTATGTGAAGAGTAGAAAGCATAGACGCGGATTGTCTTTGCAAATTAGGGCACGTGCATTCATGCATATTTTCACTTACTGAGCCACGGTGGCTCACCCTTACATTATGTGTTGTAGGTACGAGCAAGCACGGTACGTGATCGCCTAGCCGGCAAGGCATTCTTTTGAAGCTTTCGAGCGTCTTTGGGGGTGGTGTGTACGTGGACGACGACCTTTGAGGCCGGGTGCACAGGAGTACTTTTGCTGTGCGTGTACACACGTCTCGTGTGAATAGGATATGTAGGATGCCTATGTAATTCTTTTGACATGTAAAGAATGACTTCCATTATATAAATTAAAAATTTATTCCGCATTCTCGCATCTAATATAACTAAATGCGTAGCTAGATGCTTAAGAGTATGCAAGAAATGGTAGTGACAGCTACGGTCGCTACAGACAGGCGTGATCGATATGTCTACCCGAGGAGACCGTGGTAGCGCAACCCCTACTGCAAAACCGTCGAGTGGGATTTCGGTTGTTGGTGCGGAGCGACCTGGTAGGAGGACATTGGCGTGATCGTTCAGTGCACTTCCAGTGTAGGCTGTCGCGAGACTTGGGAATAGCTACCCATTAGTCTTTTGCGCGTGGGGGAGCCGAGTCTAACCTAGGGTCTTGAAGTGAGATAGAGTAGATTGTGGGAACGAGCATGCATTGCATTATTTCATGCGGTGAGGTGTCGGAATTTGGGGGGCTGAGTGCACGCTGTATTTGCATGAATTCACCTACTGAGCGTATCACTCAGGCATTTATGTGTTGTAGGTAATGATGAGTTTGACGTCGGCGAACGTCAGGACTAGGTTAGCGGCTGGTGGCGGTGACACCAATGGCTTTTGAGGGCGAGAGCGGTACATGGATGCGACCTGTGGAGCGACTTCACCAACGCAACCGGACTTGAGTTACGAAGAACTACCGGTGGAGATCTTAATGTGAGAAGCGAAGCGGCTTCCGAATAAAGATATCCCATTGGTCAAGGTATTGTGGCGAAACCAATAGGTCGAGGAGGCCACGTGGGAGCGAGAGGATGACATGAGGAATCGTTACCCCGAGCTTTTCGCGTCGGCTAAAATTTCGGTGACAAAATTTCTATAGGGGGAGGATGTAACACCGGTAAAAATATAATACGGGGATAGAATGTAATTACTTTTGTACGCATTCGAATTAACGAAAATAGAATTGGACGTGCTCGAAATAGGGATTTTCGACCAAGAGAGATCCAACCCAACCTAATGACAAATAGTCCAATAAATAATAAGATCAACCCAATATTTGGAGTCCAACTAAATTAACAAAAGAGGCCCAATAAATAATATAGACTAAATTAATTGTAGGGCCAATCTAAATAATTGAGGGCCCAAGTGGGAGCAACTAAGAAAAGGCCCAATGAACCCAACAGAGATATTTTCCTCCTTTTAAGGAAAGTGGTGCATGGGCCTCCTTAACCTATGATTATACCTATGCTAAAATAATCATTAGTCAACCCAAGAATGTGGAATTTTTTTGCAAGGAAAAGTCACGTGGGTTACATCACCCACTTGAAGTTCTATATGAAAACAAAAATCATTAAAACACACCATAAAGTACGACAATAATAGGGGAGAAAAAGAGAGAAAAAGAGAAGAAAGAAAGGAGGAAGAAGAAGAGAAAAACCAAAGAAGTGAAGGAACGAAGGAAAAGAGTAGGAGCTAGGGACTTTCGGCAAGTTCATCACGGCCCAATCGTCATAACAAAGCTTGGGAAGCAAGGTAAGTGGATTTCTTCACCTACAACACATAAATAAGTTCAAAACTTCAAACTTGGGTGCTTCGGACATTCAAGTTCGAATCGATGAACTTTGGTATATGTGATTTCGTTGTTTATTAATTGATATGTGTTATTTGCTAAGTTTCGAACCCAATATATGGATCATTGGATGAGTATACATGTTTATAAGCTTAAGAGATAGTCGATGATTTATACAAAGTTGGGTTAGTTGAACTAGTTTCGGGTGAAACCTTAATTTGGATTTCGTGTGTGTATTTATTAATTTCGTATAGATTCGGGCCAACCTTAGTTAAAGGTGTTAAAGTGGTGTTTAAAAAGAATTCGGCGAAACTAGCAATCGGGCGAATCAAATTGAACACTTCGCGAATCGAACGAAATGAGTACAAGCAAAGTCGGGCAACAACACGTGTCGAACGGAAGTGAAATCGCTGAGCTTTGTAACCAAAATCGGGCGATACCTTGCCAATTCCATTTTCGGGCGAAACTCCTCGCAACGACGCAAATCAGGCGAAAGGGACTTTCGCCGAACCTATCACAAATCGGCCAATCCCAATCGAAACAAGTTTCGGGCGAAAGTAGTTTCGCCGAACTTAAATTCCAAAATCGGGCGAAACCTTTGCTTTTTACAATTCCATCGATTCCAATTGAATCGAGTTTCGGGCGAAAGTGGAAACGTCGAACTCTTTCCTCAAATCGGGCGACTCAAAAATTTAGTCATGTTTCGGGCGAAACAAGAAATCGTCGAGCTTCTTAACCAAAATTGGGCGATGCCTTGCCAAATCTAGTTTCGGGCAAAACTCCTTGCAACGATAACAATCGGGCGAAAGTGACTTTCGCCGAGCTTACTCCAAATTGGGTGAATTCCTCCTCAATGATCAAGAATCGAGCGAAATTCCTTTCTTTGACTAAATTGGCGCGTGTTGACTTAGGTTAACAATTTAGTGGGCTTGGTTTAAATTAGGCTCGATTCTACACTTAAGCAATTGTGAGCGATAGAAGGTAAAAGGCTTTTGATACTTTAGATGGATATAAATTGTGATTATTAATACTACTGCGAGAAATAAAATACGTGATCTTACCCATAGGAATTGGTAGTACGTGCGATTATTATTTTACGTGCTTTATAACATGTGCATGGCATATCACGACATATCACGATGTTTTGGGAGGTGATGACCACGTTGGTGGTGACACCCTACGGGGTTGTTTGAGCGGGGTAGAATGAGACGATTGTGAGGTTGAGGTTAGACTCGCAGGGCACCTGGTGGGAGACATGCGTGATCGATCCGTCTCCTCAGGTGTGAGTAGCCTGAGGTGTAAACCACCTTATATTTAGCTCACGGGCAGCAGACAGGCGTGATCGATCTGTCTACCCGGGGAGAGCGTGGTAGCGCAACCCGTGGTGCAAAACCGTCGAGTGGAATTTCGGTTGTTGGTGCGAAGCGACCTGGTAGGAGGATATTGGCGTGATCGTTCAGTGCACTACCAGTGTAGGCTGCCGCGAGACTTGGGAATAACTATTAGTCTTTTGCGCGCGAGGGTGCCGAGTCTAACCTCGGGCCTTGAAAGTGAGATAGAGTAGATTGTGGGAACGAGCGTGCATTGCATTATTTCATGCGCGTGGGGTGTCGGAATTTGGGGTTGAGTGCACGCTATATTTTCATGAATTCACGTACTGAGCGTATCGCTCAGGCGTTTATGAGTTGTAGGTAATGATGGGTCCGACGTCGGCGAACGTCAGGACTAGGTTAGCGGCTGGTGGCGGTGACTCCACGGGCTTTTGAGGGCGAAAGCGGTACATGGATGCGACCTATGGAGCGACTTTAGATATTTTGATTTTTGGGGGCTTCGGCCCATGTAAAAAAAATGCCTTTTGTAAACAATATTTTCTGATATGTATATTATTTATTTCAGAAGTTTTTGCAAAATGGGCTTCCGTGGCTTTCGTTGCAGAAAGTCCGCCAACTATTTTAATTAGATAAGTAGGGTCGTTAAAGATGACCATGTTTGTTATGGAACTTGCAGAAGGGTCCCGTAGTGGGTCTCGGGGGTCCTCGCGAGTTGATCCGAGCGTACCTGATGTCTGGGTGTCTTGCCTCCACGGCCAGCACTTCCTGCAAGCTCGTTCGTAGAGAGGTGTAACTCTGATACTTAGGAGGGAATCTGCCCCCTCTACCCTGCATAGGTCCCCAACCATCGAAGGACGAGCCATCCTGACACCTTCCCTGTTCCGACCATGGTCAGGTGTTCCCTTCCTTGGGAGCATCTTAGGTGCCTTTTCCAGCTTGCTTTCTGCGAGGGCTTCTTAGAAAGTGATGCGAAGAAGTCGCCAACCTGCAAACCATGAACCAAATCGTTAATTTTAATGGAAGTAGTGGCAGAGTTTACCTCCAAGGTTGCCACATTGAATTCCGAATATAAGATCGGAGGCTCTCATCTGGTCGTTGCTTGACTTGAAACAAGGACATGTCAGATTTGGGCAGTTTCCGAGCGCTAGTGAACTGATTAATGAACATCTCCTGGAACTCTTCGAATGAGTGGATGACCTCCGGCTCTAACTAGCTGAACCATTGCTAGGCGGCTCTCACCAGTGTTGTCAAGAAGACCCTACACTTTACTCCTTCTGAGAAGTTGTGCAACAAGAAGGTGTTCTTAAAGCGCAAAATGTGGTCCTCTTGGTCGGTGGTACCATCATACTCATAGGGTAACTGCTTAAAGTTGAGCGATACTTCTCCCTCTAATAGCTCCTTGGCAAAGGCGTACCAGCCTGATCCACCCCTCGCAGATGCGGTCTAGTGACCTTATTTTGCATATCCTCCACTACTTTCCGCAGATCAGACATCTGCTTCCTGAGTTACTGTCCCCTATCGCTCATAGCACTCCTCTGACCGCGTGTGCTATAGCTTCTCATTTCCACTTCTTGTCCTCTGCCTTCCCTGTTTTTCTCTGCCCTCCATTTGCTGGCTATAGTCGCTGGAGGTGCTTCATTCCTTAGATTTGTTGGTCTCGGCTCCTCCTAGAGTCCTCTGAGGTGTTCATCACTTCGTCTTGGAGGTGGGGTCAGTGGCCCTTCATTCCTCCCCTCTCGGACAGCTTCCCTTTCAGACGGGTATATCTCCAACTGAGGGTTTAATGTCCCCTCCGCGGCCACCGCATTCTCTCCGACCGTCTCCATCCATTCTGAGACGTGCCCTCTGAAGTCCTGTCCTGAGCCCATGAAGCTTGCTTCCGTCTGCCTTTGTTCTTCGCCTTCATAGCCGTAATTGCAGCATCCACTGTGTTCTTCACCAGCAGGTCTAGTTGCTCTACCGTCATGGTTATAGGGGTTTGAGGTGGAGCTGTTCCAAATGGTCCTGCGAAGGTGGGTGCTGGCGTCGGTGACAAAGTCTCGACCGGGGTCGCCAGTGTCGGTGATGGTATGGGGTTCTCTCCGTCCTCTCAATGACTTCCTCAAATCGTTCCTGCAGATTCTGTGCCAATGGTGCCTGTTCTTCCATCTCAACCCGCTTCTGTGTGTCTCAGAGATCTACCGCTTCTCCGAGGACTGCACCTTCCCTCTGTCTCCCTAACGTGTTGTCTTCGAACAAACACGATCATGGTCTGTCTTTCTCGTCGCAACCACCCATCGTACTCACGTCTCAGTCCATCTTTCCCACAAACGGTGCCATTTGATGCGGGTATGACCCCGATCAACGAGATTTGGTCCGGGAAATAGAGTTTGACGGGTGAAACGGACTGGGCTTCATGTCTTGGTCTGTGTTAGGATCGGTATTTTACAATAGTAAAAGGAAAGAACGAAAGAGACACAATTTTATGTGGTTCGGGCAGGTGTCCTACGTCCACGGGCCGCCGGAAACAGTATTCACTACTCGCAGGTAAGAAATACACACTCGAGCTCACTTCACTCATTACAGTGCATTAATGGCGAAGAAGATGACTCAAGGGAAAAAATATCTAAGTGTCGAAGGATATGGAGTCTCCTTTTCTTTGATCTCTCTCTTTTCCCCATATATCCGCTTGGTCTCTCCTTTCCAGCTAGCAGCCTGTTGGGACCACTTGACTGCATTTACAGGTACAGCCTAGAGAGAAAACAGTCGCAAGTGTACTATTGTCAGACTGGTGCACCTCCAATCTGTGTACAATGCCAGCCACTCGTTGTCTCCCACGTGTCCCCTAGTCGGCCTTGCTTCCTACTTTCCGCTCAAACAATTTCATTACCCGTGCCCCTTGTACTTTGTCCATTCAAGGTCTGTGGTATCCAGCTCTCCCACTTACCTGCCTCATTGTCCTAAAAGTTACTTTCTGCAGGTAATCAGGTTAGAAGGAATGCTGGACCAAAAGTCACCCCTATCAATTGTAATTAGTCATTGTATAGGACTACATGTGTAAATATACCACGAGGTGGTATATATAAGTGAACTCCTAAGAAAATTAGGAGTGCGTTGTACAAGGGAATTCGGATCAAAAAATAGACTTGAGAATTTAGAGAGAAGATTTTCGCCTCCCTTGAGTGCTCTCAACGTTGCTTCTCTCCCAAGCTTCCTTCGTAAGCAAATCTCAATCGTAAGCTCTCAAATTTCTTAGATTTGCTATTCAATTCTTAGTAATTCGATCTAGGTTGGATACTAGGGGTCCTAACAATTGGTATCAGAGCCAAACGTGTTAGTATTTGGATTAAAATTTGGACTGATCTGAATTTTTCTAAACTGCTTTTATTCGCGCGCACTGTTCATCGACAAAAGTTGGTTTGATTCATCAAATTTTGGATTTGTTTTGCTGTTTTGTTGTTTGATCGAGTGTTTCGAACATCTCTGAGCTTATTTCTGATCGATCGAACCAACTTTCTGCTATTTTTTAGGATCGATCGAATGGTTCTATTTTGCATCGTGAAAATTCAAAAATCCAAATGATTTGGATATGATTTCGTTAAATTATTGTTTGTTCTTGCAAAGTGTTTGATTTCGATCCATAACCTAAAGTAATTTCGAACAATTTTGTGTTTGGATCAAGCTTTTTCGTTTTTTTGGCATCGTCTCTGTTTTGTTCGGCTTCGTGTTTGTTCTCTGTTCTTCATTGGTCTTCGCCGATTGAAATTCTATATGGATTTGTTTTCGATGGTGTTCTTCGCGATTCCTCGCAAATCGACGAGTTCAATCAAAAAATCCGTTCGAGATTCCAGTCGCAAAATCTGTTGAGATTTTTTTTGAAAAACCCAGCTTCTCTGAGGTATCGCATCGTCTCCGTTCATCATCATCGTAAAATTTTCTGTTTCGCTCGATAAATCTATTCCACGCGAGAAATTTCGGTCAACGCTTGCAAAATCCACTCGAGAAAGGTTTTCGATCGCAAAGTTCGTTCAACGCGAGAAATTTTTTTCGATCGAGAAACATGAAGCCTTCATCTTCTTCGCGCATCTGCCTCTAGATACACATATACATACATAGGCCAAATTGCATTTCAAGTCCCAAACATATTATTTTAGTCCCTGCTATTACATTTCGGTCCCAAATAGTTCTCAATTCAGCCCAAAAAGTTCTGATCTAGTCCAAAATTTTCAATTAAACCCCAAAACTTTCATTTTATTGAATTCTCCCTCATTTACGTGATTTTACGATCGCAAATTGTTTAGTTGCTTTTAGAAATTTGTCTTCGCAAAACTTATTTTTTGCCCGCAAAACCTTTTGCGATCGAAAAAGTTGCTTTTAAAGGTTTAGATATTAGAGTCTCAAAACGACGACGTTTTATCAAAATTCCAAAACTTTTACGATCGTAAATCTATACATAACTGTTTGAAATTCAAAACTATTTTCTAGAAACATTACCTTGTCGAAAAATTTAACAATCGAAAACATGCTCCACGTATTCAGTCGAAAAACTTCTAATCGGGAATTATTTTCGATCGAAAGTAGTGCCTTATATTGACATTAAAACAAATTATTAAAAAAAATTTGATCGAAAACAGTAACATTCTATTTGGCACATTATAGAAAAAGCTTTTGGTATATACTATTAGATTTTTAAGTCAAACATTATAAACCAAAAACTATTCGAAACTAAAATTTTAAAAGCCAAATATTTTAATCGATATTAAAATTCAAATCCATAAAACACGTCAACGATCAAAATATCCAACCAAAATTTAAACTACAATAAAACATCATGGATCCAAATATAAAGATATTACAAGACCAAATAACAATCAATTTTAATTCGGCAGTGAGACATTATGAAAAATATAAGAATGAACTTGAAAATGTTAGAACACTCGAGGCTAAGATAGAAACCTTAGAAGTTAAGGTTAAGGAACTTAGCAAAAATTCTGATGTAGTCCAGGTAAAGGAAAATCAGGATGCATGTAGAGCTACAAATTCCATAGAAGAATGCAAAGCCAAACTAGAGTTAGAATTAAGACTAGCTAGTGCTCTCGATATGATCTCTAGTCTTGAAGCTAAGCTAGAAACTTCTGAAGCCTTAGGAGCTCTATTGCGAAAATAGATGAACTAACTAAGAGCTCAACTTTTAGCGAGGCTAAGCATATTTCGTTAGAGAAGCATAGCTCGGTAGTTAAGGATTTAGAGGACAAGGCCAGACAACAACCATAAGTGTCTACTTAGGAATTTACACGAGCAAAGTCTCCTTAAGTGTAGACTAGAAGTTGAGAGCAAAAAGGTCACTAGTCTCGAAGCTCAAATAAAAAAATCTAATTCTAAGATAAGTGAGTTAACTAAGAGTCTAGACACGTGTCAAGCCGAGAAGAGCACTGCTCAAAATAACTATGCTTTCTTAATAGAAGAACTGGGAAGCTCTACTTTAAGATTAATCAATTAGAAAAGTTTCTTGCGACATCTAAGACCAAGGAAGCACAATCTCTTCATTCTGAAAATTCTTCTTCCGTCGATATACCTCCTATTCTTAAGAAAATAGAGGATTTAAATTCTACATTAGAAACGGAAAGAAAGAATTTTGAAGCGGAAAAGAATCCGCTTTTATTGGAAATATCTAATCTCAAAGCTTCCTCACAAGAAAAGTTAATCTTTAAGCAGGTTAAGAAA